>CM042149.1:94567136-94586170 GCA_023376005.1 Doryteuthis pealeii | reverse complement strand
GAGAGAAAACAGTAAAACACATAATAAGCAAATGTCCCAAACTGGTCCAGAAGGAGTACAAGGGCAAGTACGATTGCGTGGGGAAGATGACCATTGAGAATTGCGCAAGCGACTGAAATTTGACCATCAGACAAAGGTGCATGAACAAACGAGAATCTGTACAATGAAATAAGATCCACAAAATCCCTGGGACGTTGATATGAAACCGGATCTCCCAATCCCGACCTAGTTGTAATAGACAAGAAGAAACGAACGTGTCAGTTTGTGATTTTTACGAGCCTGTTATATGGGTGACCATTTAAGCAATAGCAGGTACTGTAAGTAACCGAATATCAACATGTCTTGATTCGGCATTAAATAAAAAGAAAAGGGTTAATATGCCATAAAACATAAACAACCAACCAATCAACCATCTTTCTTCCTTTCTTTTTCTTTTCTTTTTCTTCTTTGGTTTATTTGCATTGTTACTTTTTTTTATTTTGCATCTCAATTGTTTATTTCCTTAACATTTCTTTATTTCTTTATATTTTTATTTCTTTTATATTTCTTTCTTTCTTTTATCATTCGTTTCTTTCATTCTTTTTTTTTTTTTTTGTCTTTCAGCCAATAAAACATTTCTTTTATTTCTTCTATCTCTATTGATTTTCTTGTGCGATTTTACTTTGCCTTTTATTTGCTTCATTGAATATTTTTTTTTATCTCTAATCTAATTACTCATACAACAAAACCAACTTCAAACACTCATACAATATTTACATATAGATACAGAGTCACACGCACAAACACACACATACATGCATATATATATATAATGTATGTGCATGTATGTGTGTGTGTGTTTGTGCGTGTTACTGTGTATCTATATGCAAATAGTGTATATATATATATATATATATATATATATATATATATATATATATATATATACATACATATATATAAGCATAGATGCAAACACACATATACATACAAGCATAGACGGATATATATATATATATATATATATATATATATATATATATATATATATATATATATATAATGTTATCTGTTAAAAGTATCAAGATGTGTTTACCAAATTTACCAAGAAAAATAAATGGGACGTTATTTTCTTGAAAATACTCCCCGGGCATTGAACAAACTTATTCCTATGGGTAAATAGCAGGGCAGACTGGGTTCTTTAATCATGGCTAGGTAACCAGTCTAGGAGAAGGAAAACTCTGAATTCAAACCTGTTGAACTCCGCTTAAGAAATTGACCTTGTGTCACATCCTGCTCGTGTGGAGGGGTTGGTAAATATATACTTATTCCACCGAGTTGTCCATTGGTCAAAGTACCTCTAAACTCCTCTTTTGAAGGTCAAGTTTGATAATAATTCTATTGCAACTGAAAATAATCACAAAAGCTATCATTAAAACAATCACTTATGTAAGAAATGAAAGAAATATTATTGAAATGAATAATTCATTTCAATAACGTCTTTAATAATTAATTTTCTTGTTTTTATGAATATTTTTTTAATCATAGCTTTCATCATATTTCTTAGCTACAATAGAATCATTATCAAAGTTGACATTCTCACTTAAAAATGTTAACTGTTTTTTATCAAAAATAAGATAAACATATTTACCTACAAAAGTTGGTTACTTCACAAAAACAATTCTTTAATTTTTTCCGATTAAATAGTTTTTCGTTTTTTTAAAAAATGTTTAATATGGTTAAACTTTCAAATCGATCGGAAAATTAGGTTGATCCTGAAAAAACAGAACCCACAAATTTTGTAATTAAATTGTTCATTTTAACTAGGGGGGTTTAGGTTTAGGGTTAGGGTTAGGGTTCGGGTTTAGGGTTAGTTTTATGGAAAAATAAATAATAATTTGGGTTGTGTTTTTCTGGGTCACGCTGTCATGTGTTTTAATTTTCCGACCGATTTGCAAGTTTAGCCGTTAATAATAGGGGTATGGGTTGTGGAAGTTGGTCAGATGTTAAGCTAATCGGGGTTGGTAAAAGGTACCAAGTATTTACGCAAATATGCACGCACGCTCGTAGTTTCACTTATACATGCTACACGTGCACACACATACATACATAGATTGGTGCGCGCACGCATGTTCATACATCCATTCGTACGTATGTGTAAGTACCATTATGTATGAGTGTACGAGTAATGTTATGTATGTGTGTATACGAACGAATGGATGTATAAACATGCGCGCGCGCACCAATCTATGTATGTATGTGCACGTGTATGCATGTATAAGTGAAACTACGAGCGTGCGTGCGTATTTGCGTAAATACTTGGAAACTTTTACCAACCCCGATTAGCTTAACATCTGACCAACTTCCACAACCCATACCCCAACCCACCCACAGTATACAAAATATTTGAAACCTTAATATTATAATTATTTAACATCCTTGATTGTATCGCCCCGCATCCATACACACCCCACCCAAACCGTTGACAGTATCCATTTTTTACATGTCAACATCCGTCCAACAGAATACACACACCCACGCACACATATGCATGCGAATACAAACGCTCACACTTCAGTATTGTTCAGTCGTTGCACACTAGTAAAACTATGTGAATGTGTGTGGAACCCACCGATTTGTATACACATCCTTTGCACTGTTCATAAACACACATACGCATACGCAAATACACTAAATACATAGGCATATCACTTCATCCAATCATAAACATCTTATGCCCGTAAAAACCTTTTGAATTTTTCGATTTTTTCGATTTTACTTGTATTCGGATCAACGTCACCTGATGAATGCATGCGATTTTGCATGTATGAAACCTAAGGTTGTGACTGTTCTATTGCCATCAAATAAATAGATATGTAATACCTTTATATATTTATTTTATTATATATATATATATATATATATATATATATATATATATATATATATTCTAAAAGTATATTTTAAAAGATGCTTAGATACTGTGCAGTATATCACCATAAACCTAAAATAAATGATCACGACTTCTGACAAGTTTCATGTGACTGTCGCATGTTTCCTCTGAAGATTGTATTTTTTAAATACATAAACCATTTAGCAATGAAGCTGACATAACGATGGGTGATAAAAATGTATATTCGGTTATATATATATATATATATATATAATATATATATATATATATATATATATAATATATATGTATGTATAACTCTGAAGCCAAGAACAGCTGCACCAGTGGAATAAACTTGGTCTCTGAAGTTATCCCATGTTCCATCAAATTCCAGACTGTCAAGATGTTCACGCAGTCTTTCCTTCACATCCATTTGCTTGACCTTGCTCAACTCTAGGCGCCTTGGTGTTTTTACTCCAGGCATGCGAGTCTTTTTACGAACGGAGTTTAAATCTACCCCTACCAGACTGTGATCTGTGTCGCACTCTGCACTACGCATAACACGCACATTGCAGACATCACCAATGTCACGGCGGCGAGTCAAGATGAAGTCAATCATATGGCCATGTTTTGATCTTGGGTGGGTCCAAGTAATTTTATGGATACGTTTTTGCCGGAAAAGAGTATTACAAATGGTTAAATTGAGCTCAGAACAGAACTCAAGCAATTTAAGTCCATTAGAATTTACCCACCGATACCATAACGACCAAGTGCATCCCATATTTCAAAATTCCTGCCAACACGTGCATTAAAGTCTCCCAATATAATCAGTTTATCCTCCTTTGGTGTAGAGACAATAGCATTGCGAAGGTCCTCATAAAAAGTCATGGCAGTCTCCTCACTGGCTTGAAGGGTCGGGGCATATATAGAAAATAAGGTCACGTACCGTCCATACTGCAGCTGGATACGCAGTTTCATAATGCGATCACTGATGCTAGTAGGCAACTCCAAAAACTTCAACAGTCTTTTATTCACGGCAAAACCAACACCACCCTCGCGCCGTTCGCCCTTAGGCTTACCAACCCAAAAGAGTTTATAGCCCGTTGATATTTCTGTCAACTGATCTTCATCTGACAATCGGGTTTCCGATAGGGCAGCAATATCAATCTGTAATCTCTGAAGTTCCTTTGTCACAAGTGCTGTTCTTCTTTCCGGGCGATCTGTAGAATTACGGTCTAACAAAGTTCTTACATTCCAGCAAGAAATGTTGAGTTTAATTCGATCAAGTTTATTAATATTTCTTTTCTTCCTGCAAGAAATGAACCACCGTTAGCCGCAGGAGACTAACCAGTGTTGAGGTGACAGGCATTTTTTTAGTGCACCTTTTCTAGCACCTTCCCAATAGTTTGGGTGAGCAGTGCTCTCCTAAATAGGACTGCTCAGACACAAGAGTCTCCACCGGGGTTAGTCTCTGTCACGGGTAGACACAACAACGATGTTAGGATAAGACTCCTGCCGCCAATGTGTAGATATGTAACTGCATGCTTCCAACTGGTCAGGTCTGCACACGTTGCCACACATCCATCGCCATGGGACTTTTTGAGAGGCTGATAGATGAAAGAAAGAAAGAAGGGAACATTTGTACATCATGATATTATAGTGGTAAACGCTTGTACAACACGAATACCACTCTCTAAATTTTCATGATTGTTGTCCAGTGACAAGCCTAAGCAAGATAAACTGGCAATCATGTCAATTGCAGGTGTTAAATCAGAGTTGTCCTTCTCCTAGATGGATAACCTAACAAGGAATAAGGGGTCCAACACTCCAAAAAAAAAAAAAAAAAAAAAAAAAAAAGGTTCTAGATGGCCGTTGAGCTAATAGCTTCCTCCGCCCTTTGAACAGGTCTTGTTTTTCGTCCTGCAGGATGTCTAGCCACCCTCCTCAACAGATAAAATCTGTGGGGTTACCGGTTTAGTCGCCGATGACCCGACTATGAAACAGGTTGTACTGGATTACATAGTACCAGTAGCGCATCAAGCGACCTGACATACATATAGTAAGTCATCTCTCAAACCGTCTACTCTGAAGAAATATATTCAGTTCAAGCAGCTAATACAGCGTGAAATTAGGAGGATGAAAAATGAGTGGTGGTCTAAAATCTCCTCTGAAATTCAGAAGGCCTTTAATAAAAAGGACCTAAAGCTGTTCTATAGCCTCATGCGTACAGTTTTCGGTCCATTAACTTCTTCCATTGCTCCTCTAAGGTCAAAGGACAGCATCACCTTGATTAAGGAACCCGAAAAATCCTTCAACGATGGCAACAACACTTCACGGATTTATTTAATAACCCTTCAGTAGTCAGTGCTGATGTTCTGCAGAGTCTTCCTCAACAGGAGACCAAATATGAGATGGACCATTTACCAACTTTTACAGAATTTGAAATGGCTATCAAACAAATTAATTCTGGTAGGGCGCCGGGTTTGGATGGGCTTCCAGTGGAACTGTTGAAGGTTAAAAGTTTTAATGTCAATCTTGCTCTGTTTGATCTCTTAACTCAATGTTGGAACGGTTCTCCTCTACAAATGAATGGATTGATGGTGCTTTGGTGTGTGTATATAAGGGCAAAGGAGATAAAGGTAGTTTGCGATAACTATCGTGGAATCACACTTCTGAGTGCTGTTAGCAAGGTTCTCTCGAGAATCTTGTTGAATCGATTGCTTGTTTACATTTGCCCAGTAGTCATTCCTGAATCACAAAGTGGTTTTAGGTCTGGCAGAGGAACAAACGACATGATATTTTCGGCTAGGCAGGTGCAAGAGAAGTGTATAGAGCAACGGGTCCCCCTGTATCAGGTTTTTGTTGATTTGACGAAGGCTTTTGATACAGTCAACAGGGATGCACTTTGGACAATGTTGGGTAAAGTTGGGTGCCCACCGGTATTTGTGAGTGTACTCAAGCGGTTGCACAATGGTATGAAAGCTAAAATTGTCATGAGTGGTAGATTGTCGGATGAAATACCAGTGGATAACGGGGTTAAGCAGGGAGATGTCTTGGCCCAACACTATTCTCAATATTCTTTTCTGTGATATTATCTCATGCATTCCAACATTGTGAGAAAGGCGTCCTCTTGGAATTTAGAACCACAGGAAGAGTTTTTGACTTGAGAAGATTTAACTTCAAGTCTAAGACATCCTATGCACTTATCAGAGAGTTCCTTTACGCCGATGATGTTGACTTTCTGGCTCACACTGAGGAGGATGTTCAAGATATTGTGAACCTTTTTGCTGCCTCGTGCTCTGCTTTTGGATTAAAAATAAGCTTGACAAAGACAAAGGTAATGTTCACCCCGTAAAGGGTGAACCATATATCAAACCAACATAGCCATTCATGGTACTTGTCTGGATGTTGTTGAGTCTTTTACATACTTAGGAAGTACACTAACTTGTGATGGATCTTTGGATGCTGAGATTCACCAGCGCATCCAGAAGGCATCTGTGGCCTATGGAACGCTCGAAAAACGGTTATGGTCTAGTACTGGCATTACCCATAAAACAAAATTGAATGTTTATAGGTCCTGCGTGTTGAGTGTTTTATTGTACTCCTCGGAGACATGGACATTGTTTGGAGGACATCTAAAAATTCTTGAGCGCTTTCATCAGAAATGTTTGAGACGTATTCTAAACATCAAGTGGAATTCCGAAACGCCTAACACAGAAGTCCTTGCAAGGGCAGGATGCTCAAGCATTGAAACTCTTATCATAACGGCTCAAATGCGTTGGGCAGGTCATGTTGTGCGTATGGGTGATGCTAGATTGCCAAAGCAACTTTTTACGGTCAGCTGCGTGATGGCAAAAGGCCGCAGCATAAGCCTAAGAAGAGGTATAAGGATTGCTTAAAAAACAACCTTATAAAAATAAAAATAAGTCCTGACAACTGGGAAAAGCTGGCACTAAAGAGAACTGACTGGAGAGTTCATGTGGATGATGGCTGTACCAGTTACGAGAGTGAAAGAATCGTGCATGAAAACCTAAAGCGTCAACTTCGAAAGGGTTACACCTGTCATATTGGAGAGAACAT
Source organism: Doryteuthis pealeii (assembly GCA_023376005.1). NCBI lineage: Eukaryota > Metazoa > Mollusca > Cephalopoda > Myopsida > Loliginidae > Doryteuthis > Doryteuthis pealeii. The sequence continues at coordinate 94,579,218 of CM042149.1, read as the reverse complement.
GGAGGGTTGGAAGTGTCTGACATGTGGTCGAGTTTTGCTTTCGAGGGCTGGCTATGTCAATCATAGGAAATCTCACCTGGGTCAATCCATGCAGAATCCAGGAGTAAATAATGTGTCTTGTGCTATCTGTGGCAAGGTCTGTAAGTCGGCTTCTGGTCTTAAGAGACATATGGTGGTGCATAAGCATCAAATTTTATCATCTGACTCATCCGATTCATCTGAATCATCTCATTCAACGGGGAAGAAGTCTTTTCAATGTCATATTTGCGTCAAACTTTGTAGATCTGCAGCAGGTTTGATGAGTCATTTGAGGGCTCATGCAAGGAAGGGTTCTGGTGGTGGAGTTGTGGGATTGTGAGGGACGGCAATGATCTGTAAAGATTATGCTATTGCCATATATATATATGTGTGTGTGTGTGTGTGTGTGTGTGTGTATGTCTGTCTGTCTTTCTGTCTGTGTGTCTGTGTGTACATATAACAACAGACATAAATGTATATTTTTTTAAATCGTTGGTTATTCTAAGAACCTTTGAAATTCTTAAATTTAATTTTTTCTACATGTAGCTATGGTGGTGTCGTGAAACTACTGATAGAAACCTACTCTATGTGTTTCTGCTTTGTTTCATTAGTCTTTTTTCATAACACCGGCAGTTCGTTCAATTTTATTTCTTTTTGTACTTTTCCTGTTTGCATTCATATATATATATATATATATATATATATATATATATATATATATATATTATATATATATATAATGCAAACAGGAAAAGTACAAAAAGAAATAAAATTGAACGAACTGCCGGTGTTATGAAAAAAGACTAATGAAACAAAGCAGAAACACATAGAGTAGGTTTCTATCAGTAGTTTCACGACACCACCATAGCTACATGTAGAAAAAATTAAATTAAAGAATTTCAAAGGTTCTTAGAATAACCAACGATTTAAAAAATATACATTTATGTCTGTTGTTATATGTACACACAGACACACAGACGAAAGACAGACAGACATACACACACACACACACACACACACACACACACATATATATATATATATTATATATATATACATACATATATATATATATATATATATATATTATATATATATATATATATTATATATATATATAACCGAATATATATTTTTTTCACCCATCGTTATGTCAGCTTCATTGCTAAATGGTTTATGTATTTAAAAAATACAATCTTCAGAGGAAACATGCGACAGTCACATGAAACTTGTCAGAAGTCGTGATCATTTTATTTTAGGTTAATGGTGATATACTGCCCAGTATCTAAGCATCTTTTAAAATATACTTTTAGAATATATATATATATATATATATATATATATATATATATATATATATATATATATATATATATATATATATATATTCTGCCATCTCTTTTATCAACTATTGAATACTGTTTTTTTCCTAAACATATTTTTCCCAATACCCTTTTCTTCATATTTGTGTTATCACTTTTGTTCACACACACACACACACACACACACACACACACACACACACACACACACATATATATATTATATAATATATATATATATATATATATATAATATATATGGGGGTCAGCTGACAAGTTTATAGGCTGCCCAAGATACTCTCATGGATTTTTACTAATTTTAATAAAACCCTTCACACCACTACACCAAACAGCCAAAACTCAACAAACCATTCACTATATATATATATATATATATATATATATATATATATATATATATATATATATATATATATATATATTCTGTATAATGCTGACCTTTTCACCATATGTAACATTGACGGAATGGAGAGCTTCCTCATAAAATCACAATTGCGCTGGGTTGGTCATGTTTTGCGAATGCATGATGACAGAATACCAAAGATTCTCATGTATAGTCAGCTTGACAGTGGTCAAAGAAACGTGGGTCAACCATTGCTCAGGTTTAAGGACAAGCTGAAAAGTAACCTCTTAGCTGCAAATATAGATCACGCTACTTTTGAGAGCACATCACTCGATCGTAAAACGTGGAGGACTTTGTGTTACAATGGTATCAAGAATTTTGCAGCATCGGAGGTCACCAAGCTGCGTCAAGCTAGAGAAAGGACTAGAGCATTGGCTAGTGTCCCAGCAATACATTCTAATAATTCACACTCTTGTTCCATCTGTGGACTTCTTTGCAAATCATTGGCAGGGCTTGAAATGTCACCTGCGATTAACACACAAGGTTAAATGAAAGAGGTTGTCGGAACCTCATACGTCGAAATCGACGGGAGAGTCCATTATATATATATATACTGAAAAGTGAGGAGGAGAGAGATAACGATAATTGTAACGTATTTGCTAACCTATGAAATTCCGTTGAAGATAAATATAGTTTATTATATTAGTGCTTCTTCTCTGATGAATATGGAAACCGTGGAATAAGATTACAGTAGTGCCAGTAATCACTGGAAGAACCAAACATTACAGAAAGAAACAATGAAAAAATGCGAGGAAAAATTTTTGTAACATTTTTGTCATTTAACCCCCTCCCCCCAAAATGTCCGTCAAATAAAACTCGTGTAACGATAAAAACATTATAACTGTTGTGATGTCCAAACAAAGTAGATGGACATCAAAATCAAGACAAAATGGCTGTCTGTAATCTGATAAAAAGCTTAAAAAGCTTGCAGATTTTTTTTATCTCGGAAGTTTGGTTTTAGTAATTTTTTATGAAAAAAAAACGAAAGGAAAATATTCTGTTTGAAGTGACTCCCACTATCCTACCACATCTACTTTTTCCCTCTCTTTCCCTTTATGCCTGCCTCTGTGTGTCTGTGTGTGTGTATACTCATATATATATATATATATATATATATATATATATATATATATATATATATATATATATATCAGAATATTTATGTCAAATATATATATATATATATATATATATAATATATATATATATATATCAGAAATAAATAAAATGAAACTTAACATCCACAAACTGAGTTTCTTATATTTGTCACACCCCATGCTTTACACTAAATCCCAAATAATATATATCATAGACGTTTATATATCCATACCATATATACTAATATAATATATACACACTGAGAACCAGTGTTCTCACTATATATATATATATATATATATAGAGAGAGAGAGAGAGAGAGAGAGGAGAGAGAGAGGGGGAGTGAGAGAGAGAGAGGGGGGAGTGAGAGAGAGAGAGAGAGAGAGAGAGAGAGAGAAGGACAGACAGAGAGACAGTTATTTTCTGTGTACGAGTTTCCAATTTATATAAATGCACACGAATCAGCATGCATCCATGTCTCTTACTTGGTCCATTTCTGTCCCCGTCTGTGTGTGTATGTATGTTTGGGTATAGAATATATATATATATATATATATATATTATATATATATATATATATATAAGTTATATGTATATAAAGTTACATATATATAAAGTTATATAAGTCAAATCCTATAATAAATAAATTATTAGTATCAGATGGGATGATTGATATCATATAACAGTGTGTGCAAATAGTTACTATTATTAAATAGGAATGGCTACTTGAAACCATTTAATGGTGTATTTAGCAATTTCCATTACATAAACCGAAGCAAACTGGCATTTTGAACATTGCTATATACTAGAATTATCTTATTACGACGCCACATGATCAGTAGGAGAAATAAAGAATGGATATGCATCTCAACCACAAGGCTGATTTTAGGTGTAATGCTTTCTTAGAGTTAGATTTGTATTCTGGTATGGTGAACTTTGCTGTTTTTCGTTGTCCATCAATACTGAATTTGTTCCTTTTTCCAGCCTCTACAGAGGATACAGTTGAGTTTATTTAAATATGCAATTCGTCAAACCCGATGGACAGGCACGTTTTGTATTTTTAGTTCATGCAGTTCGCAACAGTGCAGTTTAAAATTTACTATGAGTATTCAGCCAAGTGGAAAATAGTTTCCTACAATGCAATACTCCGTCCCTCACTGTCATATTATGTTTAAAAAAATCTGAGAAATGTTATTTTAATATATGACTTTATTCTACTGAATGCATTGTGATAATTCATCTATTTGACTCTGTCCATATTTATCTATCTAAATATCTGAGTATGTCCATATATATATATATATATATATATATATATATATGATGTGAGGTAAAAGGAAAAGTGAACAAAAATAATGACTCAAACAAGTCCAAGTAGGAGAGAAATATTTCGTCTTTCTGGCGCGAAGAATATCCTCAATCTGAGGATGTTCTTCGCGTCAGAAAGACGAAATATTTCTCTCCTACTTGGACTTGTTTGAGTCATTATTTTTGTTCACTTTTCCTTTTACCTCACATCATGCTGTTGGATTTTACTCCAACCCTCCTATCTTCATATATATATATATATATATATATATATAATATATATATATATATATAATATATAGTTTCTGTTCATATCTATCGGTCTAAGTATGTTCATATCTATCTATGTTCATATTTCTATATCTATCTAATGTCTGTCTGTCTGTCTCTCTCTCTCTGTCTCTCTCTCTGTCTCTGTCTCTGTCTCTGTCTCTGTCTCTGTCTCTCTCTCTCTCTCATCTCTCTCTCTCTCTCTCTCTCTCTCTCTCTCTCTTCTCTCTAACAACAGTAACACAGACATTCGGCTACAGTTAGGAATTTTTATTGTGACGCCTCAACATGTCGAGTAAATTAACCTTAAGATAAGCTAAGACCAGCCAAGAAGAAAAGGGAAGGCTATTGATTTGTTAGACTTTGGCTCTATAGTACATAGGCTGTATCTGCTATGTATAAATGATAGTTCGAATGTTCTGGTAAGACATAAATTTGCATACAGGATCTGGAATTGCCATTACTCCAATGTCCACTATTATCCGTAATGTTTAATAGCTAGAAGAGTCTCATCTAATGGTCAAAGAGATCTGAGTAATGTTTAAAATTGATTTTGAACGACAGTTTCTCTTAAAACATTGACATGTAAATAAATATGAAGTATTTACCTGTTTAAATGATTGGATTTTATTAATAATTGGTTTGTTTAAAACATTAATATTGTAATTTGATAGAAATAGTTAATTGAAGATTATATAGTTATCAGTAAATAATCTTTGTTCTTTGTTATTATTAGAGGAATGATTTATTTTATGGATGTTGGTTAAATTGTAATATTGTAAAAGTAATGACCGCCTCCAATAGACTGGCTGTGTGAGATAATACTATCACGAGAAACTCTCGCTGTAGGTGTGAATCGACGAGATTTGGAGATTTAAAAAAGGGACAGTCAGTTATTGGGAGAAGAAATAGTAACTATTAAATTTCGGGGCTAAGTGACCCCCCCCCCAACTTTATATTGGAGGAAGCTAAGGATTTGTCTATGAATGGATTGTCTTACTTTGTCAATTTGAAGAAAAAAAAACACTTGCCAATGTGTATTTCATATCTGCTCGTTTTTTTGGATCGATCAAGGCGGAAGTTGTAAATGGGAGTAAAGTGAGTAAGATTTTTCTGTGATTACCTGTCTGATTTTCCTTTCCTGATATAAAAACCTCATTTTGTCATCAATTTTATCTCATCGTTATCTCTTAGTCTCCGCCGACTTCCTCCGACACACGCAACGCTACAACAGTTACTTGAAGCCATATTGATGTTATTAAATAGAAATGGTTTACTTGAAGCCACATTGCTTGCAAATTTTAGTATTAGATAGAGAATCCTTGAAACCATATAACTGTGTACACATTATTGTATTATAGTTACTCAAAAGTATATTGTTTACCGCTCTATTGGTTTGGATTAGAATACTATCTTCATTAGGGCGGGATAAGACCCCCCCCCCCACACACACACACCAAATGTGACCTGAGTATCACCATAAACTTCATCTGATGGTGAGGCTCGAGTTCTGGAGCTTTGGGAGGTGTGCAGTAATCTTTATTGTCATTAATACTAGGTCCAATCTGACCTGGAGTTGTTGTAACTGTTAAACACCCATCTGAAAGTGAAATAGATCTGTTTGAAAATTATTTGTATTAGATAGGAATACTTAATAATATATGTGTAAATTATTTATATTAAGAATAGTTACTTGTTGCCTATAATATTGTTTACTCGGGATTATTATTATCTAACTGTGTGCAAACAATGATATTAAACAGAAATAATAACTTGGAACCATAGAATTGTGTATATATTATTAGTATTATATAAGAATACTTGAAACTATACAATTTTGTGCAAATGATTTGTACTTGATAGAAATACTTGATATAATATAACGTGTGTGCAAATAAACTTTTCCAAACAATTGCACAAGAGATTTCCCTATATTGTGATGCCATTGAAATCAATCAACATATTTTGTTTTGCAAATTATTATTATCAAACTGGAATAGTTACCTGAAACCATTTATTATATGTAAAGAAATGACATTCAGCGTGAAAAAAGATGCACAATATTACCTCCCATATATATATATAATATATAAATATATATATTATATATATATATTTCTTCAGAATCAATTTTATTATATTTTGTCTGGGCAAAATAATATCTATTCTAAAGAAGCCTACCTTATAGCGAAAAAATGTGTGTTTCGTAAATCTTAATTTTCTCAAATATAACATTCTCATCACGCGTGTCGACAGTATATATTCATTTGATTCTGTCTCTGTCTCTGTCTGCCTCTCTCTGTCTGTTCCTGCCTGTCTGTCTCTGTCCCTTCGTCTCTGTCTGTCTGTCTGTCTGTCTGTCTCTCTCTTCTTCTCTCTCTCTCTCTCATTTATCTGAAGAGTCAGCTGATGTACATGTTTTTCTTGTCAGTCAATTTGGTGAGCAAAATAAAGATCTGATTTTGACATAAAAATAATCCAAGGGTTACATGCCGTAAAACCCACAAACAACTAAACCAAACTAAAAAACAGTTACAGATGGCAATCGAGCACCAACCACTCAGCCAGAACCTAAACCGGTCGTAAGTCGACGTCTGTCTATAATAAAGATAAAACATCTCAATTGTTTATCTAATCCTAATGGGAGACGCCGATAGTCGTGGTGTTATCAATTAATCTGGACATCTGGAATGTACACAAAATCTTCTTTTTTTTATAGATGAATTCATGATAAAATGTTATTAATGTAATTGTGTGATTTATTTTCTTTGACATCTGTCTGTTCTCGACAAAATCGCAATCATCTCATGCTCCATTATGACTACTTCTGATTTATTATTGTTGAATATTTATAAAATTCTTCCGAACTGTAACTGCGTCAGCCCTACTGTATGGTTGCACCACTTGGACTTAAGGTAACGGATGGAGAAAAAGCTTGATGGGAACTACACTAGAATGCTGGGCGTGTTTTGAACTAGCACAAAACTTAACTCTGTGTCAGGACTTGGTAAGTGCGATATCAGAGAGAGAGAGAGAGAGGGGGGGGTCAAAGGAATCCGTGTTGTTGGCATGTCTTGATGATGATTAAAATGATGATGATAATCTGAAATTACCTAGAAAGTAGTGAACCTAAATTTATTGCTAAATTATATTAGCTGTGTGACATGTATTGGTAATTTTAAAATATATTTTGTTGGTTTTCTCTCCTGTCGATAGGGCTTAGATACATGGACTGTATCCCCTACAGATATATATAATATAATATATACATATATATATATATATATATATATATATATATATACATATATACTATCATGCGCAATTAAGCTAGATCATGTGAAGGGCTCTTAATTGGGCTTTTAGCCCAACAATGACACTTACATGCATTGGTACATATTGAATTTTATTAAACTTGAACAATATTTTTCAAGCAATTACAGTTTTTATCAAACAGTGATATGTCTATTTGCTGATAAACAACATTTTTTGGTTTATCCCATTCGGTGTCCGTACAAATAGCATGCGATCAGCAATAATAAACTGAGAAGAACTCAATTGATCGCTGCATTTAAGTACTAATGCCTTTAAACTTGCTTTAAAAAGTTCAACGATATTTTTCTGCTTCCATTTAATTTAAAAACAATTCATGTACGTAGATCCTTACTTTCCGTACAAACATTATTCTCTATTCAATGGGTAACATTCGATGAATTCTGCAATTAATTTCGATTATTACCAAATTAATTCAATTTTAAAAAAACATCACGTAAGAATTCGCCGAAAACAATCGCTGTAATTACAATTCAGGAATTCAACATTTCAGGAATGCGGGTACGGATTCGGCACGGAATATTATTTAATCCACTCACAGAGTCGGCCTGATTCCAAATTGTATTTATCTTGGCTGCAGCCTCTAGGACAAAGTTGAAGAATGTGACCACATGGATTTGCTTTATTATTAAGAACTTTCTCAGCTCAGATGTTTATTAGATATAGATCTGATATATCGACTAAACTATTCTCTTCAGTAAATATTACATTGAAATTAAATATTAAATAAATTGGCATTAGAATTACTCTATATATGGCTTTCACTTCGTAAGGAAGTACTTATAAAGGCGTTCTTCGATTTGTGTAGACCCGGTGATGAACTGATGAAGCCTATGTAAGGAATTAAATCACATTCTGCAGAAATCGCTGATTCCGTTAAAGCACTGCACTATTTACAGCACTGTATCTTTCTTCTACATTGATCAAGCCCCGTAAGTGAAAGTTCTCAAAGTTGTATTAGAGACTGGTATGCTATAGAATTAATTAAAGATTCTGTTGTTCGAAACAGACTGGTCACTTAATATTCAGTTAAGGCGTTATTTATTATTTTATTATTACATTAATTACTATATATTTATCATCCATATACAATCATTCTCGCTTTTATATCCATATCATTTTTATAACTCTCTTATATCATTTAATAATTATATTGTTCAGTTTTTTCTGGTTTATACTTTGATATTTTATTATTATTTATTCACTGGGATTGAGACTTATAAAAGAATTTATCTTATATTTTCAAAAACTTTATTTAATTCCGATGATCTGTAATATTTTTTATTTCTAGGTTATCTAGATTGTTTTCCATTGACGCTAATCTCGCATGAAAGAAGGATGGCTATAAGTTTTATCTTCATGAACATACGGTGAATTTACTCGGCTGAAATTGGATAAGTCTGTACTTCGAAATAGAGGGACTAGTGGATGGGGGATGTTTCAAGTGTTGAATACTGTCTCTTTTAATATAATGGGTGATTTTTTGCATGTCCCCCGTGACTGATAGGGCTTTTTTTCTGTAACATAATGGCTTCTCTGGAAAAGCTAGCATAAGGTGACGTGTTCCCCGATTGTCTGTTGGGAGTAAGAAGTCCTCCTAATCCATCTGGTAGGCATGCTGCAGCTTCGAATGCTTTCCTTGTGGGGACCGTAGTGTGTTAAAGTTTCAGAAAGGTAATGAAAGCTTTATTTAATAGCTTTATGAAGAACTCTCTCCTGAGGTTGTCCCCATATCCACTTGTAATCTTTACTTGAGAGTTTAACCGTAGGGCGCTCATCAATTGTGGCTAAACTCCAGGATGAACTTTTGCAGTAGGACACGATCCCATAGTTCTCATATTTTGTCCTATATTTCCGGATCACTTGTATCCATTCTCGAAAATTATGTGCCCAAAAAACTTCTTTTAAATTTGCTAAAATCCTTAATTCTCATTTGAAAGTTTGGTACGCACTATTTTGGCTGTTTCTTTAGTTTAGCCCAAGTTCTCATGAACACTTTTCAATTGGATGAATTTCTCTCATCTCTCTCTCTCTCTCTCTCTCCTCTCTCTCTCTCTCTCCCTCTCTCCTCTCTCTCACACTCTTCTCTTTCTTCCTCCATCTCTCTCTCTCTCTCTCTTCTCTCCTGCTTTGTTCAGTGTAGTTAACAATCATCGCCAAATTCTAAACGCCACTTACAACCAAGATGGAAACCAATAAGACAACTTCTATGAGTAAAGATCGTATTTATAGTCTTGATATTTGTAGCTTGTTACTTTTTGTCATAAATGATATAACTGTGATAAGACTAATTTTGTAAGGTGGAATCTGTTGAATATCTCTATTTTTTACTTACTGAATAGCTTCTTTACGAATAGATTATTATTTTGGCCCAGACCAAATATAATAAATTGATTCGAAGAAATATATATATATAATATATATATTATATATATATATATATGGGAGGTAATATTGTGGGGCATCTTTTTTCACGCTGAATGTCATTTCTCTTAGCATATAAAAATGGTTTCAGGTAACTATTGCCAGTTTGATAATAAAATTTGCACAAAATATGTTGATTGATTTCAATGGCATCAACATATAGGGAAATCTCTTGTGGCAATTGTTTTGGAAAAAGTTTATTTGCAACACGTTAGTTAATATTATTCAAGTATTCTATCAAGTACAAATCATTTGCACAAAAGTTGTATAGTTTCAAGTATTCTTAATATAATATAATAATTATACACAATTCTAATGGTTCAAGTTATTTATTTCTGTTTAATATCATTTGTTTGCACACAGTTTAGATAATAATAATCCCGAGTAAAACAATTATAGCACAGTACTATTCTTAATAAAATAAATTTACATACATATATTATTAAGTATTCCTATCTAATACAAATAAATTTTCAACAGATCATATTTCACTTTCCAGATGGGTGTTTAACAGTTACACAACTCCAGGGTCAGAATTGGACCTAGTATTAATGGACAATAAAGATTTACTGCAACCACTCCGTCAAGCTCCAGAACTCGAGCTCACCATCAGAATAATTTAATGGTGATACTCGGTCACATTTGGGTGTGTGTGTGTGGGGGGGGGGGCTTCCCGCCCTAAATGAAGATAGAGTATCTCTAATCCCAAACCAAAGAGCGGTAAACAATTATACTTTTGAGTAACTACTACAAATAAATTGGTAGCACAGTTATATGGTTTCAAGGATTCTTTCTAATACTATAATTTGCAACAAGTGGCTTCAGTAACCATTTCTATTTTAATACATCAATATGGCTTCAAGTCAACTGTTGTAGCGTTGCGGTGGTGTCTCGGAGGAAAGTCGGCGGAGAACTAAGAGATAACGATGAGATAAAATGATAACAAAATGCAAGGTTTTTATATCAGGAAGGAAATAGACAGGTAACACAGAAAATCTTAACTCACTTTACTTCCCATTTACACTTCCGCTTGATCGATCAAAAAAACGAGCAGATATTGAAATAACACATTGGCAAGTGTTTTTTTTTTCTCTTCAAATTGTCAAAGAAGCAATCCATTCATAGACAAATCCTAGCTTCCTCCAATATAAAGTTGGGGGGGGGGGGGTGCACTTAGGCCCCCGAAATTTAGATAGTTTACTATTTCTCTCGCCATAACTGACTTGTCCTTTTTTAAAATCTCCCCAAATCTCGTCGAATTTCAACACACCTACAGCGAGAGTTTCGTGATAGGAATTATCTCACACCAGCCAGTCATATGGAGGCGGCCATTACTTTACAATATTACAATTTAAAACCAAATCCATAAAAATAAAATCAATTCCTCTAAATAATAACAAGAACAAAGATTATTTACTGAATAACTAAAATCTTCAATTAACTAATTTCTATCAAATTAACAATATTAATGTTTTAACAACCATTTAATTAATAAAATCCAATCATTTTAAACAGGTATACTTCATATTTATTTACATTGTCAATGTTTTAAGAGAAACTGTCGTTCAAAATCATTTTAAACATTATCTCAGAATCTCTTTGACCATTAGAATGAGACTCTTCTAGCTAATTAACATTACGGATAATAGTGGACATTGGAGTAACTGGCCAATCCAGATCCTGTATGCAAATTTATGTCTTACCAGAACATTCGAACTATCATTTAACATAGCAGATACAGCCTATGTACTAACTATAGAGCCCAAAAGTCTAACAAATCAATAGCCTTCCTTTTCTTCTTGCTGTCTTAGCTTATCTTAGTAATTTACCCTCGACATGTTTTGAGGGCGTCACAATAAAAATTCCTAACTGTAGCGCGAATGTC
>CM042149.1:94402136-94562136 GCA_023376005.1 Doryteuthis pealeii | reverse complement strand
TTGTTTTTTGCAATCCTTATACCTCTTCTTAGGCTTAATGCTGGGCGCTTTTGCCATCACGGCAGCTGACCCGTAAAAAGTTGCTTTGGCAATCTAGCATCACCATCGCAACAACAATGACCTGCCCAACGCATTTGGGCCGTTATGATAAGAGTTTCATGCTTGAGCATCCTTGCCCTTGCAAGGACTATCTGTTGTTATGGACGTTTCGGAATTACTTGAATGTTTAGAATACGTCTCAAACATTTCTGATGAGCGCTCAAGAATTTTTAGATGTCCTTCCAACAATGTCCATGTCTCCGGGAATACAATAAACACCTCAACACGCAGGACGCTAAAACATTCAATTTTGTTTTAATGGGTATGCCAGTACTAGACATAAACCGTTTTTCGAGGCGTTCCCATAGGCCACAGATGCTTCTGGATGCGCTGTGAATCTCAAGCATCCAAGATCCATCACAAGTTAGTGTACTTCCTATATATGTAAAAAGACTCCAACAACATCCAGACAAGTACCATGAATGGCTATTGTTGGTTTGCATATACTGGTTCACCCTTTACGGGGGTGAACATTACCTTTTGTCTTGTCAAGCTTATTTTAATCCAAAAGCAGAGCACGAAGGCAGCAAAAAGGTTCACAATATCTGAAACACCTCCTCAAGTGTAGCAGAAAGTCAACATCATCGGCGTAAAGGAACTTCTCTGATAGTGCATAAGGACTGTCTTGCTTGAAGTTTAAATCTTCCTCAGTCATACTCTTTCCTGTGGTTCTAAATTCAAGAGGAACCCGCCTTTCTCACAATGTTGAATCAATGAGAAATAATATCACAGAAAAGAATATTGAGAATAAGTGTTGGGGCCAAGACATCTCCCTGCTTAACCCGTTATTCCACTGGTATTTCATCCGACAATCTAACACTCATGACAATTTTAGCTTTCATACCAATTGTGCAACCGCTTGAGTACACTCACAAATACCGGTGGCCCCAACTTTACCAACATTGTCCAAGTGCATCCCTGGTTGACTGTATCACAAAAGCCTTCGTCAATCAACAAACTGATACAGGGGGACGCCGTTGCTCCTATACACTTCTCTGCAACTGCCTAGCCGAAAAATATATGTCGTTTGTTCCTCTGCCAGACCTAAAACCACTTTGGTGATTCAGGAATGACTACTGGGCAAATGTAAAACAAGCAATCGATTCAAACAAAGATTCTCGAGAGAAACCTTGCAACAGCACTCAGAAGTGTGATTCCACGATAGTTATCGCAAACTAACCTTAATCTCCTTGCCCTTATATACACACACCAAAGCACCAAATCAATCCCATTCATTTGGTAGAGGAGAACGTTCCAACATTGAGTTAAGAAAGATCAACAGAGCAAGATTGACATTAAAACTTTTAAACTTCAACAGTTCCACTGGACAGCCATCCAAACCCGGGCGCCCTAAACAAGAATTAATTTTGTTGTAGCCATTTCAAATTCTGTAAAGTTGGTAAATGGTCCATCTCATATTTGGTCTCCCTGTTGAGGAAGACTCTGGCAGAACATCAGCACTGCTACTGAAAGGGTTATTAATAAATCCGTGAAGTGTTGTTGCCATGCGTTTGAAGGATTTTTTCGGGTTCCTAAATCAAAGGGTGATGCTATCGTGCTTGACCTTAGAGAGCAATTGGAAGAGTTAATGGACCGAAAACTGTACGCATGAAGGCTATAGAAAAGCTTTAAGGTCCTTTTTATTAGGCCTTCTGAATTTCAGAGAAGATTTTAGAAAGACCACAACTCATTTTTCATCCTCCTAATTTCACGCTGTATTAGCTGCTTGAACTGAATATATTTCTTCAGAAGTAGAACGGTTTGAGAGATGACTTACTATATGTATGTCAGGACTTGATGCGCTACTGGTACTATGTAATCCAGTAAAACCTGTTTTCACATAGTCGGGTCATCGGCGACTAAAAACCGGTAACCCCACAGATTTTATCTGTTGAGGAGGGTGGCAGACATCTCAGGAACGAAAACAAGACCCTGTTCAAAGGGCGGAGGAAGCATTAGCCTTCACGGCCCATCCTAGAACCTTTTTTTTTTTTTTTTTTTTTTTTTTTTTTTGGAGTGTTGGGACGCCCTATTTCCTTGTTAGGTTATCCATTCTGGAGAGGACAACTCTGATTTAACACGCTGCAATTGACAAATGATTGCAGTTATCTGCTTAGGCTTGTCACTGGACAACAATCATGAAAAATTTAAAGAGAGTGGTAATTCGTGTTGTAACAAGCGTTTACCACATAATATCAGAATGTACAAAATGATTCCTTCTTTCTTTCTTTCATCTATAATCCAGCCTCTCAAAAAGTCCCATGGCGATGGATGTGTGGCAACAGTGTGGCAGCTGAACCAGTTGGAAGCATCAGTTACATTGCACACATTGGCGGCAGGGAGTTTATCCTAACATCGTTGTTGTGTCTACGCCCGTACAGAGACTAACCCCGGTGGAGACTCCTTGTGGGTCTGAGCAGTCCTATTTAGGAGAGCACTGCTCAGCCCAAACTATTGGGAAGGTGCTAGAAAAGGTGCACTAAAAAAATTGCCCTGTCACCTCCAACACTGGTTTAGTCTCCTGGGCTAACGGTGGTTCATTTCTTGCAGGAAGAAAAGAATATTAATAAACTTGATCGAAATTAAACTCAACATTTCTTGCTTGGAATGTAAAGAACTTTGTTAGACCGTAATTCTAACAGATCGCCCGGAAGAAGAACAGCACTTGTGACAAAGGAACTTCCAGAGATTAAAACATGATTGATATTGCGTGCCCTATCGGAAACTCCGATTGTCAGATGAAGATCCAGTTGACAAGAAATATGCAACGGCTATAAACTCTTTTGGGTTGGTAAGCCTAAGGGCGAAACGGCGCGAGGGTGGTGTTGGTTTTGCTTTGGGGAGATGTGGGAGAGGGAGGTGAATAAAAGACTGTTGAAGTTTTTGGAGTTGCCTACTAGCATCAGTGATGCGCATTATGAACTGCGTATCCAGCTGCAGTATGGACCGGTACGTGGACCTTAATTTTCTATATATGCCCCGACCTTCAAGCCATGAGGAGACTGCCGATGACTTTTTATTGAGGACCTTCGCAATGCTATTGGTCTCTTACAACACCAAAGGAGGATAAACCCTGATTATATTGGAGACTTTAATGCACGTGTTGGCAGGATTTTGAAATATGGGATGCACTTGTCGTTATGGTATCGGTGGGGTAAAATTCTATAATGGACTAAAATTGCTTGAGTTCTGTTCTAGCTCAATTAACCATTTGTAATACTCTTTTCTCGGCAAAAAACGTATCATAAAATTACTTGGACCCAACCAAGATCAAAACATGGCCCATATGATTGGCTTCAAATCTGACTGCGCCGGCCGTGACATGGTGATGTCTGCAATGTGCGTGTTATGCGTAGAGGGGGGGGGGTGCAGAGTGCGACATACAGGATCACAAGTCTGTGAGGGGTAGATTTAAACTCCGTGTTTTTCGTAAAAGAACTCGGCAATGCCTGGAGTAAAAACACCAAGGCGCCTAAGAGTTGAGCAAGGTCCAAGCAAAATGGATGTAAGGAAAAGACTGCGTGAACATCTTGACAGTCTGGAATTGATGGACATGGGATAACTTCAAGAGACCAAGTTTATTCCACTGGTGCAGCTGTTCTTGGCTTCCAGAGTTATACATACATATATATTATATATATATATATTATATATTAATATATATACATATATATATATATATATACACCGATATAACATTTTTATCACCCATCGAGTTATGTCAGCTTCATTGCTAAATGGTTTATGTAATTTAAAAAATACAATCTTCAGAAGGAAACATGCGACAGTCACATGAAACTTGTTCAGAAGTCGTGAATCATTTATTTTAGGTTTTATGTTGATATATCTGCACAGTATCTAAGCATCTTTTTAAATATACTTTTAGAATAATATATATATATATATATATATAATATATATTATATATATAATAAAATAAAATATAAAGGTATTACATATCTATTTATTGATGGCAATAGAAAGTCACAACCTTAGGTTTTCATACATGCAAAATCGCATGCATTCCATCAGGTGACGTTGATCCGAATACAAGTAAAATCGAAAAAAATCGAAAAATTCAAAAAGGTTTTTACGGGCATAAGATGTTTTATGATGGATGAAGTGATATGCCTATGTATTTAGTGTATTTGCGTATGCGGTATTGTGTGTCTTATGAAGCGTGGCAAAGGATGTGTATACAAATCGGTGGGTTCCACCACTCACATAGTTTTACTAGTGTGCAACGACTGAACAATACTTGAAGTGTGAGCGTTTGTATTCGCATCATATGGTGTGCCTGGGTTTGTATTCTTGTTTGGACGGATGTTGGACATGTAAAAAGGATACTTGTCACGGGTTTTGGGTGGGGTGTGTATGGATGCGGGGCGAATAACAATCAAGGAGTTAAATAATTATATATTAAGGTTTCAAATATTTTGTATACTGTGGGTGGGTTGGGGTATGGTTGTTGGAAGTTTTGGTGCAGATGTTAAGCTAATCGGGGTTGGTAAAAGTTTCCAAGTTTTAACGGCAAATACGACACGCACGCTCGTAGTTTCACTTATACATGCAATACACGTGCACATACATACATAGATTGGGTGCGCGCGCGGATGTTTATACATCCATTCGTCGTATACACACATACATAACATTACTCCGTACACTTCAAATAATGGTACTTACATACGTACGAATGGATGTATGACATGCGTGCGCGCAGCCAATCTATGTAATGTATGTTGTGTGGCACGTGTAGCATGTATAATGAAATACGAGCTGGTGCGTGCATATTTGCGTAAATACCTTGGTACCTTTTACCAACCCCGTTACTTACATCTGGACCAACTTCCCAACCATACCCCTATTAATTAACGGCTAAATTGGCAAATCGTCGAAAATTAAAAACACATGACAGCGTGACCCAGAAACACAAACCCAAATTATTATTTATTTTTCCATACAAACTAACTAAAAGCCCGAACCCTAACCCTAAACCTAACCTAAACCCCTAGTTAAAAATGAAACATTTAATTACAAAATTTGTGGTTCTGTTTTTTTCAGGATCAAGCCTAACTTTCCGATCGAATTTGAAAGTAAACTCATATTTAAAACAATTTTTTAAAAAACGAAAAACTATTTAATCGGAAAAAATTAAAGAATTGTTTTTTTGTGAAGTAACCAACTTTTGTAGGTAAATATATGTTTATCTTATTTTTGATAAAAAACAGTTAAGCATTTTTAAGTGAGAAATGTCAACTTTGATAATGATTCTATTGTTAGCTAAGAAATATGATGAAAAGCTATGATTAAAAAAATATTCATAAAAACAAGAAAATTAATTATTAAGACGTTATTGAAATGAATTATTCTTTCAATAATATTTCTTTCATTTCTTAATAAGTGATTGTTTTAAATGATAGCTTTTGTGATTATATTTCAAGTTGCAATAGAAATTATTATCAACTTGACCTTCAAAAAGAGAGTTTAGAAGGTACTTTGACCAATGGACAACTCGGTGGAAATAAGTATATATTTACCAACCCCTCCACACGAGCAGGATGTGAACAACAAGGTCAAATTTCTTAAGCGGAGTTTCAACAAGGTTTGAATTCAGAAGTTTTCCTTCTCCTAGACTGGTTACCTAGCCCATGATTAAAAAGCCGCAGTCTGCCCTGCTATTTTACCGCATAGGAATAGTTTGTTCAATGCCGGGGAGTATTTCAAGAAGATAACGTTCGCCAATTTATTTTTCTGTAATTTGTAAACACATCTTGTACTTTTAACAGATAACATTATATAATATATATAATATATATATATATATATATAATAATATATATATATATATATATATATCCGTCTATGCTTGTATGTATAATGTGTGTTTGCATCTATGCTTATATAATGTATGTATATATATATATATATATATATATTATATATATATATATATATATAGTATATAACACTATTTGCATATATAATACACAGTAACAACGCCAAACACACACACACTAATGCACATACATTATATATAATATGCATGTATGTGTGTGTTTGTTTGCGTGTGACTCTGTAATTCTATATGTAATAATTTGTAATGAGTGGTTTTTGAAGTTGGTTTTGTTTTGTATGAGTATAATTAGATTAGAGATAAAAATATTCATGAAGCAATAAAGGCAAAAGTAAAATCGCACAAGAAAATCATAGAGATTGAAGAAATAAAAGAAATGTTTTATGGCTGAAAGACAAAAAAAAAAAAAAAAAAGAAATGAAAGAAACGAATGATAAAAGAAAGAGAAATATAAAAAGGGAAAAAATAAAATAAAAAAGAAATAAAGAAATGTTTAGGAATAAACAATTGAGATGCAAAATAAAAAGTAAACAATGCAAATAACCAAAGAAGAAAAAGAAAAGAAAAGAAAAGGAAGAAAGATGGTTGAATTGGTTGGTTTGTTTATGTTTTATGGCATATTAACGCCTTTCTTTTTATTTAATGCCGAATCAAGACATGTTGATATTCGGTTACTTACAGTAACCCCCTGCTTATGCTTAAATGGTCACCCCATATAACAGGCTCGTAAAAATCACAAACTGACACGTTTCGTTTCTTTCTTGTCTATTCACTAGGTCGGCGGATTGGGAGAGTCCGGTTTTCATACATCAACGTACCGGGGATTTTGTGGATCTTATTTCATTGTAACAGATTCTCGTTTGTCATGCCCTTTGTCTGATGGTCAAATTTCAGTCGCTTGCGCAATTCTCAACTGGTCATCTTCCCCACGCAATCGTCTCTGCCGCTTGTACTCCTTCTGGACCAGTTTGGGACATTTGGCTTATTATGTGTTTTACATGTTTTCTTCTCTTCAAAATAATCTACAACTTGCCTATTCTCAGAGTGGTAGTAGCCTAATTAGAGTCCCAATCTATGGGTTAACTAGAACAAAAAATGAGTTCAATAATAAAAAAAAATGAAATATCCAACAAGAATGAATAAAAAACGTTCTTTCGGATAAAATAGCCCAACAAAGGTTGAACATGCATAAATTCCAACCAACTGGACCGACCAACCAACTACATTGCTATTCTCCTTGATCCTAATATTCTAGTTTTATATGGTAATGGTTAAGAAAAGTCATCGTATTATTTTTCCTCACAGCTACGATCAATTAAGGCAAAAGTCGGCAAAAGTTAGTTAAGAGAAAATCAATTTGGTTTGCAAGCATTTGTTTCATGGCATATCAAGCTTCTTACGGGTTTATTTGATACCGAAGATCAATGATTCATGAACAAGCGTTTGTAATCAAAAGTAATTCTCATCCTTTATTGCAGTTTTTTTAAATTCACTTTTTTTACAAAATTTTATTTTTTTATAATCATTTGTTTGCAGACAGTTTTCTGATCAAGTATCTATACAAATAATTGCACACAGTTGTACGGAGGGTGATTCAAGTATTCCTAATCTAATACTAATAATTTATAGGTTTAAAAGTACTATTCTTATTTAATGAAATGTGTTTTGCCCCAACAATTTCAAGTATATCCAATAATTCATTTTAATAACAAAAAATTGTATACAGTCAAATCGTTCTATGTATTTCAATCTAAAACATTATAATTATGTTTAATAATAATAATTGCTTTCCAAACAGTTATATAGTATCAAGATTACCGATTTAACATACAAATTATTTTCACACAGATCTAATTTCAATATAAGGGACCCAACAGCGTATAAATTCCGGTGTCCAGAGTGGACTTTGCAGTAATGGGCCAGCGGGCGCTCCAACACTGGTCTGATGCAGTCAGTGTTATACGGTTTGGGGATTATTCCTCTCGGGTGCTACGGTTTTATAGCCCTCGCAGGGTGTGAGTGCTACCTTTGAACTGAGTCCTGCGTATCAACACTGAACGCATTAACAGGTGTTGAGCGCCCCGTTCATTGCCATTATGCCAGTCCTCCTGCCCGGTGTTAGTCCTGTTGGGTCCCTTAATGAATAGATCTGTTGAAATAATTTGTATTAAATCGGAATACTTGATACTTTACTGTTGGAAAGCAATTTATTATTATTTAACATAAATTATTAATGTTAGATTGAAATACATAGAACGATTTGACTGTATACAATTTTTTGTTGTATTAAAATGAATTATTGGTATACATTGAAATTGTTGGGCAAACACATTTCATTAATAAGAATAGTTACTTTAAACATATAAATTATTAGTATTAGATAGGAATACCTTGAAATATACACTGTGTGCAAAATTATTTGTATTAGATTACTGTGTTATCATAACTGTCTGCAAACAAATGATTATAAAAAAATAAAAAATTTTAAAAAAGTGAATAAAAAAACTGCAATAAAGGATGAGAATATATTATGAAATTACAAAGCTTGTTCAATGAATGAATTGATTTCGGCATCAAAATAACCCATAAGAAGTTGATATGCCATGAAAACAAATGCTGCAAAACCAAATTGAATTTTTCTCTAATAACTTTTGCCGACTTTTTGCTTTAATTGATCGTTAGCTTGTGAGGAAAATAATATGAGGAGGGGGGGACGATGACTTTTCTTTTTAACATTACCATATAAAAACGAGATATTAGGATCAAGGAGAAATAGCAATGTAGTTGGTTTGGTCGGTCAGTTGTTGGATTTTATGGCATGTCAACCTTTGTTGGGCTATTTTATACCGAGAACGTTGTTTTATTCATTCTGTTGGATATTCCATTTTTTTTTTATGAACTCAATTTTTTTGTTCTAGTTAAACCCATAGATGGGAACTCTAATAGGTACTACCACTCTGAGATAAGCAAGTGTAGATTATTTGAGAGAGAAAACAGTAAAACACATAAATAAGCAAATGTCGCCAACTGGTCGCAGAAGAGTAAACAAGGGCAAGTACGATTGCGTGGGGAAGATGACCATTGAGAAATTGAGCAAGCGAACTGAAAATTTGACCATCAGACAAAGGTGCATGAACAAACGAGAATCTGTACATGAAAAGATCCACAAAATCGCCCTGGGAAACCGTTGATATGAAACGCGGATCTTCCGCAATCCCGACCCTAAGTTGTAATAGACAAGAAGAAACGACGTGTCCCAGTTTGTGATTTTTACGAGGCCTGTTATAATGGGTGGACCATTTAAGCAATAGCAGGTACTGTAAGTAACCGATATCAACATGTCTTGATTCGGCATTAAATAAAAAGAAAAGGGTTTAATATGGCCAATAAACATAAAACAAACCAACCAAGTCAACATCTTTCTTCCTTTCTTTTTCTTTTTTCTTTTTCTTCTTTGGTTATTTGCATTGTTACTTTTTTTTATTTGGATCTCATTGTTTATTTCCTTAAACATTTCTTTATTCTTTATATTTATTTCTTTTAATTATTTCTTTCTTCTTTTAATCATTCGTTTTCTTTCATTCTTTTTTTTTTTTTTTGTCTTTCAGCCAATAAAACATTTTTTTATTTCTTCTATCTCTATTGGATTTTCTTTTGTGCGATTTTACCTTTGGCCTTTATTTGCTTCATTGAATATTTTTTTTATCTCTAATCTAATTACTCATACACAAAACCAAACTTCAACACTTCATACAATATTTACAGTATAGATACAGGATACACCACAACACACACATACATGCATATATATATATAAGTATGTGCATGTATGTGTGTGTGTGTTTGTGCGTGTTACTGTGTATCCTAATATGCAAATAGTGTTATATATATATATAATATTATATATATATTATATATATATATATATATATATCATCAATATATAATAAGCATAGATGCAAACACACATATACATCAAGCATAGGACGGATATAAGTTAATATATATATATAATATATAATTATATTATATATATTATAATATATAATGTTATCTTGTTAAAAGTATCAAAGATGTGTTTAACCAAAATTTACCAAAAATAAATGGGACGTTATTTTCTTGAAAAAATACTCCCCGGGCAATTGAACAAACTTATTCCTATGGGTATAATAGCAGGGCAGACTGGTGCTTTAATTATGGCTAGGTAACCAGTCTAGGAGAAAGGAAAACTCTGAATTCCAACCTGTTTGAAACTCCGCTTAAGAATTGAACCTTGTGTTCACATCCTGCATCGTGTGGAGTGGGTTGTAAATATATACTTAATAAAAAAAAAAAAAAAAAAATAAAAAAAAAAAAATAAAAAGAAAACAAATAGAATATAAATAAAATAAAAAGCAAAAAAAAATTAACATTAAATAAATAATAAAAAAAAACAAAATAGAATAAAGATTAATAAAGAAATTCGCCTTAAATAAAATCAAATAAAAAAAAAAATAAATCAAAAAAAAAAAAAAAAATTATGAACATAAAAAAAAGAAAAAATAATAAAACAAAAAAAAAAAGTATAATATTTCACCGAGTTGTCGCATTGGTCAAAGGTACCTCTAAAACTCCTCTTTTGAAGGTCAAGTTTTTGATAATAATTCTAATTGCATTACTGAAATAATCACAAAAGCTACATAAAAACACTTATGTAAGAAATTGAAGAAATAATTTATTTGAAATGAATAATATAATTTTCAATACGTCTTAAATAATTAATTTTTCGCTTTGTTTTTTAATGAATTTTTTTTTAATCATAGCTTTCATCAATATTTCTTAAGCTACAATAGAATCATTATCAAAGTTGAGCATTCTCACTTAAAATGTTTAACTGTTTTTTATCAAAAATAAGATAAACATAGGTTTACCTACAAAAGTTGGTTACTTCCAAAAACAATTCTTTAGATTTTTTCCGATTAAATAGTTTTTCGTTTTTTAAAATGTTTAATATGGTTAAACTTTCAAAATCGATCGGAAAATTAGGTTGATCCCTGAAAAAAACAGAACCCCAAAATTTTGTAAATTAAATTGTTCATTTTAACTAGGGGGGTTTAGGTTTAGGGTTAGGGTTAGGGTTCGGGTTTAGGGTTAGTTTTTTATGGAAAAATAAAATAATAATATTGGGTTGTGTTTTTCTGGGGTCACGCTGTCCATGTGTTTTAATTTTTCGACGATTTGCAAGTTTAGCCGTTAATAATAGGGGTAATGGGTTGTGGAAGTAGTTCAGATGTTAAGCTAATCGGGGTTTTGGTAAAGGTACCAAGTATTTACGCAAATATGCACGCACGCTCCGTAGTTTTTCACTTATACATGCTACACGTGCACACACCATACATAATAGATTGGTGCGCGCAACGCATGTTCATGCATCCATTCGTACGTATTGTAAGTACCATTATGTATGAGTGGTAACGAAGATGTTATGTAATGTGTGTATACGAACGAATGGATGTATAAACATGCGCGCGCACCACCCGGCCCCACCAAATCTATGTAATGTATGGTGCACGTGTATGCATGTATAAGTGAAACTAACGAGCGTGCGTGCGTTATTTGCGTAAATACTTGGAAACTTTTAACCAACCCCGATTAGCTTAACTCTGACCACCATTCCACAACCCATACCCCAACCCCACCCACAGTATACAAATTTTGAAACCTTAATATTATAAATTATTTAACCAATCCTTGATTGTATCGCCCCGCATCCATACACCCCACCAAACCTTGACAGTATCCATTTTTACAATGTCAACATCCGTCCAACGAATACACACACCCAACGCACACCATAGTGCATGGCGAATCCAAACGCTCACACTTCATATGTTCAGTCGTTGCACACTAGTAAAACTATGTGAAGTGTGTGGAACCCATCCGATTGTATACACATTTCCTTTGCACTGTTCATAAACACACATACGCATACGCAAATACATCTAAATTACATAGGCAATATCACTCATCAATCATAAACATCTTATGCCGCGTAAAAAACCTTTTGAATTTTTCGATTTTCGATTTACCTGTAATTCGGATCACGTCACCTGATGAGATGCATGCGATTTGGCATGTATGAACCTAAGGTTGTGAACTGTTCTATTGCCATCAAATAATAGATAGTAATACCTTTATATATTTATTTTATTATATATATATTATATATATTATATATATAATTAATATATTAATATTTCTAAAAAGTATATTTAAAAGATGCTTAGAACGTGCAGTAATCACCATAAACCTAAAATAGAATATCACGACTTCTGACAGTTTCATGTGACTGTTCGCATGTTTCCTCTGAAGATTGTATTTTTTAAATACATAAACCATTTAGCAATGAGCTGACATAACGATGGGTGAATAAAAAGTATATTCGGTATATTATATATATATATATATATATATATATATATATATATATATATATATTATATATATGTATGTATAACTCTTGAGCCAAAGAACAGCTGCACCAGTGGAATAAACTTGGTCTCTGAAGTTATCCCATGTTCCATCAAATTCCAGACTGTCAAGATGTTCACGCAGTCTTTCCTTCACATCCATTGCCTTGACCTTGCTCAACTCTAGGCGCCTTGGTGTTTTAACTCCAGGCATGCGAGTCTTTTTACGAAACAACGAGTTAAAATCTACCCTCACCAGACGTGATCTGTGTCGCAACTCTGCACTAAGCATACACGCACATTGCAGCATACCAATGTCACGGCGCGAGTCAAGATGAAGTCAATCATTATGGCCAGTTTTTGATCTGGGTGGGTCCCAAGTAATTTATGGATTAAGTTTTTGCCGGAAAGAGTTATTACAAATGGTTAAATTGAGCTCAGAACAGAACTCAAAGAATTTAAGTCGCATTAAGAATTTACCCCACCGATAGACCATAACGACCAAGTGCATCCCATATTTCAAAATTCCTGCAAACACGTGCATTAAGTCTTCCAATAATAATGCAGTTTATCCTCCTTTGGTGTAGAGACCATAGCTTGCGAAGGTCCTCATAAAGTTCATGGCAGTCTCCTCACTGGCTTGAAGGGTCGGGGCATATATAGAAAATAAGGTCACGTACCAGTCCATACTGCAGCTGGATACGCAGTTTCATAATGCGATCAATGATGCTTAGTAGGCACTCAAAAACTTCAACAGTCTTTTATTCACGGCAAAACCAACACCACCCTCGCGCCGTTCGCCCTTAGGCTTACAACAAAAGAGTTTATCAGCCCGTTGATATTCTGTCAACTTGATCTTCATCTGACAATGGGTTTCGATAGGGCAGCAATATCAATCTGTAATGCTCTTGAAGTTTCCTTTGTCACAAGTGCTGTTCTTCTTCCGGGCGATCTGTAGAAATTACGGTCATAACAAAGTTCTAACATCCAGAAGAAATGTTGAGTTTATTCGATTCTAAAAAGAAAAAAAGTTTATTAATATTTCTTTTCTTCCTGCAAGAAAATGAAACAACCGGTTAGCCGCAGGAGAACTAACCAGTGTTGAGGTGACAGGCATTTTTTTAGTGGCACCTTTTTAGCACCTCCCATAGTTTTGGGTGAGCAGTGCTCTCCTAAATAGGACTGCTTCAGACACAGAGTCTCCCACCGGGGTTAGTCTCTGTCACGGTAGACACAACAACGATGTAGGGATAAGACTCCTGCGCCAATTGTGGTAGATATGTAGCTGCATGCTTCCAACTGGGTCAGGTCTGCACACGTTGCACACAATCCATCGCCATGGGGACTTTTTGAGAGGCTGAAGATGAAAGAAGAAAGAAAGGGAACAATTTGTAATCATGATATTATAGTGTAAACGCTTGTACAACACGAATACCACTCTCTAATTTTCATGATTGTTGTCGCATGTGACAGCCTAAAGCAAGATAACTGGCAATCCATGTCAATTGCAGGTGTTAATCAGAGTTGTCCTTCTCTAGATGGATAACCTAAACAAAGGAATGGGGTCCAACACTCCCAAAAAAAAAAAAAAAAAAAAAAAAAAAGGTTCTAGATGGCCGTTGAGCTATAGCTTCCTCCGCCCATTTGAACAGGTCATTGTTTTTCGTCCTGCAGGATGTCTAGCACCTCCTCAACAGATAAAATCTGGTGGGGTTACCGGTTTAAGTCGCCGATGACCCGACTATGAAACAGGTTTGTACTGGATTACATAGTACCCAGTAGCGCATAAAGCGACCTGACATCTATAGTAAGTCATCCTCTCAACCGTCTACTCTGAAG
The DNA here is from genome assembly GCA_023376005.1 of Doryteuthis pealeii. Taxonomy (NCBI): domain Eukaryota; kingdom Metazoa; phylum Mollusca; class Cephalopoda; order Myopsida; family Loliginidae; genus Doryteuthis; species Doryteuthis pealeii. Next base: position 94,547,892 of record CM042149.1, on the reverse strand, counting down.
AAATATATTCTTCAGCAGCTAATACAGCGTGAAATTAGGAGGATGAAAAATGAGTGGTGGAGTCTAAAATCCCTCTGAAAATTCAGAAGGCCTTTAATTAAAAAGGACTAAAGCTGTTCTATACTCATGCGTACAGTTTTCGGTCCATTAACTGTCTTCCATTGCTCCTCTAAGGTCAGAGGACACATCACTTGATTAAGGAACCCAAAAATCTTCAACGATGGCAACACACTTCACGGATTTTTTAATAACCCTTCGTAGTCAGTGCTGATTCTGCAGAGTCCTTTCTCAACAGGAGAACCAAATATATGAAAGATGGACGCATTTACCAACTTTTACAGAATTGAAATGGCTATCAAACAAATTAATTTCTGGTAGGGCGCCGGGTTTTTGGATGGGCTTCCAGTGGAACTGTTTGAAGGTTAAAAGTTTAATGTCCAATCTGGCTCTGTTTGATCTCTTAACTCAATGTTGGACGGTTCTCGCTCTACCAATGAATGGTTGATGTGCTTTGGTGTGTGTAATATAAGGGCAAAGGGAGATAAAGGTAGTTGCGATAACTATCGTGGGAAATCACACTTCTGAGTGCTGTTAGCAAGGTCTCTCGAAGAATCTTGTTGAAATCGATTGCTTGTTACATTGTGCCAGTAGTCATTCCTGAATCAACAAAGTGGTTTTAAGGTCTGGCAGAGGAACAACGACATGATATTTTCGGCTAGGCAGGTGCAAGAGAAGTGTATAGTTAGCAACGGGTCCCTGTATCAGGTTTTTGTTGATTTGACGAAAGGCTTTTGATACAGTCAACAGGGATGCACTTTGGACAATGTTGGGTAAAGGTTGGGTGCCCACCGTATTGTGAGTGTACTCAAGCCGGTTGCACAATGGTATGGAAAAGCTATTGTCAATGAGTGGTAAGATTGTCGGATGAAATTAGCCAGTGGAAACGGGGTTAAGCCAGGGGATTGTCTGGCCCCACACTATTCTCATTTCTTTTCTGTAGATATTATCTCATGCATTCCAAATGTGAGAAAGGCGTGCCTCTTGGAAATTTAGAACCACAGGAAGAGTTTTTGACTGAGAAGATTTAACTTCAAGTCTAAGAACATCCTATGCACTTATCAGAGAGTTCCTTTAGCCGATGATGTTGACTTTCTGGCTCACACTGAGGAGGATGTTCAAGATATTGTGAACCTTTTTGCTGCTCGTGCTCTGCTTTTGGAATTAAAAAATGCTTGACAAGACAAGGTAATGTTCACCCCCGTAAAGGGTGAACCATATATCAAAACCAACATAGCCATTCATGTACTTGTCTTGGATGTTGTTGAGTCTTTTACATACTTAGAAGTACACTAACTTGTGATGGATCTTTGGATGCTGAGATTCACCAGCGCAATCCAGAAGGCATCTGTGCCTATGGAACGCTCGAAAACGGTTATGGTCTAGTACTGGCATTGCCCATAAAACAAATTGAATGTTTATAAGGTCCTGCGTTTTGAGTGTTTATTGTACTCCTCGTAGACATGGACATTGTTTGGAGGACATCTAAAAATTCTTGAGCGCTTTGCCATCAGAATTGTTGAGACGTATTCTAAACATCAAGTGGAATTCCGAAAACGCCTAACACAGAAGTCCTTGCAAGGGCAGGGATGCCAAGCAATGAAACTCTTATCATAACGGCTCAACATGCGTTGGCAGGTCAATGTTGTGCGTATGGGTATGCTAGATTGCCAAAGCAACCTTTTTTACGGCAGCTGGCGTGATGGCAAAAGGCCGCGCATAAGCCTAAAGAAGAGGTAAAGGATTTGCTTAAAAAAACCAACCTTTATAAAATAAAAATAAGTCCTGACAACTGGGAAACTGGCACTAAAAGAACCTGACTGGGTTATGTGGATGATGGCTGTAGCCAGTTACGAGAGTGAAGAAAATCGTGCATGAAAACCTAAGCGGTCAACTTCGAAGGTTCAGCTGTCATATATGGAAGAGAACATGGAGGGTTGGAAGTGTCTGACATGTGTGTCGAGTTTTGGCTTTCGAGGGTGCTATGTCAATCATAGGAAATCTCACCTGGGTCAATCCCATGCAGAATCCAGGAGTAAAATAATGTGTCTTGTTGCTATCTGTGGCAAGGTCGGGGGGGGGGGGGGGGGGGGGGGGGGGGGGGGGGGGGGGGGGGGGGGGGGGGGGGGGGGGGGGGGGGGGGGGGGGGGGGGGGAGGGGGGGGGGGGGGGGGGGGGGGGGGGGGTGTAGTCGGCTTCTGGTCTTTAGAGACATATGGTGGTGCTAAGCATCAAAATTTTATCTCTGACTCATCCGATTCATCTGAATCATCTCATTCAACGGGGAATAGAAGTCTTCCATGTCATATTTGCGTCAAAACTTTGTAGATCTGCAGCCAGGTTGATGAGCATTTGAGGGCTCATGCAAGGAAGGGTTCTGGTGGTGGAGTTGTGGGATTTGGTGAGGAAACGGCAATGATCTGTAAAGATTATGCTATTGCCATAATATATATGTGTGTGTGTGTGTGTTTGTGTGTGTGTATGTCTGTCTGTCTTTCTGTCTGTGTGTCTGTGTGTAACATATAACAACAGACATATGTATATTTTTTTAAAATAGTTGGTTATTCCTAGAACCCTTTGGAAATTCTTAAATTTAATTTTTTCTACATGTAGCTTGGTGGTGTCGTGAAACTAACTGAGATAGAAACCTACTCTATGTGTTTTCTGCTTTGTTTCCATGTCTTTTTTTTTCATAAACCGGCAAGTCGTTCATTTTATTTCTTTTGTACTTTTCCTTATTGCATTCATATATAATATATATATATATATATATATATATATATTATATATTATATATATATATATATTATGAATGCAAACGGAAAAGTCAAAAGGAATAAAATTGAACGAACTGCGGTGTTTATGAAAAAAACTAATGAAAAACAAAGCAGAAACACATAGAGTAGGTTTCTATCAGTGTTCACGACGACCACCATAATGCTACATTGTAGAAAAATAAATTTAAGATTTCAAAGGTTCTTAGAATAACGCAACGATTTAAAAAAAATATACATTTATGTCTGTTGTTAATATGTACGACACAGACACCAGACAGAAAGAACGACAGACACACACACACCACACACACACACCACACACATATATATATTATATATTATAATATAATACATACATATATATAATTATATATATATAATATATATATTATATATAATATATATATATATAACCGAATATATATTTTTTTCACCGCATTCGTTATGTCCAGCTTCATTGCTAAATGGTTTATGTTATTTAAAAATACAATCTTCAGAAGGAAACAGCGACAGTCACATGAAACTGTCAGAAGTCGTGATCATTTATTTAGGTTATGGTGAATACGCCCAGTATCTAAGCATCTTTTAAAATATACTTTTAGAATATATATATATATATATATAATATATATATATATATATATATTATATATATATATATATATATATATATATTCTGCATCTCTTTTATCAACTATTGAATAACTGTTTTTTTCCTAAACATATTTTTCCCAATACCCTTTCTTCATATTGTGTTATCACTTTTGTTCACACACACACACACACAACACACACACATCACACACACACCACACCATATATATATATATATATATATATATAATATATATATTATATATATTATATGGGGTCAGCTGACAAGTTTAATAAGGCTGCCCAAAGATACTCTCATGGATTTTACTAATTTTATAAACCCTTCACACGCAACTACACCAAACAGCCAAAACTCACAACCATTCACTATAATATATTAGTATATATATATATATATATATATATATATATATATATATATATTATATATATATATTCTGTATAATGCTGACCTTTTCAACCATATGTAACATTGACGGAAATGGAGAGCTTCCTCATAAAATCACAATTGGCGCTGGGTTGGTCATGTTTTGCGAATGCAATGATGACAGATACAAAAGATTCTCAATGTTATATCAAGCTTGACAGTGGTCAAAGAAAACGTGGGTCAACCATATGTTCAGGTTTAAGGACAAGCTGAAAAAGGTACCTCTTAGCTGCAAATATAGATCAACGCTACTTTTGAGAGGCAGCATCACTCGATCGTAAAACGTGGAGGACTTTGTGTTACAATGGTATCAAGAATTTTGCAGCATCGGATGGTCACAAAAGCTGCGTCAAGCTAGAGAAGGACTAGAGAGCATTGGCAGAAAGTGTCCCAGCAATACATTCCTAATAATTCACAGCTCTTGTTCGCATCTGTGGACTTCTTTGCAAATCAATTGGCAGGGCTTGAAATGTCACCTGCGATTAAACAACACAAGGTTAAAATGAAAGAGGTTGGTCGGACCTCATACCGTCGAAATCGACGGAGAGTCATTATTATATTATACTGAAAAGTAAGGAGGGAGAGATAACGATAATATGTACGTATTTGCTAACCTGAAGATTCGTTTGAAGATAAATATAGGTTTTATTATATTAGTGCTTCTTCTCTGATGAATATGGAAACCGTGCAATAAGCATATTACAGTAGTGCCAGTAATCACTGGAAGGAAACCAACATAACAGAAAGAAACAATGAAAAAATGCAGAGAAGAAAATTTTTTAGTAACAATTTTTGATCAATTTACCCCCTCCCCCAAAATGTCCGTCAAATAAAACTCGTGTTTAACGATAAAAAACATTATAACTGTTGTGATGTCCAAACAAAGTAGTATGGACATCAAAAATCAAGACAAATGGCTGTCTGTAATCTGATAAAAAGCTTAAAAGCTTGCAGATTTTTTTTTATCTCGCGTAGATTTGGTTTTAGTAATTTTTTATGAAAAAAAAAACGAAAGGAATATTCTGTTTGAAGTGACTCCCACTATCCTACACATTCTTACTTTTTCCCTCTCTTTCCCTTTATGCCTGGCTCTGTGTGTCTGTGTGTGTTATACTCATATATATATATATATAATATATATTATTATATATATATATATATATATAATATCAGAAATATTATGTAATATATATATATCGAAATATAATATAATATATTATATAAGAAATAAAATGAACTTAACATCCCCACAAACTAGTTCTTATTTTGTCACACCCCATGCTTTTACACTAAATCCCAAATAATATATATCATAGACGTTTATAATATCATACCATATATACTAATATAATATATACACACTGAGAACCAAGTGTTCTCACTATATATATATAATATATATATATATAATAATATATAATAGAGAGAGAGAGAGAGAGGGGGAGAGACGAGGGTTGAGAGAGAGAGAGGGAGTGAAGAGAGAGAGGAGAAGAGCAGAAGGAGACAGACAGAACAGTTATTTTCTGTGTACGAGTTTTCCCAATTATATAAATGCCACCGAATCAGCATGCATCCATGTTCTCTACTTGGTCCATTGTCTGTTCCCCGTCTGTGTGTGTATGTATGTTTGGGTATAGAAATATATATATATATATATATATATATATATATATATATATATATTTAAGTTATTGTAATATAAAGTTACATATATAATAAAGCTTATATAAGTCAAATCCTAATAATAAAAATTTATTAGTATACAGATGGATGATTGATATCAATATAACAGTGTGCAAATAGATTTACTATTATTAAATAGGAAGCCGCTACTTGAAACCATTTAATGGATTGTATTTAGCAAATTTCCATTAACATTAACCGAAGCAAACTGGCACTTTGAACATTGTTCTAATACTAAGAATTATCTTATTACGACGCACAATGACACGTAGCGAGAAATGAAGAAGGATATTGCATTCTCACCACAGGCTGATTTTAGGTGTATGCTTTCTTAGAGTTAGATTTGTTACTGTCTGTTGGTGAAACTTTCGCTGTTTTTCGTTGTCCATCAATACTGAATTTGGTTCCTTTTTCCAGCCTCTACCAGAGGATACAGTTGAGTTTATTATAATAATGCAATCGTCAAACCCGATGGACAGCACGTTTTGTATTTTTAGTCATGCATTCGGCAACAGTGCAGTTTAAAATTACATATGAAGTATTCAGCACAGTGGAAAATAGTTCCTACAATGCAATACTCCGATCCCTCACTGTCATATTATGGTAAAAAATAACGCAGAAAATGTTATTTTAATATATGAACTTTTAATCTACTGAATGCATTGGTGATAATCATCTATTTGACTCTGTCCATAATTTATCTATCTAAAATATTCTGAGTATGTCCATATATATATTATATATATATTATAGTTATATATATATGATATTGTTGAGGTAAAAGAAAGTGAACAAAATAATGACTCAAACAAGTCCAAAGTAGGAGAGAAAATATTTCGTCTTTTCTGCGCGCGAAAGAATATCCTCAATCTAGTGTTCTCCTCAGAACATTCTTTTGACTTGTTTAGTCAATTATTTTGTTCAGCTTTTTCCTTTTACTTCCAATCATACTGCTGTGATTTTACCTCCAACCCCTATCTCATATTTACTTATATATATATATATATATATATATATATATATAGTTCTGTTCATATCAGTCGTCTAAGTACGATTGCATATCTATCTATTGTTCATATCTCTCATATCTATCTAATGTCTCGTTGTCTTTCGTCTCTCTCTGTCTTGTCTGTCTACGCTCTGTCTCTGCCTCTCTCTCTCTCTCTCTCCTCTCTCTCTCTCTCTCCTTTTAACACAGTACCACAGACATTCGGCCTACAGTTAGGAATTTATTGTGACGCCTCAACACTGTCGAAATTACCTTAAGATAAGCTAAGCACCAGCCAAGAAGAAAAGAAGGCTAATTTGATTTGTAGATTTGGCTCAAGTACATAGGCTGTATCTGACTATTATAAAATGATAGTTCGAATGTTCTGGTACGACATAAATTTGCATACAGGATCTGGATTATGCCCATTACCCAATGTCCACTATTATCCGTAATGTTCAATACGCTAGGAAGAGATTCCATCCCTAATGGGCTTAAAAGAGATCTGAGATAACTGTTTAAATGATTTTGAACCGACAGTTTCCTTAAAACATTGACAATGTAAATAAAATGAAGTATTTACCTGTTTAAAATGATTGGATTATGTATAAATTTGTTTTAAAAATTAATTATTGTAAATTTGATAGATATAGTTTAATGAAAGATTTATAGTTATCAGTAAAATAATCTTTGTTCTTGTTATTATTAGAGGAATGGTTATTTTTATAATGTTGGGTTTAAATTGTAATATTGTAAAGTAATGACCGCCTCCATGACTGGCTGTGTGAAGCATTAAAATTCTAATCACAGAACTCTCGCTGTAGTGTGAAATCGACGAGATTTGGAGATAATTAAAAAAGGCGACAGTCAGTTACTGGAGAAGGATAGTAACTATCTAAATTTCGGGCTAAGTGACCCCCCCCCCAAAAAAAACTTTATATTGGAGGGAACTAGATTTGTCTATGAATGATTGTTCTTTGATAATTTTAAGAGAAAAAATAAACACTTGCACATGTGTTATTTCATATCTGCCGTTTTTTTATCGATCAAGGCGGGAAGTTGTAAATGAGAGTAAGTTGAGTAAGATTTTTCTGTGATTACCTGTCTGATTTTCCCTTTCCTGATAATAAACCTCATTTTTCATCTAATCATCGTTATCTTCTTAGTCTCCGCCGACTTTCTCCGAGACACACGCAAACGCTACACAGTTACTTGAAGCCATATTTATGTTATAAATAGAAATGGTTACTTTAAGCCACATTGCTTGCAAATTATTAGTATTAATAAGAATCCTTGAAACCATATTAACTGTGTACCAATTATTTTGTATTAGTAGTACTCAAAGTATAATTGTTTACCGCGCTCTATTGGTTGGGATTAAATAGCTCTATCTTATTAGGGCGGGTAAGACCCACCCCCCCCACACACACAATCCCAAATGTGACCTGAGTATCACCATAAACTTCATATGATGGTGAGGGCTCCGAGTTCTGGAGCTTTGGGATGGTGTGCAGTAATCTTTATTGTCACTTAGATCCTAAGGTCCATCTGACCTGGAGTTTTGTAACCTGTTAAACCCATCTGAAAGTGAAATAGATTGTTTGAAAATTATTGGTGATTAGATAGGAATACTTAATAATATATGTGTAAATTATTTATATTAGAATAGTTACTTGTTGCTATAATTGTTGTTTACTCGGCATTATTATTATCTGACTGTGTCAAACAAATGATTATTAAACAGGAAATAATAACTGGAACCATCAGAAATTGTGTATATATTATTTAGCCTATTATATAAGAATACTTGAAACTATACAACTTTGCTGCCAAATAATGATTTGTACTTGATAGAAATACTTGATATAATATAACTGTGTGCAAATAAAACTTTTCCAAAAACAATTCACACAAGAAGATTTCCTAATTGTGATTGCCATTGAAATCAATCAACATATTTGCGTTTGCAAATTATTATTATCAAAACTGCGAAATAGTTACGCTGAAACCATTTTATAATGTAAGAAAATGACATTCAGCGTGAAAAAATGATTGCCACAATATTACCTCCCATAATATATATATATATATATAATTCATTATATATATATATATATATATATACTTTCTCAGAATCAATTTTTATTATATTTGTCTGGCCAAAATAATTATCCTTATTCTAAAGAAAGCTATCTTATAGCGAAATAAATGTGTTTCGATATCTACATTTTCTCAATATAACATTCTCATGCGTGTCACAGTATATATTCATTTGTTCTGCCTGCCTGTCGCTTTTGTCTTCCCTGCTCTCTGTCTCTGTCTCTGTCTGTCTGTCTGTCTGTTCTGTCTCTCTCTCTCTCTCTCTCTCTCGGCATTAACAGAGTCAGCTGATGCTACATAAGTTTTTTCTCTTGTCAGTCACATTTTGGTTGCTGAGCAAAATAAAGATTCTGATTTTGACATAAATAATCCTAAGGGTTAACTGCCCGTTAAACCAACAACTAAACCAACAAAACAGTTACGAGTGATCGAGCACCAACCACTCAGCCAGAACCTAAACCGGTCGTAAGTCGACGTCTGTTCCTATAATAAGATAAAACATTCCAATTGTTATCTAAATCCTAAATGGAGACGCCGATAGTCGTGTGGTTATCAATTAATCTGGACATCTGGAATGTACACCAAAAATCTTCTTTTTTTTATAGATGAATTCAAGATAAAATTGTTATTAAATGTATTGTGTGATTTATTTCTTTGACATCTGTCGTCTCTGACAAAATCGCATCATCTCATGCGTCCATATATGACTTACTTCTGAATTTTATTATTGTGAATATTTTAAAATTCTTCCAGACTGTACTGCCGTCAGCCCTAACTGTTATGGTTGCACCAACTTGGGACTTTAAGGTAACGGATGGAGAAAAAGCTTGATGGGAACTACACAGAATGTGGGCGCTGTTTTGAACTAGCAAAAACTTAACTCTGTGTCAGGGACTTGGTAATCGATATCAGAGAGCGAGAAGAGAGGGAGAGAGAGGAGAGAGGAGGAGGAGAGAGAAATGTGGTGGGCGGGTAAAGGAATCCGCTGTTGTTGGCATGTCGATGATGAAATTATGATGATGATAATCTGAAATTACCTAGAAGTAGTGAACTAAAATTTATTGTCTAAATTAATTAGCTGGTGTGACATTGTATGGTAATTTTTAAAAAATATTTTGTTGGTTTCTCTCGCTAACTATATGTTATCCTTCTTACAATCAGATGAGCTTATGAACACTGATCCAAAAAACTATATACATTCATCGATAATAATGAAAATAATAGCTTAATATGACTAATATAAAAATGAAATAAACAAAGAATAGAACTGACAATATATATGTAGCGATGATTAAAGTAATGATAACAGATTGAAGCGGAAAAATAGAAATTATTGAAAAATAAAAATAAATATCATCCTGAATATAAATTGAAGTGCTGTTTTCACGCACTTTTTTCATCTATAACATACGGTCAAAATTGGGTCATGGTAGGTCAATTGTAGAAAAAAGAACAGTACTGGTACAATAGTTGCAATTGCTTAACGAATCAACGATTTCCTGCAGTTAATGTGATAATTCCTTACATAAGCTTTCATCAGTCATCACCGGTCTAAACACAAAATCGAGAAGAACTCCTTATAATCTTACCTTTAACGAAGAAAAGCATAATATAAGATCTTAACTTTTTTCTTATCATTTTTTTAAATATATTAATATCAAAGGTAAATTTTACTGAAGAGAATGATTTAAGTCGATAATCCACAATCTAGTAATCTATAACATCTGAGCTTGAAGAAAGTATCTTTTTAAAAATTAATGCAAATCCCCAGTGTGTCCCACATTTCTTCAACTTTGGTTCTAGAGGCTTGCAGCCCAAGATATAATACGATTTTGGAATCATGCCGACTCTGGTTGAGTGAATAATATAATATTCCTGCCGAGATCCTACCGCGCAATCCTTGAAATGTTGAAATTTCTGAATTGTAATACAAGCATTTTTTTCAGGCGAATTCTTACGCTGTGATGTTTTTTAAAAAATTGGCAATTAATTGGTATAATGCGAAATTAAATTTTGCAGAATTCATCGAATTTTACCTCATAATAGAAATATATTGTTTTGTCGGAAAGTAAGGATTACGTACATGAATTGTTTGTTAAATTAATGGAAGCAAAAATTATCGTTGACTTTAAAGCAAGTTTAATAGAATAACTTAAATGCAGCGATCATTTTGAGTTCTTCTCATATTATTGCCGACGCATAGCATTTGTAGCGAACACCGGAATGGGAATAAACCAAAAATATTGTTATTCAGGCAAATGATATATCACTGTTTTGGATGAAAAACTGTTAATTCTTGCTGAAAAATTTGTTCAGGTATTAATAAAGATCAATATGTACCCAATGCTGAAGCTGCATTGTGGGCTAAAATCCCAATTAGAAGCCTTCTTCACATGACTAGCTTTAATTGCCGCATGATGTAGTATATATACTAAGTATATGTATTATAGATAATTATATATATTATATAATTTATATATATCTTATACTCTGTAGGGGTACGTCCATGTATTCTAGCAGCAATCTGATCGACAGGAAGAAAACGACAAACATATTTTACATATTACCCATCATCACTGCCAGCTAATAATTTTAGTCAATAATTAGTTCACTACTTTCCTAGGTAATCTTCATATTATCATCATTCATAATCATGATTCGACATGCCAACCAACACGGATTCCTTTGACCCCCCCTCTATCATCATCTCTCTCTTCTGCTCATCCTCTCTCCTCTCCTCATCTCTCTTCTCTCTCTCCATCTCTCTCTTCTCTCATGTATCGCAACTTACCGGAAGGTCCCTGACAGCAGAGTAAAGTTTTTGGCTATTCAAACATCGCCCATCATTCTAGTGTAGGTTTCCCATCGAGCTTTCTCAATCCGTTACTTAAAGTGCCAAGTCGTGCAACCATAACAGTAGGGCTGACGAGTGTTACAGTCAGAAGAACTTTTAAAATATTCAACAATAAAAAATCAGAAGTTAGTCATATATGGAGCATCAGATGAGTGCGATTCTTGTCGAGACATGACAGATGTCAAAGTACAATAAATCAACACTAATTACATATAATAAATTATCTTGAATTCATCTAAAAACAAAAAAAAAGAAGATTTTTGTACATGTCCCAGATCCAGAATTATTGATAACACAGCGACTATCGGCGTCTCATTAAGGATTATATATGAATCAATTGAATGGTCTTGTTAAAGTCTTTATTAATAGACAGACGTCGACTTACGACCGGTTTAGGTTCTGCTGAGTGGTTTGTGCTGCATTCCTCGAACTGTTTAGTTTGGTTATTTGGTTTGGTTAACGTCATGTTAACCTTGGATTAATTTATGTTCAAAATCGAAGAATCTTATTTCTCACCAAAATGACTGACATAATAAACTATGTATCACTCAGCTTGACTTGATCCAGCTGTGAGTAAGGAGAGATGAGAAGAGACAGACAGAACAGAACAGACAGACAGACAGAGACGAGACTATGAGACAGAATCAAATGATATATACTGTCGACACGCTATGAGGATGTTATATGAGGAAAAGTAAGATTATACGAAAAACACATTTTTTCGCTATAAGATAGCTCTTTAGAAATATATTATTTGCCCAGGACAAAATATAATAAATTGATTCTGAAAAATGTATTATATATACTATATATATATATATATATATATAATATATATATATATATATGGGAGGTTAATTGTGGCATCTTTTTTCAACGCTGAATGTCATTTCTTTACATTATAAAATGGTTTCAGGTAACTATTCCCAGTTTTTGATAATAATATATTTGCAACCCAAAATATGTTGATTGATTTCAATGCATCAAATATAGGGAAATCTCTTGTGTAATTGTTTTTGAAAAGTTTATTTGCACACAGTTATATTATTTCAAGATATTCTATCAAGTACAAATCATTTGCATCAAAGTTGTATAGTTTCAAGTATTCTTATATAATATAATAAAATAACACAATTTATGGTTCAAGTTAATTTCTGTTTAATAATTATTTGTTTGCACACAATAATAATAATCCCGAGTAAACAATTATAGCAACAAGTAACTATTCTTAATATAAATAAATTTACACATATATTATTAAGTAATTTCCTATCTAATACAAATAATTTTCAAACAGACTATTTCACTTCAGATGGGGTCTTTAAACAGTTACAACAACTCCAGGTCAGATTGGACCTAGTATTAATGACAATAAAGATTACTGCACACCTCCCAAAGCTCCAGAACTCGAGCCTCACCATCAGATGAAGTTTATGGTGATACTCAGGTCACATTTGGATGTGTGGTGGGGGGGGTCTTACCCGCCCAATGAAGAATAGAGTATTCTAACCAACCAATAGAGCGGTAAACAATTATAACTTTTGAGTAACTACTAATCAAATAATTGGTACAACAGTTATATGGTTTCAAGGATTCTTATCTAATACTAATAATTTGCACAAGCAATGTGCTTCAAGTAACCATTTCTATTAAACATCAATATGGCTTCAAGTAACTGTTGTAGCGTTGCGTGTGGTCTCGGAGAAGTCGGCGGAGACTAAAGATAACGATGAGATAAATGAGGTTCGTTTATATCAGGAAGGAAAAATCAGACAGGTAATCACAGAAAAATCTTACTCACTTTACTGCCTCATTACAACTTCCGCCTTGATCGATAAAAAAAAACGGGCAGATATGAAAATACACATTGTCAAGTGTTTTTTTTTCTTCTTCAAATTGATCAAAAGAACCATCCATTCATTAGACAAATCGTATTCCCTCAATATAAAGTTTTTTTTTGGGGGTGTTCACTTAGCCCGAAATTTAGGTAGTTACTTAATCCTTCTTCTCAGTAACTGACTGCCATTTTTTTTTAAATCTTCCAAATCTCGTCGATTTCACATCTACAGCGAGAGTTCTCGTGATAGAATTTTATCTCTACATAGCACAGCCAGTCATTGGAGGCGGTCATTACTCTTTACAATTATTACAATTTAACACACAATTTATAAAATAATCATTCCCCTAATAATAACAAGAAAAAGATTATTTACTGATAACTATAAATCTTCAATTAACTAATCTATCAAATACAAATATTAATGTTTTAAACAACCAATTTATTAATAAAATCCAATCATTTAAACAGGTAAATACTTCATATTATTACATTGTCAATGTTTTAAAGAAACTGTGTTCAAAACATTAAACATTATCTCAGATCTCTTTAAAACCCATATGAATGAGATCTCTAGGTACTTAACATTACGGATAATAGTGGACATTGTGGAGTAATGGCAACCAGATCCTGTATGCAAATTTATGTCGTACCAAGAACTTCGAACTATCATTATATAATCATAGCAGATACAGCCTATGTACTATTAGAGCCAAAGTCTAACAAATCAATAGCTATCTTTCTTCTTGCTGGTCTTAGCTTATCTTAAGGTAATTTTCGAACATGTTGAGGCGTCACAATAAAAATCCTACTGTAGCCGAATGTCGTGGTACGTTTGTTAGAGAAGAGAGAGAGGAGAGAGAGAGAGAGAGAAGACAGACAGACAACGACAGGACATTAGATAGATAGAGAGATATGAACATAGATAGATATGAACGTACTTAGACCGATAGATATGAACAGAACTATATAATATATATATATATATAATATATGAAGATAGGAGGGTTGGAGTAAAATCCGACAGTGATGGTGAGGTAAAAGGAAAAGTGAACAAAAATAATGACTCAAACAAGTCAAGTAGGAGATTGAGGATATTCTTCGCGCCAGAAAAGACGAAATATTTCTCTCCTACTTGGACTTGTTTGAGTCATTATTTTTGTCACTTTTCCTTTTACCTCACATCATATATACTATATATATATATATACTATATATATAATATATATATATGGACATACTCAGATATTTAGATAGATAAATATGGACAGAGTCAAATAGATGAAATTATCACAATGCATTCAGTAGAATAAAGTCATATATTAAAATAACATTTCTCAGATTTTTTAAACATAATATGGACAGTGAGGGACGGAGTATTGCATTGTAGGAAACTATTTTCCACTTGGCTGAATACTCATATGTAAATTTTAAACTGCACTGTTGCGTATGCATGAACTAAAAATACAAACGTGCCTGTCCATCGGGTTTGACGAATTGCAATATTTAAATAAACTCAACTGTATCCTCTGTAGAGGCTGGAAAAAGGAACAAATTCAGTATTGATGGACAACGAAAACAGCAAAGTTCACCATAACAGTAGACAAATCTAACTCTAAGAAAGCATTACACCTAAAATCAGCCTGTGGTTGAGATGCATATCCATTCTTCATTTCTCCTACGTGATCATGTGCGTCGTAATAAGATAATTCTAGTATATAACAATGTTCAAAATGCCAGTTTGCTTCGGTTTATGTAACGGAAATTTGCTAAATACACCATTAATGGTTTCAAGTAGCCATTCCTATTTAATAATAGTAATCTATTTGCACACTGTTATATGATATCAATCATCCATCTGATACTAATAAATTTATTAATATACGGATTTTGACTTATATAATTTTATATATATAGTAACTTATAATACATACATATATATATATAATATATATATATATAGTATATATTCTATACCCAAACATACATACACACAGACGGGGACAGAAATGGACCAAGAGTAAGAGACATGGATGCATGCTGATTCGTGTGCATTTAATAAATTGGAAACTCGTAACAGAAAATAACTGTCTGTCTGTCCTCTCTCTCTCACTCCCTCTCTCTCTCTCCCCTCTCTCTCCCCCCTCTCTCTCTCTCTCTATATATATATATATATATTAATATCTATATATTATAATATAATATATAGTGAGAAACTGGTTCTCAGGTGTATATATTAATTAGTATATATGGTATGGATATTTAAACGTCTATGATATATATTATTTGGGATTTAGTGTAAAGCATGGGGTGTGACAAATATAAGAAACTCAGTTTGTGGGATGTTAAGTTTCATTTTATTTATTTCTGATATATAAATATTATATATATTATATATATATTATATATATAATATATATATTATATAGATTATATACACACACAGACACACAGAGTCAGGCATAAAGGGAAAGAGAGGGAAAAAGTAGATGTGGTAGGATAGTGGGAGTCACTTCAAAACAGAATTTCCTTTCGTTTTTTTTTCATAAAAAATTACTAAAACCAACTCCGGAGATAAAAAAAAAATCTGCAAGCTTTTTAAGCTTTTTATCAGATTACAGACAGCCATTTTGTCTTGATTTTGATGTCCATCTACTTTGTTTGGACATCACAACAGTTTTATAATGTTTTTTATCGTTACACCGAGTTTTATTTGACGGACATTTTGGGGGGAGGGGTTAAATGACAAAAATGTTACAAAAATTTTTTCCTCGCATTTTTTCATTGTTTCTTTCTGTAATGTTTGGTTCTTCAGTGATTACTGGCACTACTGTAAATCTTATTCCACGGTTTCCATATTCATGCAGAGAAGAAGCACTAATATAATAAACTATATTTATCTTAAACGGAATTTCATAGGTTAGCAAATACGTTACAATTATCGTTATCTCTCTCCTCCTTACTTTTCAGTATATATATATATATATTTATATATATATATTAATATTATTATATATATATAGTGAGTGGTTTGTTGAGTTTGGGCTGTTTTGGTGTAGTGGTGTGAAGGGTTGATGCCTGGGAAGTGTGTTCTTTCTTTGTTTTGTTTTTACAATTGAAAAGCACTTCAAGACCAATGCCAGAAGCGTGTGCATCATTTAGTAAATATCCATGAGAGTATCTTGGGCAGCCTATAAACTTGTCAGCCGACCCCCCCCACACACATATATATATATATATATATATATGTGTGTGTGTGTGTGTGTGTGTGTGTGTGCGAACAAAAGTGATAACACAAATATGAAGAGAAGGGTATTGGGAAAAATATTTAGGAAAAAAACAGTATTCAATAGTTGGTAAAAGAGGTGGCCAATATATATATAGATATATATATATATATATATATATATATATAAATATATATATATATATATATAGAGAGTTTCATAATTTGCTTGAAGCATTGTGTATGTATTGGTTAGGAGGTTGATTTAGAAGGCCATCACAATGCAGTTTTGGAATAAATAAAAAATAATAATACGGTAACAATGGTGGTGTGTGTTGACCTGTATTTTTTTTAATCATTTCTTGAATTTTCGAGGTAATACCTCTTTATCAAAAGAATTGAACTGAAGCAGTACAGCTATGGCATTTCTTCCTAAATGAATTTTTTTTTTTTTTTTTTTTTTTTTTTTTGAAAATGACGTTATCCTAGCGCGGATTTTGTAGCGTGGTATGTGCGAATGTTTCATTCGCACATACCCCGCGTTTGTATATGTGTGCGTGGTGTGTGTATTTCGTTGAACGGATGTTGACATGTAAAAAATGGATACTGTCAACGGTTTGGGTGGGGTGTGTATGGGTGCGGTGATACAATCAAGGATTAAAATAATTATAATATTAAGGTTTCAAATATTTTGTATACTGTGGGGGGTTGGGGTATGGGTTGTGGAAGTTGGTCAGATTTAAGCTAATCGGGGTTGGTAAAAGTTTCCAAGTATTTACGCAATACGCACGCACGCTCGTAGTTTCACTTATACATGCGTACACGTGCACATACATACATAGATTGGTGGCCGCGCATGTTCATACATCCATTCGTTCGTATACACACATACATAACATTACTCGTACACTCATACATAATGGTACTTACACATACGTACGAATGGATGTATGAACATGCGTGCGCGCACCAATCTATGTATGTATGTGTGTGCACGTGTACGCATGTATAAGTGAAACTACGAGCGTGCGTGCATATTTGCGTACATACTTGGAACCTTTTACCAACCCCGATTAGCTTAACATCTGACCAACTTCCACAACCCATACCCCTATTATTAACGGCTAAACTTGCAAATCGGTCGGAAAATTAAAACACATGACAGCGTGACCCAGAAAAACACAACCCAAATTATTATTTATTTTTCTATAAAACTAACCCTAAACCCGAACCCTAACCCTAAACCTAAACCTAAACCTAAACCCCCCTAGTTAAAATGAACAATTTAATTACAAAATTTGTGGGTTCTGTTTTTTCAGGGTCAACCTAATTTTCCGATCGATTTGAAAGTTTAACCATATTAAACATTTTTTAAAAAAACGAAAAACTATTTAATCGGAAAAAATTAAAGAATTGTTTTTGTGAAGTAACCAACTTTTGTAGGTAAATATGTTTATCTTATTTTTGATAAAAAACAGTTAACATTTTTAAGTGAGAATGTCAACTTTGATAATGATTCTATTGTAGCCAAGAAACATGATGAAAGCTATGATTAAAAAATTATTCATAAAAACAAGAAAATTAATTATTGAAGACGTTATTGAAATGAATTATTCATTTCAATAATATTTCTTTCATTTCTTACATAAGTGATTGTTTTAATGATAGCTTTTGTGATTATTTTCAGTTGCAATAGAATTATTATCAAACTTGACCTTCAAAAGAGGAGTTTAGAGGTACTTTGACCAATGGACAACTCGGTGGAATAAGTATATATTTACCAACCCCTCCACACGAGCAGGATGTGACACAAGGTCAATTTCTTAAGCGGAGTTCAACAGGTTTGAATTCAGAGTTTTCCTTCTCCTAGATTGGTTACCTAGCCATGGTTAAAGAACCCAGTCTGCCCTGGTATTTACCCATAGGAATAAGTTTGTTCAATGCCCGGGGAGTATTTTCAAGAAAATAACGTTTCATTTATTTTTCTTGGTAAATTTGGTAAACACATCTTGATACTTTTAACAGATAACATTATATATATATATATATATATATATATATATATATATATCCGTCTATGCTTGTATGTATATGTGTGTTTGCATCTATGCTTATATATATATATATATATATATATATATATATATATATATATATATATATATATATACACACTATTTACATATAGATACACAGTAACACGCACAAACACACACACATACATGCACATACATTATATATATATATATGCATGTATGTGTGTGTTTGTGCGTGTGACTCTGTATCTATATGTAAATATTGTATGAGTGTTTGAAGTTGGTTTGTTGTATGAGTAATTAGATTAGAGATAAAAAAAAAAAAAATTCAATGAAGCAAATAAAAGGCAAAGTAAAATCGCACAAGAAAATCAATAGAGATAGAAGAAATAAAAGAAATGTTTTATTGGCTGAAAGACAAAAAAAAAAAAAAAAAAGAAAGAATGAAAAAACGAATGATAAAAGAAAAAGAAATATAAAAGAAATAAAAATATAAAGAAATGAAAGAAATGTTAAGGAAATAAACAATTGAGATGCAAAATAAAAAAAAAGTAACAATGCAAGCAAATAAACCAAAGAAGAAAAAGAAAGAAAAAGAAAGGAAGAAAGATGGTTGATTGGTTGGTTGTTTATGTTTTATGGCATATTAACCCTTTTCTTTTTATTTAATGCCGAATCAAGACATGTTGATATTCGGTTACTTACAGTACCTGCTATTGCTTAAATGGTCACCCATATAACAGGCTCGTAAAAATCACAAACTGACACGTTCGTTTCTTCTTGTCTATTACAACTAGGTCGGGATTGGGAGATCCGGTTTCATATCAACGTCCCAGGGGATTTTGTGGATCTTATTTCATTGTACAGATTCTCGTTTGTTCATGCACCTTTGTCTGATGGTCAAATTTCAGTCGCTTGCGCAATTCTCAATGGTCATCTTCCCCACGCAATCGTACTTGCCCTTGTACTCCTTCTGGACCAGTTTGGGACATTTGCTTATTATGTGTTTTACTGTTTTCTCTCTTCAAATAATCTACACTTGCTATTCTCAGAGTGGTAGTACCTATTAGAGTCCCATCTATGGGTTAACTAGAACAAAAAATGAGTTCATAATAAAAAAAATGAATATCCAACAAGAATGAATAAAACAACGTCTTCGGTATAAAATAGCCCAACAAAGGTTGACATGCCATAAAATCCAACCAACTGACCGACCAACCAACTACATTGCTATTCTCCTTGATCCTAATATTCTCGTTTTTATATGGTAATGTTAAAAGAAAGTCATCGTATTATTTTTCCTCACAAGCTAACGATCAATTAAAGGCAAAAGTCGGCAAAAAGTTAGTTAAGAGAAAAATCAATTTGGTTTGCAGCATTTGTTTCATGGCATATCAACTTCTTATGGGTTATTTGATGCCGAAATCAATGATTCATGAACAAGCGTTTGTAATCATAAGTATATTCTCATCCTTTATTGCAGTTTTTTTAATTCACTTTTTAAAATTTTATTTTTTTATAATCATTTGTTTGCAGACAGTTATCTGATAACAAGTATCTAATACAAATAATTTGCACACAGTTGTATGATTTCAAGTATTCCTATCTAATACTAATAATCTATATGGTTTAAAGTAACTATTCTTATTTAATGAAATGCGTTTGCCCAACAATTTCAAGTATACCAATAATTCATTTTAATACAAAAAAATTGTATACAGTCAAATCGTTCTATGTATTTCAATCTAACATTAATAATTATGTTTAATAATAATAATTGCTTTCCAACAGTTATATAGTATCAAGTATTCCGATTTAATACAAATTATTTTCACACAGATCTATTTCATATAAGGGACCCAAACAGGTACTAACATTCCGGGTCAGAGTGGACTTGGCAGTAATGGCAATGAACGGGCGCTCAACACTGTCTGATGCAGTTCAGTGTTATACGCAGGACTCACTATTTGAGGGATCTTACTCCTCTACAGAGGATGCAGTCGGCTTATTATAAGCCCCATCGACAGGGTGTGAGTGCTAGCCTTTGATACTGTTAGTTGTGTTTGTTTCGCAGGCTTTACGATCTCAGATATATTTTATGTTATTGCAAAATATCAACTTTCTAAGAGTTTTATAACCAGAATATACAATCCAGAACACATTTAGAACCCATAAAATATAGTGACTACCATTACCAAGCATGGTTTTTTTCTACGCACATTTTGGGTATTTTGAGTATGTTGTCTATCTCCCTTGTCGGGAGCGTTGATTATTATCAAATAATCTCTTGATTTGATAATACAACTGGTCTGTCCGACTGATAAGTATCGTTCAGTAGAAACTTTACAAACCCTTTTCATTATGTTGGATTCTTACCCATAAACTGCACATGCTTTTTTCTTTTCTTTTTTTCATTTTTGAAATTGTGTCGCATTTTTTACTTTTCTTAAAAATAGTATAAATGCCAAAAACATTTCTCATATTAATTCGAAGTAAAACTAAATAAAATGAGGTGGAAAGGAGAGATGGTTTCATGCCTTTTTCATGCTAAGTAAAACGCAAACAACCACGTCCACACTCGAACTCGGTGCGTTACGCCATAAACGCCCCCGTTAAAATACAGATGTTATTAGCAAATAATTCATTATATCTAATATCTTCATTTTTGAAAATAGAATCATAATTGAATTTTCTGTAGAATGTTTCATTTATTTGAAGTGATTTTTTAAAGAAACAAATATTTGGTAATTAAGATACTCTCTGAGATCTGAAGTCAGATGTCTCGCTTTGAATTTTAATTATTTTTGTTAATCATGTTTCCAAATCCATAAACAATTTAATTGTTCCTATCAAATATTTAAAAAAAATCTAATATCAAATGATAACTGCAAAGCTGAACGACTAAAGATTGTTAGTAAATTTAATGAAACTGCCATAAAAATAATCTGAACTATGTTATTCTCTCACATTTCCAAGAGGCGCGTGGAAAATAATAGAATTTTCCGCGTGAAGAGGACGACACACAAATCGTTAATCATTATTAATAAATTCGACTATTTCATTTTTGAAATAGCAGTTCAATCGGTCACCATTCCACAACATTAAGAAACAGCTTTACTTAGTCTGGCACACGGGCCTCAGTTTGCTAGGGTAGCTGCTGTTCCTAAGTGCTGACCCATCTCAGAACTAGACAGGCTTATCATTGCTTAACCGACGTGTTCTACCACGAGAAATACTGTAGTTTCAGTTAATCAGTCGTCACCTAAACATTGCTTAGTCTGGCACACGGGTCTCAGCTTGCAAGGGTATCTGCGGTTTCTAAATGGTTGCCCATCTCAGAACTGAACAGGCTTATCGTTGCTTAACTAACGTGATCTATCACAGGAATCGTTGTAATTTCTTTGAATTAGTCGTCACCTAAGTTTTGATTAGTTTGTCACATGAGTCTCAGTTTGCTAGGGTAGCTGCGGTTTCTAGATGGTTAACCCTCCCAGAACTGAACAAAGTTATCGTTGCTTAACTGATGTGATTAGTTTGCTAATTCTAGTTGCTTTTTTATCGCAACTCACATCGTCATTTGCAATAAAAAGCAACTTGTGTTATTAATATAATGGTCGAAACAAATAAAAAATTATTGATATTCATGTTGAATACCTTTTATTTATTTCTGTTTTCTAATCAATATCTATTTTGCAATTTTTCTTTACATTTTTATATTCCAATTTTTATATTATTCTAATAAGTTAATATTGTTCTGTAAAAAATCCTCATAGGTTTGTTGAGATATCTGTTCAAATATAAGTGAATGACGCTTAAGACTTTAATAGATGTAAACAATTGTTGATAAAATCCAGATTGTTTGTCCTATGTTAGCAATAATAATGCTATGTAATTATTTTACATCTCTAACTTGATAAATATATATAATTATTTTAGTGAGAGAAATAATTCGTTACGTCATTCCTTTTGAAGTTTTGGACATTTCATTTCTGTATGATTAGTTACAACAGCATGGTTGTTATGTATTTACCTAACCCCTCCACTATGAGCAGGATGCGACAAAAGGTCAAATTTTTAAGTGGAGTTTACCAGGTTTTAATTCAGTTTTCCTTCATCAGGACTGGTTACCATACCAAAGTTAAACAGCCTCTACTATTTACCCATAGCCGGAGGGAGAATAGTTGGATGCACACCTTTCCCAAGGGTATTAGCGCCATAGAAAAGGCAAACAGTCTCGTTCAGGATTTGAACTCGAGTTACCATGAGCATTTCCTATGACGATAACAGTTGCAAGACAAGCACCTCCTAATTGTTTATTCTTATAGATCCCTCTGTATTATCTGAAAGACCTGTAACAATACACAAAAGGGAAACATATATTAGAACCTGGGTTACCATACATAGCCTTACCAAATTTAGTATTTCTAAATCAAACTCTTTGACAGTCAATAAAGACAGATAAACAATTATATTTACCAAACCATTCTATCACGGGTAGGATACGAGACAAGTCAATTATTAAGCAGAACTCAATTGGTTTGAATTCAAAGTTTTTATTCTCATTGACCGATTGCCATACTAAGGTTAAAGAGCACAGTATGTCCTACTATTTACCCATAGCTGACCGAAGGATAGTTATATTTATACCTTTCCCAATGACATTAGCGCTATGTGCAATGTAAACTCTCTCGCTCAGGATTTGAATTCAGGTTAACGTACTGCAAAGTATATAAGAGTAAAAATAAGTTAAAACCTTTCCTTGTGTTCCAATAAATAGGCTTACAAAATTTGGTAGTTCTGAATTTGCTCCTATGTCTATATAGAACAGACAAACAAACTCTTCCTGATTATTGATATAGTTTCACACGAAACGTCTGATATTATCAACTAATAATTCATTAATTTTAGTATCTTTAAACGGTTTTTAAAAACGAAGATAATCATAATCAAATTTCCTGTAGTACGTTTCATTTATTTGAAGTGATTCTTTTTTTATTTTGTTAGAAGCAACAAATATTTAGTAATTAAAATGCTCTCTAAGATTTAAAGTCAGATGTCTCGCTTTGGATTTTAATTACTTTTGTTAATCTAGTCCATAAACAATTTAATTGTCAGTATGTTGTATAAAGAAAAAAAAATGAAGATAAAATCGATTAATAAATACAAGCCTGGACGGCTGAACATTGTTGGCAAATTTAATCAAAATGCCATAAAAAGAATCTAAATTATATCACGCTCTCTAATATGGAGGAGTAGCGAGTGTAGAGGAAACACAGATTGATATTGGAGAGTTGCGGTTCGATTTGAGAAAAGTTGCTATTAACCCTTTCCAGTTCTAAGTCAATCTTAGCACTTATGTATAGGCGCTTGTTGCCTAATGGTTATCGTCGTTGGAGGCAACCATTGTTCAAATCCTAAATAAGATTGTTTGTATTTCCCAAACAACTAATGCAATTGGAAAAGTTATGAATTAAATTATTCTCCCTTGATCTCCGAGTAAATAGTAGGGCAGATTGGATTTTTTTTAACCTTGGTAGGACATCTACCACTGGTGGGATGCATTCACAATGTCCATTTTCAAGCAGAGTACAGCTACTTTGAATTATTTTTTCCTTTTCTTAGAAGAGTTGTTAAAGAGCGCATTATGCCCTACTATTTAGCCATAGCATAGAGATAGGGAGAGAACAGATGAATTCATGCCTTTCCCAAGAGCATTAGCATAAAGAGGAACGTGAACAGCCTCATCTAAAACTTGAACTTGGCTCCCCAAATTTACTTCTTGCAACGATAACAGTTACGCCACGGGTGCCTCCAATTGTATGTACGAAGTCATAAATAAACAATGAATGAAATATTAATTTACTTAAAACATAGTCTCATTGGAATTCACCATGATTATTCCGCTAAGTTTTCCATTGGTCGAAGCACTTGTAAAACTTTATTTTATATATATGGTGTGAAGCTCCACCGTTGTATTTCTTTTAATGTCCTCCACGTCCTCAAAAAAGAAAAAGTCGAACGAGGCTTAGTTTGGTGAGTGAGTAGGGGGATTACTACATTTTTAAAAAATCACGTGTTTTACTAACAATTGCGGATCAAAAAGTATTTGAATTGGCTTCAGCGTTGTTTTTTATGATTTTAAATTTAAAATTGGTATTGGCTGATCTAGACAAAGTATTGAAATTTAGAAAGTCTAAATAGGCAGACATCATTCATTTACTATAGATGTTGCTTCGGAAAGTGCTGATACTAGCTTCAATATATTTTACTAAATTGGTACTGAGTGGTCTAGACAAAGTATTGACGTCTAGACCATAGTCTAAATGTGGAGACATCATCCTTTGAATAGATACGTTGCTCAATTGTACATACGTCTTCATTTAAATGATAAATCTAAAAATTTTTTAAAGTTTTAGTCTTCTTTCAGACATTTTGATTAACACGGGGGCACACATACACACGCGTGCGCGCGCACACACACATACACACACGCACGCGCACACACACACGCATAAATATATTAAATAAAACAAAATGTAAATATATTCCAATATATCTATGTTAGTCCTATTTATCTAACGAGTCAATTGTGCCCGTGTGTATGCAATCTTGTATTGTTTCTATCGTATTACAAATGTAATGTGTATGTATGTGAATGTATGCAGGTATGTATGTGTCTCTGTGTGTCTCTCAGTGTGTTTGAGTGTGTCGGTGATATACACATTTATACAATTTGAAAATCAACGGTTTTAGCAATACAGTGATTTTCTTTGATTCTAACATTGTTGATATGTTAGGGATATGATGTGGAGGACGCCAGCCCTGGGCCATGATGTCTGGAGGAAGCATTTGTGTGTTGCCATGTGAATTTTCTTTTGTAAGGATATACGACTTTGCAAAGAATATATGACTTTCATTTATGACAGAGTTTTTATTTAGAAAAAAATTCCATCTTATTTGTCAAAAGATGAATATTATATATATATATATATATATATATATGTGTGTGTGTGTGTGTGTGTGTGTGTGTGTGTGGATAGATAGGTATGAACAGACTGAGATAGAGAAGAAAGAGAAATAGATATGAACACACACACACACACACACACACACACACACACACCACATATATATATATATATATATATATATATATATATATATATATATTAGGTATGATCAAAAGGTATACAAACCGAAGATAGAAACTTTTTTATTCAAAATCTGAAATTTAAGTTTTAAATAAAGACGTGTGCACAACTGAACAACTTATATAACAAAGTGATGATGCATAGAAATCAGTCTGTATGAGCCAATGTCGATCTGGAAATAATATGAAGCCAGTCTCGATATTCTGAACATCAGTTTTTGACTGAAAATAGGATTCTGTAAGTGCAAACATATTCTATGCTTATTAGACATCATCATAATCATCGTTGTCATCATCATCATCAAATCGTGCTGACCGTACGGATTCTCTTGACACTGTAGCCATCCGTCTCTATCGACCATCGCTTCTGGCAGGTCTTTAAACACGGCATCCAGTGTTCGTACAGAGCTGATGAATGTAAGTTTTCGTTTGTCAGCAAACACTGGTGTGTCCATCTGTTGTAGTGCATAGGATAAGGTCTCTTAAAAGCTAATATTTACTTTCTCATCAGTGTCAGTTGGTTTGTGGCTGTTTTCAGGATTTGTTCAAAACAGTAATCCCCAAACCCCTAAACCGTAACCTAATTCGCAAAAAAGTTCATTCATACACTGTAGTTAAACTGTCATGGAACACCACCAAATAAGTTTCCGTTTTAATTTTGACGACGATTTGCAAGTTAACCCACAAATCTTGATTTCATAACAAAATAAGCTGATTTGAATTATTTCGCAGCTTAATTTATTTTAATTTTTCGAAAAGGGAAACAAAGACAATTTATCTACTTATCAAATAAGTTGATTGATTTTGATTTAGTAATGAAAAACTTGTACCGTTTTAGATTTAAGATAGATAAATTACCAAAAATCAATAAATTATCCAATTTGCATGAGATTTTTAGCACGTTATTCAGCAATGAATTCATTTATATTGAATAATTTGTTTTAGTTAAAAGCCTGAAGAAAACTTTCACTTAAACGGTGGGGGAGTCAACGTTTGCTCATTTGAATAAAATTCGATAATATTTAAATATGTAACTACTTTTTTTTAACAAACATGAAATATTTTAAAAAGTTAATAATCATGTTAAATCAGACATGTATTCCGAATTTGACTCTATAAATTAATAATTAAAGTAATTTAAAAATCTATTTTAAAGCATGATTTCAATTTTAGTTGAGCGTAAAAAGAACTTTTGTTATGTTTTATTAAAACAAAACAAAAGTTCTCTGTAGCCTGTGAAGAGAGAAAGAGAAGGGGCGACTCTACCGAGAGTTAGGGATGCTTGAAGGGGGAAATATCCATCTTGGCTGCTGATTTTTTTAGTTAATAAAATTATTACATGTTGTGATCTATTTCACTCCCCTTCACTGCATATAGAGGGGAAGAAGAGAGTTATGTATAATATAAGACAGAGATGGGTCAGTTGTTGACTTAATTGCAAATTACGACTAATTATAACTAATTAAAGTGGATTTTTTCAAACATTTAGTAATACTAAAACTAAGGTATGATATAGTATAAATTTCGTTTCAGTAAGGTCACCAGCAAAAAAGCCTTTAGGGATAAAAAGTTGAAAATCTCAGCTTTAGTATAATAATAGATAGATAGATAGATAGATAGATAGATATACACACGGGGGACTGATGAACATTTCATAGACTGGCTAAGATAAATCAATGATTGTACAAATGTTTATTTTTCCACTTTGTCCTCCTTACGGTTCACACACTTCTCTTATTGGTGTTGCAATGATTGGACCCCATTGGTAAAAAGTCATCAACAACAGACATGACACTATCTTATGAATATTTCAGCCGACCCACGTATATAAAAGGAGAAAAAAGAGGCAATAAAAAGTGTACATTTCTTATAAATCCGTCTTCATCTATTCTTTCCTCGAACCACCCGACTATGTAAACAAGTATTTATTTACCCAACCCCTTCAGCTCGGCTAGAATTTGAACTCGGATCACAGCGTCCATTTCTTAAACGATAACCATTACGCTTTGCAGGCCTTATTTTATGTTACCCACATTTTACTGCTGTTGTGTGTCGAATCGTAAACTGCTAACTCTTTCGGGGGTATCATACAGATGTCGATCACCTTTCCTATGACCAACATTAGTTGAGCTTCATATCTAAGATATTAAGACCCTCAGCCACCACCTTCTAGCATATATATGATGAACAGTGTTGGGAGTTTGCCATAAGGGCAATTGAGGAATACGGTCGGGACAATCATATAGGTACTAGGGCTTGACGTGACCAGCCGATTGATCGGAATGGCCACAGATTCGTGTCAGATTCTAACTGTTATAGTATTGATATTTCTATAAACTAAAGTTCTTCACCGTCCTGTTCGCTGGGGCTGTTGAATATGCTGACTACACCTCAGCAGATGGCTAAGACCTCCCACACCATGGGGCCACCTGTTTTCTGTGGGTGACAACCCGTGATGCTTAAGGGCGGAATTCTAACGGTTGAGCAGTCCATGACATGCAACACTAAGGGGTACTACTGCTCTGGGTCATAGGTGATTTGTGAGTGATGGCAATGAAGGGATTCTACCCACTCCGCAGATCTCCAGAACCTGAACCTCACCATCAGACACAGTTTAGTATCTGAGGGGTTCCGAAGTGGATACAGTCAGAGATTTCTTAGCACCGCCGACTTTTAAAAAAATATAATGATAAGTCTCCTCATGATAATGAAAGAAAAAGCTCCCACTCGAAACCCTAAAATGTCCTCACCTCATGGTAGGGGACTTTCTGCTTAGTTGAAATCTACTGTTCTAAGGTATAGCTATGACTCAGAAAGGAGCTAAAATGTATCTACCCAATCCGTTGCCATTGGGTAGGATGTGACAAATTCACGAGTATGGGGCATCCAGCAAAGATCAAACTCGCTATTCAGTAGTAATCGATTAAGTGAGACTAGCTTGCTAATCATTACACCACGTGATATTCTCTGAGACAAGAGCTAGGAAGGAAAATTATTGTCAACCATTTCGAATTCACCTATTGGAATAACAACCTTAACAGAACGAATAGAAAATTGCTTGTTTATTTTGTTTCACTTATTTCAAAACACGAAACAATTCCAGGGTGAAAAACATTGTGAGTAGGGAGAGAAAAGTAACCTTTTCTCATATGTGTGGTTTGCTCGTGAAACCATGAGGACGTTACTTTTCAAATGCGTGAATTTCAAGTTTGCTCCCCATGGGAACTCTGTCTCTCTCGGCTTACCCCCCTCCCCATATAGGTACAATGTCACACATTATTGAATGTTTAAGCAAAGGCCTTCCCGGGGGGAGGAATGCGTGGCTGGAGAAACTGCTAATGAATAGCTTGGCTACATCATCCTTATTCCCATTGGGGGTTCCCGGTGATCAAGCAATAAGTCTGGCCTTATCCCTTTCAGACAAGGGAATAGCTGCTACCCTGGAGGGAGGACGCCCACAGAAGCCACGTTTATCAATTCCTACAGAGTACGCATAGTCGGCGCCGACCGTCTTAGTGAATAGGTCAACAGTGAGTAGGTGAATATCTGTCCCTCTCGATCG
Organism: Doryteuthis pealeii; assembly: GCA_023376005.1. NCBI lineage: Eukaryota > Metazoa > Mollusca > Cephalopoda > Myopsida > Loliginidae > Doryteuthis > Doryteuthis pealeii. The sequence goes on along the minus strand of CM042149.1, from coordinate 94,518,581 downwards.
CCCAGTTAGTATCACCAAATAAATAGGGTTACCTTATCCAACCTCGTTTCAGTAAATAAGTCACTTACTAGTCAGATGTCACAGTGATAAGACAGTCTCTACTTTTATCTTGAATTGTTCCAAACATACACACATACAAAAAAAGAAGTTACATCGTTTTATCTTTAAGAAGAGAAAAAATTGTTTTATTTCTATTCCCAAAATCTAATCTAATATTTGCCTGAAAATGTATTTCTGTTTGTGTCCAAAGTGGTTCTATGTTAGGAAGATAATATTATATATATATAAGTAAAAGTAAGTAAAGTCGTCGGGTCGCCTAATGTCGGTATCAGCCAGACAGCGAGGAAGTCTACTCCCTTTTCACTAGCGCTAGACCAAGGAGATTGTTTTTGCGAGGGTGAGGGCGGTATCGAACAAGGAACTGTGATTCCTAATATAAAGTGGCACTGGACATTTTGTGACCCCCCTCCACAGATGGTTAGGCTTTCTTCTTAATGTTCTCAAATATCTTTCTTTTTTTCTTTTTTTTTTTTTTTTTTTTTTTTGCTAAATGATTAAAATACATCGTTTTTGTTTGTGTTCATTATTTGGAAAGTTTACTTTACAGAATGATGTTTGGATGCACATTTAAGAGGTTTATTTTAATTTTTTTACCATGTTTCGTGGTTCAAAATCTCTCAAGCGGTACTATAATATATATATATATATATATATATTATATATATATATATATATATATATATATGAAGTGGACAATAATCTGTTTGAGATGGCGATAGCCGACAATTTTTGGGAGATTATGTGCTTAATTGGAGTCATACCTAATTTGAAAATTGATTAGTTATAATTGAAGGAATTAGGCGTGCATATCGGTTTAAATGTAAGACGTAAACAAATCGAGAAAAAGTCAATCTGTATGTACATTTTAGCCTATTAGGCCTCATCAGCAGAGTTATAGACAGGCAGTGATTTGTGTATATATATATATATATATATATATGTGTGTGTGTGTGTGTGTGAGTGCGTGTGTGTGAGTGTGAGTGTGTGTGAGTGTGTGTATGTGTGTGTGTGTGTGTGTGTGAAATGCCTCGAAAGTAAAGTCTTCTGTTTTTTGAGGGAACTACAACAGATACAGATAACACAATAACACAATAATATTTGGATAGGTCAGATATTTCAGCTACCAACCCTATTTTTAAGCGCGTGCGCACTCACACAATTTTTTTTTTCTTTTTTTAGTTTTTTACCTTGATATATATTCTAGATCTATTAGTATATACAATGCGTGCAATAATATAGCATTATTCATCAGTTTGCTTATAAAAATCTATTTCGCGCCATTTGTGGGTTTTGTATACGCAACGGTTAGATTATCCTTGTTCTGGTCTCATCTGGTAATATGATGTGAAATGACCATTCCAAGAAGAACTCAGATCGAGGATAATGAAACATTTCTTCATTTGAAAATCATAAATGACGGGAAACGGTGAATAATCTAATATTATGTTATTATACCATAATATATGTTACAATGTAACGGAGTTAGTCAAACATGTAATAGTCACGTGACTCAAAAAGAGTGTATATTTCTTCAGTTTAGACGTGTTGACTACTAGCTCACCTGAGGATCGACAACATGAAACCCTCAGTCGTGATTTTTTAAATTCTATTTTTATTCCTATTTTATACATAAAAATTATTCTGATATTTCTCTGCATTTTCGTGTATAGAGAATTGTAAAGACCTCTACACGTTATTAAATTTGAGCTCACCACAAAAAGAATAAAAACCACCATGGACTTTCTAGAAAATTTGTTGATCAAAAAATTCTAATTCGTGAAAAATTTGATTTAATGAAACTTCGTGTCATTAGTAAGTAGAATAACACTGGTTTACAAAGAAATTGAGGCAAGCACAAAAATAGCAGTTTTAACCTAATTTGGGGGTGCTGAATTCAGATTTGAAATCCGTTTTTACTCATCACCTCTAGTTTTTTTAGATATGCATACTGTACATTTTGTACACATACTGTACATAAAGGCGTATATGCATTCAGGGTTAATTTCTAATATTGTGTGACTTATGTCTTCTTTTTTAGTTATTATGCAGGAAACTGAGAGTATGGGAAGCATTTAAGTCAGTCTGTAGGGGCTTCCTTGGTAACACACGCGTACCAAATTACCAAGCCTGTATTGAGAAGTTGCTAAAGACTTATGAGGATATGGGATGCCGAATGTCACTCAAAATTCATTTTCTCCATCCCCACCCCAACTTCTTCCCTCCAAACCTTGGAGCAGTGAGTGATGAGCACGGAGAAAGATTCCACCAAGACATTACGAAGATGGAGAGAAACTACCAAGGCAAGTGGAACCCCGGCATGATGGTAGACTTCTGCTGGATGCTCTTACGTGACACCCCGAAGGCAAAATACAGCAGATCATCTAAGAAAACACACTTCTAACTGTCTGCGGTATTATGAATTGTGTACATTGTGTCATCCAAGTATATTTATTCCGTCAATGTTCTTTATCTATCCTGTTTTATCTGTAATAAGCTGCTGCAACTGTTGAAATAAGCACGTATATTCTCTGTATATACTAAAATGAGACTATTTAAAGGACAGAAAACTAGAGGTGATAGAGCAAAACTGTTTATAAATTTGAATTCAGCACACCCAAATTAGTAAAAAACACCTATTCACATTCTTGCCTCAGACAAAAAATATTTTTTGTAAACCAGTGTAATTAGAGAAAAATCAAATATAAAAAGATGTGTTAATTCTTTAAACAAAAAGAAAAGGAGAATTTTATATTTAAATAGTTGTTTCCACTATAAAACAATGTTTACTTGTTATAATTTGCATAATGATACATAATTGGTGAATTATAAATTGATTTTAGAAATCTACCAAAAATCAACTAAACTTTTCAGCACTTAACCATTTATTAATATATTCATTCATGAATTGGATATTTTGCTTATTTTATTTTATCAAATTATATTTATCGATTTCATTTAATTTCAAGTTATATAAACATCTTCACTGCCCGATGATTGCTGCGTTTAAAAAATTAAACTTACATTGCAAGAAACCAATGGTAGCCGACTTGTTCCCATGTAAATAAATATAAACTCAAATATTTATTTATTTATCTATTAACGCTCTATCACAGATATTGAGCACTCTTCTAATAACATTGTACGATCCTCAGTAGATGAAACATACTTGTAACCTTGTGCAAAATCTAAGTCACACTATATATATATATATATATATATATATATATATATATATATATATATATATATATATATATATCTTCAGTTTTATAAAGTGTTAAATGTAACAAATATGAACTCTGACGAAAACTGATATTGAGACTTTTCAATCATGAAAGCTGGCCAATATTTCAACAGCTTTTAAAAATAACCAGTAAAAACGGAAAGACGTTTGCAGACGACATTTAAGCATTTAACAAAAAGTAAGAAAAAACTTTGCAATCCACAATGGAGTTAATTGCTCGCTGTGCTTGGACCAACAGTAAAAGAGTCGGCCATTTTGATTTTGCAATTTATTGTGGAAAAGAAAAAGAGAATCTAAATGTCTCGAACATTTTGGAGAAGCACTTAAAAAATCTGAATATGGAAAATAGATAGGATATAATTACAAACGATATCACCTGCAGTAAAGCAGATGTAAGGAAAGGTGAGGCAGACATTAGTGAAATACGAAGACGTTTTCGTGAATAAGATCACGAAATTTGCAAATCTCAGTTTTAAAGTGTGTTGATCGTTCATCGACATTTGTATGGGACATGGATATTTTAATTTCGAACCCTACTTTCCTAGAAAAGCGTCCAGCATTCAGCTCGAATTGTTGTTATCAAAGATCAATATTTGGGATTTCCTTTCTCATCGTGAACTACCCCATGAAGGAAGTGTTTGTCGTGTAATGGTTATCGTCTTAGAAAATGGATACGGCAAACCGATGACCCTTAATGGCGCCAATGGCTTTAGTCTAAGACAACAATAAAAACTGAGCATAAATTTATCCTCCCAGCGTTTTATTTCTGCAATAAACACAGAGCAGGTGCGAGTGTTACTTAAATTTCAACTTAACCAGATACCAATCAAGTAAACACCAATTTTACTAATATGGATATACCAATCCCCACAAAGGGGTATGATGCGATTCATGGTCAATTCCTTAAGCAGGGCTTAATTAATTTGAATTAAGAGATTTTCTTCTCCTAGACTATTTGCCGAAAGAGTTCAGTAAGCCCTACTATCTTAAACCGTTAAAAAGTTCAGTAAGCCCTACTATCTTAAACCGTTAAAGAGTTCAGTAAGCCCTACTATCTTAAACCGTTAAAGAGTTCAGTAAGCCCTACTATCTTTCCAGGAGAATCGTTGAAGGCATACTTTTCCCAAGGAAATTAGACACTATAGGAAATACAACTTCGTCCAGGATTTGAACTCGTGTCGCATTGTCCATTTCCTTGGATAATAACCATTACACCACGCGCTTTCACTTTTAGAAATACGGAACGATAAACGAGACTCCAAGCTCGAATACGAGTAAGATCACTGCAGATTTATCAGTGGCAATAGTTTAACCATAATTGGTCCAGCCCTAACTAGCCTAGCGAGGAAACGCTGCAGAGTATATTTACATATATTTGAGGGAAATACACAGAATAAAAAGCCACCTAATTCTTTCAAAGTCTTTTGAGTATATTCTTTACCTACGCTGACGGCAATTCTGAAACAAGTTGTCAAACAAAATACAACGGTCACAAGATACCAACACGTTATATAAGATCAAAGACTGTTTCAACAAACACATTTTCAATGATCGCTTCTTTAAACCTATTCCCCCCGGCCATCCTTACATTGCTCCCAGAGAGAATCACCCTCCTACTCTTCCTCCTCCTCCTCCTCCTCCACCTCCTACTACTAATAATAATAATCTAGAAAGAACTACTTTAACACACCACCTCCATATCACTAAATTGTTAACCCCTGGCGTAGAGAAGTTAATATCTCTTCTGTAGGGAATACATCCCTTACTTGCCACAGTTTTTTAGTATTTGACGCTAGGAGGCACAAAAGGTAATTACCTCCCGTGTCTACCAATGGCCAATAGCTGTCATGGTCAATGTAGTATAAAAAAAAGAACGTACCAAAAATCAAAGCCATTTTTCTCTCTTTCTACTTCGACTTTCGTTCGGTTCCTTGTCAGCCATTTGGACAAGGAGCATTTATGTTTTTACTCAACACTTTTTGTATAAACAATTACTAAAGACTCTGCGTTTTTCATATTAGGACATATCTTTCATACAATTCTGTATAAGCTTTTCTTATTTTGTTATTGTCATTCTTGTATTTCATCCCCTTTAAGTTTACTCAAGGCAATAGAATTGTCCTTAATTCGTTCTGAATTTTTCTTATATATATATATTATATATATATATATATATATATATATATATATATATTAGAAAGGAATATATAGAAAACCTACTTAAGTTTCGCCAAAAAGGATTATCAGGGTTAATTGTAATCAATTAATCAAGAAATTGATTAATTAAAGACTATTGCGGAAGTGAATGATACAATCATAACCATTGATAACAGTTTCGCTATAATTGTATTATTCCCTTCCGCAACTGTCTTTTATTAATCGATTTCTTGATTAATTAATTACCATTAATCCTGATGGTCCTTTTTGATGAAACTTAAGTAGGTTATCTACATATACCTTTCTACGAAATCCGCTTTACTAACGTATAGAGCACTTCATATTCTTAATAACCCTGACTTATTTGGTTAATATTTGTATCGTCTGTCAATGCTGCGATTAACTTCTTTGTCATAATATATATATATATATATATATATATATCGAATTATACACAGGCTTACACTCTAAAGTGATCGTTTTGTTCCATCTCACCTAATAATGTTAGCAGTGAATTATGTTACTCATAAAGGCAAACATACGAAGACCAACCTTCAGCCGTCTGTTACACTTTTATAACATTAACTTATTTCTTGCCAACTAACTACACGGCTCGTGTGGTTGTCCCAAATCCACTGTAAACTATAAGGTATACTAGCGGTATTCGTGGAAACAGTACTTTTTATTTCTTATTTTGATGCATATATTTACAAATATTGTTTACATGGCTTAAGGACCGAACCTAATTATAAGCATCATAAACCCAGTATTATAAATATAAAAAATGACTCAAATTACTGACAAATTTAGCCTAGTCCGGAAAAATCTGAGGATGCCAGGGATTCTCAAAGATGAGAATCTTTTGTTTAAAACAAGTTTATAACCTTTAACATTACCGATATTTAAGCCTTTTCTTTATCATATACACACATATATATATATATATATATATATATATATATATATATATAATATATATATAAGTATGAAAATGTGGAATGAAAACATCACACAATGCTGTTAAAGAGAAAACAATTTATAATATAATCATAGCTGATACTGATCAATATTTCGATTTTACAAAAATCATCATCAGAGCTCATTTTCTTTTAACTTATATATATATATATATAGAAGTTTCATCTTCTCTGATAGAATCCGCCTGTTTAGAGGTGTATGATGTTGAAATACCCGAAACACCCCAATGACACAAATTATGATATCACTGACGATGCCCTCCAAAATGTAGCAAGGAGCATATATTTAAAGATTAACTTTTTAGTTAAGTTTTTCATTCAGTCTCTTATTTTATAAATGTACAGAGCAAGTCTCTGCGTGGCAGTTACATACTCCTGGGCCAATATATTAAAAAATTAGGAATTATTCGTAAAATACACAGAGCGAATCTGGAAAGAAAGCGACCTAATAACATGTCAGATCTACCGGTTGAATAAATATAATGTTGCAAAACCCGAAATCTGTAAGGATATTGGTGTAACATTAGTAATGACCTAGTTTAGTGCATTTCAGCGATGTTTAACAAGACTCTCTCTCTCCTTCTCCCCCTCTCCCTCTCTCTTTCTCTCTCTCTCTCTCTCTCTCTCTCTCTCTCTCTCTATATATATATATAATATATATATATATATATATAACAATCAAAGGGAGATAACTGTGTGAGCCAATATTTTCGGATTTATATTTTCGGATTTATATTTTCGGATTTATCAGTGTCCATGAACTCAACCGAAATATTGAAGTCATTAACAAAAACATAGCCGCAAAAAATGATTTTGCAGACACACCAGAGGGATTAAAGGTATCCTGACGAAAGCAAAAAGCTTGAAACTTTAGGTAGATGCCTACTAAAAGCTTTGTATATACAGTTATATGTAATAAATAAATGAATATATATATATATATATATATATATATATATATATATATATATATATATATATATATATATATATATATATATATATTCCTACTAAAACCTTTGTATAAACAGTTATATTTATAAAATGAATATATATATATATATATATATATATATATATATATATATATTGCTTTTCATTTCTAAGTCTAATCGTATCTACCACACTCTTTTACATTCTATTTTATTCTTTTCAATTCTATCTCGTTCTTTTCTATAACTCTATCCCAGTCAGTTCGTATTTACCTTATCTATCCGAAGGCGTTTGACAATGTTTAAATCTCAGACTAATAACAGGAAACAAGTCGCCAGGCAGCCTACACCTTTAATCTGATCACTCTATTTGCTCTGAGCTGCTTTTAGGTAGCACCAGTTTCTCTCTGCGAATCACTCGAATCACTTACGGAAAATCCATTCTTGTAATTGCTTATTTCCACTTTTTGCTGCAACCGACTTAATTTATATGCTTTTTATACCCCCAGGACACTCAAAATCTACCCTTCAGCATCGCCATTCAATTTATCAACTCGAATTAACCCTTGATTTTCTTGACGCTAGTTAAGTCACGGCTTAAATAAGAATACGCTGATTGTCGATTTCTTGGGCATTAGACTTACCTATTCTTATTTATTCAGAGACATAGACAAATAAAACTATCATTCTATTTTATAGACACATAGACGCACAATTCTATTTTATAGACAAATAGACGTACATAGTTTCAATGATTGATGGATTGATTTTAACGGCATGTTAACCTCTCTTGGGTTATTTTATACCTAGATTTTTAGGGAATTGTGTTCATTGTACGTTCATATCTACATTTTGTTATTTTTTTTTAAGAGGGTTTTTTTTTGCTCGTGGTTCTATCGAATAGGAATAATTTTCAAATTGATTTATTTGAACCATAAATTTGATCTTAACATGTACTACCAATCCAAGTCAGTGTAGAGCTGGGAGTAATAGCAATGAAAGGGTACGCCACACTCCCCAGATCTCTAGAATTGGAGCTTCACTGCTGTATAGTGTCATATCCAGGACACCCCTTTCTTTTAGGGATAGGTAGGGTCTTACCCATCTGCAAGTGGTACAGTCAGCGTAATCTAATTTTTTTAAATTCTTAATTCCTATAAAAGTTCTAATATTTTTTAAAAAATCGTTAGTAAAGATCGTTATCCATTTAATTTTTTTTTCGAATACTTTATGAAGTTTTATAACGGAACATTGTTAATGACAATAGGATGCTAATTATTCATGATTTAACTTGGCATACAATTATTCACAAATGAATACATCCTCTGAATATCTGTTTTTCACACACACACACACACACACACACACACACACACACATACACACACACACACATATATATATATATATATATATATATATATATATTTATATTTATATGAATTCATAAATAAGGGAATTTTAAAAAAGAAAATGATTGTTTTTCAGAATTTTTTCCCATGAAGGTAAACTAAGTAAAATTTACTGAAGAATGTGTGATGTGTACGGAGATGTATGTTTCAGTTTAAAGAAATGTTTACAAAGGGCCAAACATGGATTTACCACCATGGGCCTAAGTCGAAAAGATAGTCCACGGAATGGAAACACATTGACTCTCAGGTAAAGAAAAAGGTTTAGGATTCAGCGTTCAGTAAAGTAGCTCAGGCATCTGGGACATGAAATAACCCATCCCTACCGATTCACTTGAAAAATGTGCAACTGTAAACAGTGCATCATATTGCCGACTCCTTAGGCAACGTTAACTTTATTTATTGAATGATTCGTATAAAGCTAGTTTGAATTCATAGTTTTCCTTCACTTAGACCAGTTGTCCTACCAACCTGTCCTACTGTCCAAAGCTAGAGGAATAAGATATGGATTTATGCTTTTCCCAAGGATACTGGCACGATAATAAAATGCAAGCACAGTCATCCAAGATTTGAACTAGGTTAGCCTACTAGAGTTCATTTCCTACGACTATAATTGTTACACACATTGTGACTCCTTGCATTGTAAAAGTATGTATCTTTATTTGCCAGGTTTAGAAATTTTAAAAAGGAATTACGATAGTATAACACAGGAAATTATTAATATTTAAAAAAAAAACTGAATTAAACTAGATTTATATTTGACGTGTACTAATATTTAATATAGAGAGTGTTTAAAAAAGGGATTTAAACGTCTTTCTGACAATTTAAACTTATTTGTAACCATGATAACAGTAGTTGTAGACAGTCCAATCTACAAAGATATTTTGAAGAGATTTTCTAGGGGTGAGAGCTAAACGCCTGGATGTATCATTAAGAACTTCGGTCGGTAAAAGTGATGGACCGTCTAATTGCTTTCAATCCTGCACGCGGCCAGTCTTACAGAAATTATCAACTAAGCACGGGAATATTGTCAATTTGTTGAGGAGGATGATGTAGTTTCTCATTAATTTCGTCTTTCGAACTTTTATATGATTTCAGGTTTATACACGAAATGGATTCACGTTAACTTTATTACCTCCATATTATCTGAGTTAATGGAACACTCAGCATATATATATATATATATATATATATATATATATATTATATGGACCTGAAGTATATATATATATATATATATATATATATATATATATATATATATATATATATGAACCTAGTATATATATATATATATATGAACCTGAAGTATATATATATATATATATATATGAACCTGAAGTATATATATATATATATATATATATATATATATATATATATATATATATATATATATATATATATATATATATATATATATATATATATATATATATATATATACATACATATATATATAATGCTGAAGTATATAATATATATATATTATATATATATATATATATAGTTATATAAATGCTGAAATATATATATATATATATATATATATATATATATATATATATATATATATATATATATATATAATGCTAATATATATATATATATATATATATATATAGTTATATATAATGCTAATATATATATATATATATATATATATATATATATATATATAATCCTGAAGTATATATATATATATATATATATATATATATAATGCTGAAGGATATATATATAGTGAATACTGAAAAGTTCTCGACTGAACTAAAAAAAAGAGTGAACCTGTTCCATGAAACGTATATGCTATTTCAAATAACTCTGAAAACTGTAATTGCAAAGATCCAATCTGCAAAGATAGTTTTCTCAACTATTTCTCAGAGTAAGCAAATTAAACATATTTTTGGCAGATAACAAGACCAGTCTGAATACTTTTGATCCGGCACACTCCAAGACTCGGAAAATTTATCAATCAAATGCAATATTGTCAACTTGTTTAGAAGACGGGGGACATTTCAAATTACATTCTTCTCCGACATGATTTGCAATTTCCTTAGTTTGTTTTCTGATAAAAAAGAAAAAAGTGTCCACGTATTTTTTTTTTTTTTTTTTTTTTGGTTTTTCGATTTTATATAATTTCTGTTTTCTTGTTTGTCGTTGCGTTGTTTTTCTTGTTTCAGCATCGGCTATTGTAATTAGTCTCACTTCGTCTTTTTTTCGAGTTTGTGAATAGCTACAACACATTACTCAATGCTGGCATGTCATCATCCTCTTTCATTGCTTTTTACATATAGCCTGTCAATATAATAATAATGGTGTAAGGTATTATAGTGTTTTTCACACCAGCGTTAGCTGATGATCCTTCACTGGAGTCTGAGTGACAACAAGTCTCCTCATGTCTCCAGGACTCTTCTGAGTATTCTAGTCGATTGCAGCAATGCAGTTGTCTGGATGGTCCCAGTTGTCTGGATAGTCTTTCACTGGAGTCTGAGTGATTTAATTTTTCCTCTGATTTCCAGTTCTCCAGTCTTTTTCCAAGCTTTTTGGACCGTTCCAAGTGCACCAACTACAATTGGTATTATTTTCACCCTCATATTCCACAGCTTTTTCAATTATCAGGCAAGGTCTATGTATTTTTCCATCTTTTCGTTTTCCTTCATCTTCACTTGTGATCTGCTGGAACTGCAAAGTTTACTAGTTGTTAGGTTCTCTTTTCTTTTGTTAATCAATACTAGGTCTGGTCTCCTGGCTGGGATAAGGTGAACCGTCTTTATCTCGACGCCCCAGAGAATGTTATGCATTTCGTTCTCAAGAATAGATTCTGGTTTATGCATATACCATTTTGTTGTATGGTCAAAATTATTATTTTTTTGTATAATTCCCAGTGGATCACCTTCCCAACCCAGTGGTGCCTAGCTTTTTATTCTCGTTGTGCTAATTTTCTACATTCGCTTAATACATGGTTAATAATCTCATCTCTCTCACTACACAGTCTACATTTATTATTATTATTATTATTATTATTATTATTATTATTATTATTATTATTATTATTATTATTAGCAACAAAAAACACTCTCCGGGTGGTGTACAAATTATTTTTTAAAAGATATCGTCTGAGGGGAGGCAGTTAAAAATTCGATGTCTGAGGGGTTTTATCATAAGTAATCAAAATCATTAAATTTATTAAAGGAGTAAAAAAATAGCAATTTGAAATGGAAACTTAGTCATATTCCCCTCAAATAATATGTTGCGTGCATCTATTGATTATTAATTAACTAAATATTTTGAATATTTTGCCCATAAATTTTACCCAAAATCGTAGGTATTTATTTATTTGTAAATCTTTTAGTTAACTTATTGTGACTGAAAAAGGGGCGAGATTAAAAAAAATAATTTTTTAAATGGATTACAAATTTGGCAAATAATTTTTTCCATTTAAAGTAATATAATTTTCTAATTAATTTTATAGTTTATATATTTTATTTATTTAGATAATATTGTTACATAATTATTGGATCCCTAATAGTTTTTTTAAGGTAGTGTAGAATCATAATGGCGATTAGTACAGCTGATGGCCTTGAGAGTCAGTGACAGCGCTTGACCTCACTCTCACCCTCCGGGGATGAATCGTGAGAACCGGAAGGATAGAAGACCCTCTTCCGGTTTAAGGATACTAAGTAACTTAGGCAGTTAGCAGGTAGGAGCTCGAGGTGTAAGTCGCATTTCTATGCGCATCCTGTCATCTGCGCAGATTGTCTGGTTTGGGGATTTACAAATAAAGTAACATCAACGTAAATCGAAGTCTTGTGTTTATTACCTAAAAACTAACAATGACACAGGGCTTCTGATAAGGAGTGATCCCCAACAGAAACCAGACCCGAAATCCCCATACAAGAAAGACCAGACCTTTAGAAGATATACCAGACCAAGATGTTAGAAGATAGAACCAAAGCCGGCCAGAAGAATAGACGACCAGAGTAAGAAGTAAGAAAAGGGTATACAACGTTATATGATTTGGTATTGTGAAAACACCAGTATGCAACAATATATAGTTTATTTATTATAATTGAGAGGATTCAAACATTGAATTATAAAGAATAGCTTATATCTATTTTATTATTAACTAGCAAATATATGCACCCTCCGGGTGCAAGTATTTAAGTTTTGATATAATGAAATATCATATTAAATTAGAAAGGCTAATGAAACTGACTAAGAATGCAGATAAAAAGATTTGGAACAGAGGGGGTATAATCGAAAAATAGAACAACTTTGAAACTAACTATTCCATCATTTTCCATTACTCCCCTCTTTCATTGGTAAATTTTCCTAATTTAACTATTTAGCTAAAATAGTAAGTAGGATAATATTACAGTTATTTCTTCTTGTAAATAAATTTCTTTTAAGATTTATCCACGAGATTTTTGTTTATATTTCTTAGATAAAACCAAACAATTAGAAATCAATATACCAAGCACATATTTATTAAAATAAATTTTAATATATAAGCCTTCTCGTTCAAACTGTAAACCGCTATTTTGTTGATTGCATGTTATTAGTAGTAGATATGGTCAACAGTATTAATAATGTTTATTAATAACTGAAGGTTTAAAAGAATGAAATCATGGAGAATTTGACGTAAATAATTATTGTACTTGAGTAGTTATAGTTTCGGTTACAGACAGAAAAACACACAATCTCCATTATAATAAGATGAGTGTTCTTTATTCTGTGTATTGGCGACTTTGGTAATTGTGATGTAGGCAGTGATGTAATTTTTGTTACAGACAAAAACCGGAAGCGAATCTCCATTATTATTATTATTATCATTATCATTATCATTATTATTATTGAGAACAGCAGCAGTTCTTTCTAATCATTTTAACCTTTTCAGATTGGCCTTTGATGTCCTTTAATTCAAATGATATCGATTTTCTCAAAATAAGTACCAGTTTTGAGAAAGTCGAAAAATTTCAGAATATGCTTGAGGGAATTTCTTAAGTTTAAACAGTTTTACGGATTTCGCATTTAATTGAAAAAAAAAAAAAGAACTTTAAAAGATACGATATTTTATGCTACATACGATGCGTTCTAAATGAAGTTAAAATTCATGATCATAAAAGAAAAAAATGAAATGCTTTAATGAAAGAAGAGAAAAACTTCTAATTCTAAAGAAGAAAAAATAAGAAGAGGCAGGAAAATTCAACTTTTAGGTAAATCGCAGAATTCATTATTTTCAAATGATGACGATTCGTGACACTTGGTATCAATTTCACAAAATTCTGTTGCCATGCCAATATAATGTATAGTTGCTTTCGGTGCTGCCGATTTTTTTTTTCGCTTTACATATCATGTGAGGACCGCTTTTATGTTCATGTATTATATAAAGACACATTTAATACGTAAGCACATTCATATAATGTATTATATGCTAAGAGCTTACTTTCCACATAAAATGTGGCCAGCTACTTTTCTGTTCACGTATTATAAAAAAATTAAACTTTTTACATATAATGCGCAGGTACTTTTGAATTAATGTATTATACGAAGGCAACTTTTATGTAAAACACGGAAAATCTTTCCTTCACGTATATCAGAGATTTGACATGCTATAAAACCAACCAACATAATCTATATATTATAGTCATTTAGTACATCTAATTAAGTGGCTCTCCCTTAAAAAGATTTGGCACAGGGCCGCAATAATCGAGCAACTAGTGAGAACCGGTCTCATTGCTCGGTTGTAATCGGTCAGCGAGACTAGGTTCCTAACCTTTACACCACATCAATGTGCCCTTAGCATAGTTTAGTTTTGGCACCGACAAGTTCTGGTCACCTAGTTAGGATCGAACTCATTACCCAGTATCATTTGATCGGATAACTATAACAACACGAAGGAGCTCCTAATCAATCGAGTTTTATATACGTACTCCAGTTATAGATTCTTTTCTTTTACTCTATACGAACTGGAACCCTGAACAAATAAAACATGTCTCTTGCATTAAACCCACAATATAGAAAAATCGATTGGCCATTCAGAGTAATTTTACTGGATCTGCGAGATTACCCATTCTTTATATCTATCGTATTCTTCTGAAATGTATTAGGATCGTGCACTTTTATGCAAATGAGGTTCTATAAAATCGGACATTGTGGCTGCCTTACAATCAGGTTCAGTGTGTTTCAAAGTTATCATAAAACGTAGATAAAGAATACGCATGACACAACGGATAGTTATGACGTTTCTCTAAGAATTCTCCAAGATGAAGGATTATCATTATTGTTCATTATTATACATTGATCTATTTGGACTTGTAACCTCATAATAACTTTTCCAGCTATTTCGGAAATAAAATATTATCATTATATATATATATATATATATATATATATATATATATATATATATAGCTTGCTATATTTATAAATAAACAGTGCTCAAAATCCTTGGTAGACCATTACCACCATGACTCAGACTATATATATATATATATATATATATATATATATATATATATATGAAGATAGGATGTATGTCAAGAACTTTACCCCCTCCCTTGACCTACCACGTGCCCATCTACTCCCAATCTCTCTCTACTTCCTGTAAACTATCCCCACACTACATTCATGTCGGCCCCTATCCTCCCTCCCTTCACTTCCGCTACTAACTCACACCCCTCACCAAATCATACATACTTGCACGTAATTTTGCTTTCAATAAAAATCTTTGGCTGATGATGTCCGTATAAATCGGACGAAATATTTCAGCTCTTAGATTTGTTTTGAGTTATCATTTCTTGTTCACTATCCTTTTGTGAGTTTATTTCCGGTTTAGGAAATATAGCGATTATTCTGCCTTCTATTCTAGGCAGCTGCATGTGGACCCATCGGTAAGAGACTTGACGAGCGAAAGTTCGTTCGGGTTCTCGATCCCGACCAGAGGTAGCTGCTGAAAAATAAGTCTAGCTGCACTGATAAGGGGTAAACGCAGATTACTTTTATATATATATTGATTTTTGTATTGATATTGATAATATATTATGCTATATTTATGAATAAATAGGGCTCAATACCATTGAGAGTATCTGAATATCTAACTTAGATGTGAAGTCAACAGCTATTGGTAATTGACATCGCTTATGCGATTTTCAAACCAAGCACTCGAAAATTATATTGGCGAAAAACTATGTTATCAAGCGCCGTTGACTTCATACCCACCCTACCCTAACAGACACACACACACACACACACACACGCGCGCGCGCACACGCATATATAAATATATATGTTTTTTTACGACATACCATTCAATACAAAGCTTAAACAGTTTTGTCTTTCAAAATGTTAGAATATTTTCTGTTGATGAAATTTGAATTATGACTGGACATTATTTTTTTTTAAATAATTTAATTCTTTTGGTATCGTCCATTGCTTCACATGCCCGATTTTCAGGTGAGTTTGTATCGACACATCGAAAGTAACTCATCATTTCCCATCAGAACGCAATGCTTTATCAACTCACAAATTCAGATTTTTCCATTGTTTTGAAAATTTGCAACAGTAGCTTCACTTAAATAAGTGTAATTTGTAAACTAGTAATCCGATTGGGCTCAAATTTAGACATTCGAAGGTTAGTACTTTATAAAAAATATTTGTTTCTTATTAGTGGCACCATCTATGTCAGGCCCAGGACTTATTGTGTGATGGGTTACGTTTAATTCAATTGAATTCAACTGAATAAATATCTGTTATCAATGCAATACTCCAATAATACTAATATGTATCTAGCTTAATAAGTCATGTGGTTCAATCTGGTGTCAGATTTTAAGGTAAATGTTTACCTATTACGATGTTTTATTCAGTAGATGGCCAAGACCAGGAAAACTTATAATATAATATTTTTCCTCCAACAACATTTTAAAAATGTTTCTAACCTTCATGACAAATATACCCTTTTTCTTTACTTTTTTAATATACAACTAAACCTCTAGTTGTTCACAATACTTATCTTTAGATTCTCAGGACTGCTATTCGTGTGACTAGATTATTCCTCGAGGACATTTTGTGATTATTCTATATTTCTTTCCACGGTCGGTGCGTTGATCATGTACAGACTATATTCCACTCTTTTATTTCCTCTTATTTTGGCTTGGAGAACACAATTTTGATTTAGCATTTATTTCCTAATGGATACTTACTTGTGATGGCACTGATCGTTCAATTCATTATTTTGGTTTATTATTCTTATAATTCTCTAGTTGTAGGTTTGTATTATTTTACGTATATTATCCATACAGCTATAATCTAATTTCAAGGTATTTTTATTAAAGATTTTGTGTAATCAATTTGTTTGCCGGAAATGTTTATCAAACAAATTGAAAACATTTTTCCTAGTTTGTTTTTATTGCTTTTCCACTTTAAAATGATTTTATCACTTTTATTTCCTGCTTTATATATATATATATATATATATATATATATATATATATATATATATATATATATATATATATATATATATTGAATGAATAAATCGTAATAAAACGTTTTTCTTAAATAAAGAGAGTCTACAAATACTGGCTAGTAGAGCAGGATAAAACCCACAATAAATTGTTTTCCAAAGACATGAAACTTTTATTTACCAATCTAGTATAACGAGGTGAGAAAACTATATAAATAAATAGATAAATAAATAAATATATATATATATATATATATATATATATATATATATATATATATATATACGAATATATTTATATATATATATACATATAAATTTATACATATACATATACATACATTTATATGTATACATATATATACATATATATATATATATATATATATACATACATATATATATATATATACATATATATAATATATATATATATACATACATATATATATATATATACATATATATATATATATACATATACATATATGCATATACATATATATACATATATATATATATACATATATATATATAACATATAAATATATATACATATATATATATATATATATATATATATATATATATATATATATATATATATATATATATATACAGCAGCAGGCATTTTTTGTATTGTACTAGGAATATTGAGCATTTATTAGTCGTTCTTTGTCCATTCTACACAAATATCTCATCTGAAGATTGTATTTTTTAAACAGATACGTGAATCTTTTTCTAGCGATACTGTCATGAGAGGTGATAAAACATTTATTCTAGGTTACACACACACAGACACACACACAGACACACACACAGACACACACAGAGACACACACAGAGACACACACACACACACACACACATATATATATATATATATATATATATATATATATATATATATATATATATATATATATATATATATATAAGCCATTTATATTGATAACTTAAATCCTGTTTATAAACATTATAGTCCATTTATTATCATTAGTTATATCACAAATTTTAATAATATCATTGTTATATTTATCATTGTTATTATCAGTAATATCATAATTTATCATACAAAATTTCATATGAATGTTTCTTCTTAGACCAACACATTTTTTTATTTTTTATTTTTCGTTTATTCTTAATATTTACCTATATATGTCTCTTTTCCTTTTTTGTTTTGTTTTGTTTATCCTATCTTTCAATTATCTTTTCTTACAGATTTTATATTTATATTTTTATTCATAAAATTATTTATGTTTACCGTCTTTCTTTATCTGCTGTCGCCATTATTTTCTCGTCGCTTAAAAAAATATAAGAATTTTCTCTTTATTCTCTTTCTTGTTTTTCTTTTTTTTTTATTTATGTTTATTTCTTTAGGTTTATTATTTTTAAAAGTTATTCTTGATAATAGAATATAGTTTATTGCTGTTCATTGTAATATCTCTGATAAATGTTTAATTCTTCTCAATTCCAGTTGGTCAATTTTTCAAATTTCAATATAAATGAATAAAAAAATCCACAGCAAACAGATTTTTTGAGATAAAATAAATATTTAACATAAATATATTCACAGACAAATTATAATAAAAAATCTAACTAAAATTTCATGTAAAATATAATTTTTCCATTTTTGCTGTGGATAACATTTCCACAGCTACACCGGCGGTGCTGAAAGACGCAAGAAAATCAGGAAGAAATTTGCAATAACTGTAACGGTAAATCATCATCATTTTTACCAAGACATGCTGACAGCACGGATCTCTCTCTCTCTCTCTCTCTCTCTCTCTCTCTCTCTCTCTCTCTCTCTCTCTCTCTCTCTCTCTCTCTCTCTCTCTCTCTCTCTCTCTCCATCAGTATCTATCATCCATCGCACTTGGTAGTTTCTATAGACAGCAACCAGTGTTCGCACAGAGCTGATAGTGTTTTCATGAGTAGGAGTCCATAGGAGAACGTCACTCGTGAATGCGTATTAACTTCTTCAGTAGTGCCTAGAATGCTTTCGTTCATTTTTCTTGGATGGTTTGTGAGATTGGGGGTAAGTGGTCGCGCAGCAGCTATTTTGTAGAGTCCTTCTTTTAGCATTTGTTTAAAGCAGCAATCGACATCCTTGTGTAGTTCCCATCTAGCGTTTTCTATAAACGAGTCTAAGTTGACCTTGAGTACCTATTAAAAATTGGTGAACACAAAGAAATGTATACCATATGTCATACATCATTGTGTACAATATTGAACACTGATCTAGTTTTAAAGTTAACCCAGACTTAGACCCTAACTGAATACTCTACCCTTCGGAACCGGTTGGTACTCAGCTGGATAACGACTCGGACTCCAGGTATGCGAGAAACACAAGTGCCGTTGCAGATTTATGGTGAATGTAGTTAGACTATACCTGCTGTTGTCGACTGAACGTTGGTAATTTTCCTCGGCAACCCACCCACAATGATATTAGAAATCGTTCTTTTGGACGCAGCCACTTCTCACAATGAAATAAAGTCGGTGGAAGGAGATTGAGCGGATGACAGGGGAGCTGATGGCAAAACGTTTTTCCCGTTTGAGCACGCTAAATTTCCGATTTGTGATCTGAGAACCTTTTTTCGTCCTCTTTCATCTCTGTTCTTTGAACGGTAACGACGCTTTTTCGCCCAAGTTCTTTGAACGATTAAAACGTGCGCTTTTTGATTTTTTTAATATCTCTGTTCATTGAACAGTTTTGGTCTCATCACCCGATGAATAACGCCGTTCACTTTGATATTGAAATGTAAAGCCAAAATAACTATGAACACACACAGAAGTAAAATAAATCTTTTACCGTTTTTCTGCCCCTTTCATATACTGGTTGCTCATAGAACAATATGTGCATATTTTATCTGATGGAACACGTTAAGTGTATTCCAGTTAATACTTCTTGTATGTATATCATGTATATATTAAATGTTTTATATATGTATATGGTTTCCATTGTTAATGTATCATTGGATATACTAATGATAAGATTAGACTTTGTTGAGTGGGGACTCGACTAAATATTCTCCCTAGCACCAACAGACCTTATCGTCGCAAGGAGCGTTGTTAATCACAAACTAATTAGCTACCTGTCGCTTTTGGAGAAATCTCTTTTAGTAATTATTGGTCTTTAAACCTATGGAAACTCCTTTCAATAAACTAAAGGGAAGTGTTATTGTTCACCTTGACAACCACCGCTCGTATGGCGAAGACAGACCGAAATTCAACCGGCTCCACGCATCCACTTCCGGGACGAACGCGAACGAAAAGAAAAGGGTCATAGAAATATTTTCCAACCAATCAGAAACTGAGTTACGCGACTCTCAGAAAGTCGATTCTGTGTCAACGTGAGCCATCTGTGCTAAAGAAAAGCTAATTTGATCGAGAGGATGAGAGGATCCCAGCAGCAGAGAGGTGTAGTGATTAACTCGTTAGACTGCGAAATCGTAGTAAGCGAGTTCGAACTCCAGCGCTACTAAGTTCCCTTTCAGACTAATACCCTTGGGAAAGGTATGTACCCAATCGTTCCCCAGCTATGGGTTAAATAGTACCACTACTGTTTTTGTAGAAAGATGACTTTGGCATTTAAAAAAATGAAGATTTATATGCCATTAAAAAAGAAGTTGTGATAGCCGAAAGGTTAAGGTGCTTACTCGAACTCCAGTCTGTTGATTTTGGGATGTCGTTCGTTTGTTTCTTTAGGTATCTGTCGTGTTGTACTTGAAGTGTACCACATGGTTGATCCAACCATCGATAACGGTCAGCACGACAGGCCACTAGCAGCCTTATCGATATGCAGACTGACTACAACGAAGGCATAACCCACAATGAATTCCAATTCGACTTAGTAGTTGAAGTCCATCCAACTACATTTTGTGATCAACTACAATATGTGACTAACTACAATATGTGATAAACCTTTCTCTTCGACTTTGCCCACAATGTCATTCTCAACTATTCATATATTCAA
The DNA here is from genome assembly GCA_023376005.1 of Doryteuthis pealeii. Lineage (NCBI taxonomy): Eukaryota > Metazoa > Mollusca > Cephalopoda > Myopsida > Loliginidae > Doryteuthis > Doryteuthis pealeii. The sequence goes on along the minus strand of CM042149.1, from coordinate 94,497,359 downwards.
TATATCTTCATACGTGGATTTCCCATGTGGTACACTTCAAGTACAACACAACATATACCTAAAGGAACAAACGAACGACATCCCCAAAATCAACAGACTGGAGTTCGAGTAAGCACCTTAACTAGGGCGTTTCTCCATCAACAGACTGTAAATAAGAATAAAATATTTTTAAAAATCTCAAACATGTTACGCCTATCTCGTTATGTTGGTTCTCACTATTTTCTGATTAGCTCAAGTTATGTTGTCCTAAAATGACTACATTCATACAAGGTTTATCCTCACTGGTCGGTTCTATACCTACCGCTATGTTCTCTACTCCGCCATATTGGTTGTAAGATTGTTGGCCGTAGGAACGGAGCCGATGAGACTGAATGGAAATTTCAGAGAATTTTCCCTGTCATTCTCCGAGGCAACACATTTACCATTCTTTCTGCCAGGATTTTGAATCGACCAAATGAAAATGTTTCTATCTTTTTTTTTTTTTTCGTTAACACAGAAATTGTTGACTTTTTTGTAATATAAGGTGTGTGTTAAAAGTCCACTCCTACTTATAGACTCGGCGATAACCATGTGATCAAACTCTTGGCCAATCCCTGCTGCTGATACAATACTTAAACCGGAGCATACCGGAGCATACTGACCATAACTACTTTGACTTTTGTGGGCGACGGACATAGGATTAAATCACTGGATCTTTAACAATACGCTGGAGATAACTTATACGCAGGATAGGACTCATTCACTTACCAAAGGATTCCATAACTCAGGACTTACTTACTTTAAGCTCTTTTCAACTGGCCAAGGATGGCATTTAAAAACTTAACAGAAATACTAGGGTGAATTAAAAGTTTTGCAATATTTTTGTGATGCGAAGTACAATTCGGCAGGTCCAGATGTTTCTGTCAAGGTAATGAAGGTGGCGAACAACACTGGTCTGTGAGATGTCGAGTTTGGCTGATACTCTCTGAGTGCTACTCATTTGATTTATCTCTGTGGCTTGGAGCACGACCGTGTATACCTACCAGAACTTGCTTTTTCGCCGAGGTTCTTGCAATCCGAGCGAAATTTCTTCAACCATTTGGTTACTGTACAGTGATCAACTTCGCCTTCCCTTTTCACACAACAAATATTTTTGGTTGCTGTCGTAGCGTTATGACTCAGTTCGAACTCGTAAAGCATAAATTCCCGTATTAGACTACGATGCACGTTTATCTGTGCAGCTTTCAAATCCCGCACGTAGTAAGACAATATACATTTCATTAGCATAACTCCTCCTACTCTGATATTATCAAGAGTAATATTAGAACTAGAATTCGCCTATTAGTTGTTATAGTCACAACGTTTCCACTATTTCAGAGATGTGTGAATACCATTATTATACATACATCTATAGACGATTATCCTCATCTTGGTTGTTATATTCCCAATGTTACAGCTATTTCGACGATGAGGGATTATCACTATTATACAGCCATCTTATTCAGACTAGTGTCTCTTTGGATGTAGCCGTAACAGCGTTTCGGCCATTGTACTCTTTGGTGTTCATCAGGAAATTCTTCTTACTTAATTTATACTTATAATGCCGCTTTTACCCTTTTAGAATCAGAATGTAATATAGTATCCGCTTCCCATCACCAGTATCCAGCAGTGTGACCGATAGCAAAATGTCAACCACGAGAACTCTCGTTGTAGGTACGAAAAACAGTCAAACACAAGTTTTGAGTTTTGAAATTGGGAGGCAGTCAGTTATTTACCGGGAGAGCGACAAGTACCGACATAAATTTTGAAGCTGAGCACAACCGTTGGGAGTGGGTTGTGATTTGTAAAAGAATGGGTTTTGCCATGATCATCTTGAAAATAGCACTTCACGTCTTGTTTGTTTTGAGACATGTCCAGAGGAAAGTTATAACATCGGCACTAAATTAAATGGATTTTTTCTGTGACCACGTGTCTGACCTTTCCTTTTCTGATCGTCATCTTTTCATCTCGTTCTTTTCTCTTAATCTCCGCCAACATGTCTTTCTATTTAGTTCTGTTTATTGCAAGATCTTGATAAGAACCTTTATTTTCCACATGGAGAACACCGTTCTTTTTAATATTAAAACTATTCCCTAGACCAAATAAGTATACATAACAAATTTGATACCTCTGCATCAGACAGATTAACCGTCTATGGAGGAGAAACCTTTTTTCAATTATAGATGTAGAGGACACACTATGAAATCAAAAACAGATTATGATATAAAGGGAGGGGAAAGATATTCAATGGAAAACTCAAGATATGTTTCTTACAATAGTAGAGAAGTGTTATTCAATAAAACTCTCATCTGCTCCACGTCCGACCTCCCCCTGTCAGCGGGGATTTGAATAGGTCGAATGCATCCCTGTTAAGAGATATGACTCCCGCAAAATGGGTGTCGTGGGTATGACACTAAACTGCATCTAGTGGTGAGACTGGAGCTCTAGGGGGATATTGAGTATGGTCCATGATGCTACAAGAATATCAATTTTCACTGCCTTGCCCAGGGATTGAACTCAGTTATCTAACCAATTCTTTTATCCGATAGGTCAATTCTTCATTATTAGAGAATTTATCCGAAATTTGGCAAATAAAAGTTAATCAAAGAAGCAATGATTAGCGATGTGATTGGATTTGATCAACCCCCCGCCCTGTCGGTAGGGCGTTAGAATGCATCGACTGCACCTCTGCAGAGGGGTAAGACTCCCCCAATGGGGCCACCTGTTGGCCGTGGGTGGTGACCCGTGATGCTTAAGGATAGAGCCCAGGTGGATGAGCAGTTCATGACTTGCAACCCTCCACTTTGGCCCTATCTTGGGCTAGACGGGCGGTCGGAGAGGCCCCATCCGATCAATTGGCTGGTCACGTTAAAACCTAACACCTATATGATTTTCCCAACCCTATTGCCCTTATGGCAAGCCCCAACCCCTTTTTATCATATGGGTGCTAGAAGGCGGTGACTGAGGGTCTACATGTCCTGGGAATGACGTTAAACGTTATCTGATGGTGAGGTTCCAGCTCTGGAGGTTTGGGGAATGTGGAGCACCCTTTCATCACCATTGCTCCCTGGTCCACTCTGACCCGGAGTGGTAGTACGTGTTAGGGTCCCATATATGGGCTAAATAGAAAAACATGAGTTTATAAACAAAATTGTATTATGCATTAAGAATGAATTTATTTCACAACTTTGTCGGCATTAAATGACCCACCGAGGTTGATATGCCATAAAACAAAACAAAACAAACCATCAATCAACCCTCTCTTGTTCTTCAAGTTCGATTTACCTGCAAAAATTACTAATAGACCAAGTGGAATACGGTGAAAAATACTACTGATTGCCAATAGGCATTTCCTCTTTCACAAATTCAAACTGAATATATCCGTGTCAAACACTACTTTAACAGCGTCTTGATAACTGTACAACATTATATATCCTACTGGTAAAACTGAAGGTATACAATATTTGAAGATTCAAACGTTCATTCGCCCTGTCGTCTAGACTTAGAATACGCTGATTATATCCCTTGCTGATGGGTAAGATCTCCGCTCCCCAATTGGTAAGGCTCCATTTCTTGAGATCTGCGGGATGTAGAGTACCCCTTCATTGCCATTAATTCCAGGTGCACACTGAAATGGAATGGTTGTATCTGTTTGGGTCTCGTCTATCGACCAAATAGATCTATTTGAAAATTATTAATAATTGATGGAAATATTTGAAACCATATAACTGAGTACAAACAAATGATTATAGACAAATACAAAAAATATAGTTATGATTACAATCATTTACAAACTAAAATATTTTAGCATTGAATAACGCATAAGGAGTTGATATGCCGTTAAATAAATAAACCAAACCAAACTAAACCAAATCTATTCTATACAATGGCTAGAAGAGGAATGAAGAAGCAGCGGCCTTAAGGTCGTGTGTAACTTTCCTATCTATCAAGTACGCTCTTATACCGTATTGAAATAAAAATTATGCACCTCCTCTTTAGAAATTGAAATCCCAATGCTTTTTTGAAAAAAGTCATTAGAATATTACAAAGTTTTTCGTTACTTTTATTGGTTGGTTGTTAGTGGGTAAGAAATTTTTAGTCGAGTCCCCACTCACCAAGCACCAATATTATCATATCAGCGATATACCAACACTGAACACAAAGGAAGACAAGATAAACTCATTTGTACATACCAAAAACCTTATTAATATTTTATATACACTATATACCTAATGGAATTAAAAGAAAAGACACAAACGTGCCCCAACAGCTATAAATATACACATATTATTCCATGAACAAGCAGTTTGTGAAAGAGGAACAAAATAGAAAGGGCTTACTTGAAAAGGATACGTAAGATAGCCATGTGATTTTACCGTTCCCTGGAAGGGTTCAGAGACAACGTCTCTATTATTCAATGACCAGGGGCGAAAAGAGGCCGAAAATTTTTTTTAACTATGATCCCCCACCCACAGATTCATTATCGGACAAATTATCTAAGTAAAAAAATTATTTATTGTATCCCAACATTTGAATATTATATATCAATTAAATTTAACTAACTAACTGAAAGTTGAAACTAGAGATTCTTTTGAAAACATACTAAGAATTTATTACTAAGATGAGTCAAGGGTTTTGTAATATTTTGATAACGTAAGATACAATTCGGCAACTCCGGATGCTTTTGTCAAGGTCGTAAAAGGAAATGAACCACACTGGATTGTGAATTGCCAGCGTTGCCTGTTACTCTCCGATTGCTATCCGCTGGATTTGTCTCTATGGCTTGAAGCACGGCCTCGGAATTCACGGTTTTAGATATATCCGATCTTGCAGAGATTCTTGCAGCCCAAGCGAAATTTCTTCAATAATCTGGTTACTATACTGAGATCAACTGCGAGTTCACTTTTCGCACAACATATATTTTTGTTTGCTTCTGCCGCGTTATGGCCCAATTCGAACTCATAAAGTATATATATTTACCCCCCACCCACCCCGCACGAGCAGGATGCGACACAAGGTCAATTTCTTAAGCGGAGTTCAACAGGTTTGAATTCAGAGTTTTACTTCTCCTAAACCGGTTGCCTAACCAAGGTTAAAGAGCCCAGTCTACCCTACTATTTACCCATAGCTGGAGGGAGAGTAAGATTCATACCTTTCCCAAGGATATTAGCGCTAAATGAAATGCAATTACCGCGTCCAGGATTTGAACTCGGGCCGACGAGTCCATTTCCCGTGACTTTAACCATTACACCACGCGCTTCCTACTCGTAAAGTATAAGTTCTCGAATCAGATTGTGTTGCACGTTCATCTGTGCGTCTTTCAAATCACACAGAACAATGCTGAACGTGTCAACGCGCCAACTATCTCGATATTACCAACCACAGCTGGTACCTCACATGATATACGCACCGCAAACAATCGTGTAGCAAAATGTTACAAAACTTTTGCCTCAACCTAGTATTAGTAGACAATAACTTTTCACGTGATATTTAAGCGGGAAATGTTTTCCGGCGCCTGTCCTAGAATATCCAGACCTTCAGCCTTTCTTTTAGGAAACTTGCTACAGTATCAACTCTTCGAGAAATAATCTCAAAAACATTCCTCTCTCTCTATCCCATCTGGCTATAAAACTATTTTTCAACAGGTTGGACGAGCTTATTGTTCCACGGATTTGGTTTAACATGGCCATCTTAAAGCAACAAGACACCCGGGTCTACTCGGCGGAAATTCGCAAATAATGCCGATTGAATCGAAGAGTGAGAAAGATTAAAAGAGACCGCAAAGTGAGTGGGCTGTTCTTATTGTCTAGCTGAATGGAGCGACAGTATGAATGGTGAACGTCATGTTTAGTTAAATTGTCTGATTTTGGACGTACGTTGCAACATGGAGTCCATCTACAATGACCTGTATTGTGAATGTAGATTCAGTGATCAAATAGCAAGTTAAAGAAGAAGACAGTTTTGTTCAAAAGAAACAGAAACGAGTCTCTTTCTGGTGGTGAGAAAGGAAAACAATGCATATAGAGACAATAGAATGAGAAGGATATGATGATCACGAAGAAGGTGGAAGAGAAATTGAGAGAGAGAGAGAGAGAGAGAGAGATTGGGGGGGGGAGAAGTAAGATGAGAAAAGAATGAGGAAGGGAAAATGAAGCTGTATAAATAAAAAGGAAAAGAGTAAAGAGAAGAAAAATGAATGATCATGAAAATGGCGACGAGCAACTGTCGGCTATTGGACAAAGGGAATACAATATGTTCAATAAAAATCCATGCAAGAAAAAAAAACCGGTGAAATTTAAGAAAAGAAGGAATCTGAGAAAGAAAAAAAAAGAAAACGAAGGAGAATAAAAAGATGAATGGACAGACAAAAAAGTAAAAAGACAAAAGAACAGGAGAATGTGTGAACGAAAAATAAAAATAGTGAAATGAAAAATAAACATAGATGAACCAGTTGGAAATAGAAATAAAAGAGAGAGAGAGAGAGAGAGAGAGAGAGAGAGAGAGAGAGAGAGAGAGAGAGAGAGAGAGAGAAAGTTGGTACTATAATGAAGGGGAAAGAAGGAAAGAAGAAAGAAAGCAATTAAGACAATGAAGCGAAAAGGGTGGGTAAAGGAAAGAAAGTAAGAAAGAAAGTGTGTAATCTAATAAAGAGGAAAGTTTGAGCAAAAAGCAAAACGAAAGTAGAGTGGGTAAAATAATGAAGAAAAAAGGTGGACAGAATTAAGGGGAAAAGAAAGAAAGAAAAAAAGAAAGAAAGCAGGTGAAGAGGAAACTATAATCAAAAGAAAGAAAAAAAGAAAGAAAGATAACGAAGTGAAAAGATGGGCAAAAATAAAGAGAGAGAGAAAGGAAATAAAGAAAAAAGGAATGAAATTGGGTAAGTTAATAAAAAAGTGTGTGTGGGGGGGGTAATGAAAAAAGAAAGAAAGTAAAAAGGAAGAACATAAGATGATGAAAGAAGGACAAGGAAAAGAAAAAAATGGGTGAGTGAAAAAGAAATAAACTAAGTGAAATTCAAAAGGAAAAGTGTGGGAATAAAAGACAGAAAATAAAACGTCAGTGGTAGAATTATAGAAAAAAAGCATCAAGGATAATGAAAAAAAAAGAAAAGAAAAATGAAAGGGAAATAAAAATATTAAATAAGAAAGAATGAACATTTCATGAAAATGTAGACGCTAATGAGAGGAAAATGGCGTCATATTCACTGGAGAGTTCGTCTGAAGCACGTCTTCTGGCGTGTTAATTGTTTGTAAAGAAAAAACAACACATTATTTTAGTAGTCATTATCAGATCGAACTAGCAGACTTATTATTATTATTATTATTATTATTATTATTATTATTATTATTATCTCATCACGCAAAGAAATGTTTCTCATCCTTGCATTTCACTTTTCAAGAGTTCGGTTGAAATTCAATTTTTAGTTTCTTCCCTTGCTACTCAACATGCGTAATTTGTTTTTTGCCGAGACTGACTCTCACCAATTTCCAACTAAGCCGTAATTGCCCGTTAGTTGTTTTCAAAGTCAGAACGTTCAAAAATCGAACTAATTTCAAATTGAGATCATCAATTACCTGTCTCATTTCTCGCTCTGTCGGCGAGGCTTAGAATACTTTATCTGGATACCCAACAGAGGAAAATACTCCCCACTCACACACTAAAAAAGGAATTCTTGGTTATTGTGCTATGGCGAGAGTTTCTGCTAGAGTTTACTATTTATTAACAAGAAAAGAAAATATAGCTTTTCGTTTTGTAAGTCAGACGAGATAATTAAAGTTTAAAATGATAAACATTAAAATCAAAATATTGGAAAGGTTAATTCTTCTGATTGAGTTTGCGAATTAAATCAAAAGTCACTACAGTTGCTAAATTGATAAGTTTATTAAAACTGGCAAATGTCCCGGGTGTGATTTTTATAGGACCACAGTATGACACTATATTGTACCAGGTTCTGGAGATCTGAGAAATGTGGAGTCAATCCTCTTTAGCCAGTACTCTCAAGTCAACTCTGAGCCAGAGTTAAGGATTTATCTATTGGTCAAATAGATCTGTTTCAAAATTATCAATATTAGATAGGAATGCTTGAAACTATATAACCCTATGAAAATTATTTTTATTAAGAATAGTTACTTAAACCTATTATTATATATAAAGGATTCATTATTTCAAACCATGTAATTGTGTACTCAAAATTTTCACTCCAAGTTGTGGTTTTTCAGTGAAGTCTGAATGACAGTATGTCTCCTCACGTCCCCAGGACTTTTCTAAGTATTCTGATTGATTTGAACATTACTATGGTCTGGTGGTCTTGATTTTCCATCTGATTTCCATTTCCTCCAACCTGTTTTCCAGGCATTGAGGTCCGATACCAGTGTTTATTATTATTTGCTCCTTTTGAGTTTTCACATCAGCATTAGCTGATGGTCATTCACTGGAGTCTGAGTGACAGCAAGTCTCCTCAGGTCTCCAGGACTCTTCTGAGTATTCTGGCAGATTGCAGCAGTGCAGTGTTCTGAATGGTTTCAACCCTTCCTCTGATTTCCAAACCCTTTTCCAATCCTTTTGGGACTGTTCCAAGTGCACCAACTGCAATTGGTATCACTTTCACTTTCATATTCCCTAACTTTTTCAGTTCTCTGGCAAGGTCCAGATATTTGTCCATTTTTTCATTTTCCTTTTGCTTCACCCTGTGATCTGCTGGCACTGCAAAATCCACCAGTTGACAAGTTCTTTCTTTTTTGTTTATCAACACTAGGTCTGGTCTTCTTGCTGGGATAAGGTGATCCGTTTTTATTTCAAAGTCCCAGAGAATTTTATGCGTTTCGTTCTCAAGAACAGATTCTGGTTTATGCATATACCATTTTGTTGTATGGTCAAAATTTAATTTTTTGCATAATTCGCAGTGGATCACCTTCCCAACCCAGTCGTGTCTAGTTTTGTATTCTCGTTGTGCTAGTTTGCTACATTCGCAGAGTATATGGTTTACAGTCTCATCTCTATTCCCGCAAAGTCTACATTTACCACTTTGTTGGGTCCTATCAATTTTCGCTATTATTATTATTATTATTATTATTATTATTATTATTATTATTATTTCACTCCATTCGAGTTATTCCCATCTACCGTAGCCGGTGGTTTAATGGAGGCTGAGTGACAGCAAGTCTTCTGAGGTCTCCAGGACTCTTCTGAGTATTCCAGCGGATCTCAACAATGCTGTAGTCTGGATGGTCTCGATTCTTCCTCTGATTTCCAATTCATCCAGACTCTTTTCCAGACACCTGGGGAGCGTTACAAGGGCCCAATTTACAATTGGTACGACCTTCACTCTCAAGTTCCCCAGTTTTCTCGGTTCTCTGGTAAGGCCCAAGTATTTGTCGATCTTTTCGCTTTCTTTCACTTTAACTCTATGATCGGCCGGGACGGCAAAATCTACGAGATGACAAGTCTTCCTCTTCTTGTCAATCAAAACTAGGTCTGGTCTCCTGGCCTGGGTTAGATGATCCGTCTGTACCTCAAAGTCCCAGAGAATTTTGTGCGTCTTATTCTCCAGGACAGATTCAGGCTTGTATATATACCATTTAGTTGAATGGTGAAAACTGAATTTCTTGCACAGTTCCCAGTGAATCACGTGTTTCACCCAGTCGTGTCTAGTCGCCCGGGATATTTCCCAGTTTTAATAAACTCTAGTGCGAGTTTACTGTATTCACTTATTATGTGATTGACGGTTTCGTCTTTTCCCCACACATTCTATACTTGCTATACTGTTGTGTCTTATCTATTTTGCTTTTATATAATTTGTCCTTATGGTATTGTCTTGGGCTGTAATTATAAGACATTTTCGTTCTCCCTTGAGGTTTCCCCTTCTTAGCCATGTCCATGTCTTCTGATGTGCGATCTCTCCTGTGTTTCGCTTGAAGTGTTTATATACTTGTTTTTCTTTCCATTTCTTTCTTGTTTTTGTTATATTTGTACTCGTTCATATGTTGCAAATGTTTTTTTCTGACTGTTGTTATTAGTCTTTTTTTAAAATCTTTTTAGTATATTCATCGAGTGCTCGAATTGTCGAATCTACACAATCTTCAATACTGGCGAGACCTCTTCCTCCTTCTGTTCTTGATACATATAGTCTGTCTGTGTCGTCTCACGGGTGGAATGTCTTGTGCATTGTCATGAGTTTCCTTGTCCTTTGGTCCATCTGTCGGAGCTCATCTCTTATCCATTTTAAGAATGGTCCAGTGAATCTTGCAAGAGGAACAGCCCAGGTGTTTATGCCGTTGATGGAATTTCTGCTGCAGAGTTTAGTTTTCTCGTTTTCCTGAGGTACTCTTTCCTTCCTCTTTCTTGCATCTCTCTTTGTTTTATGGTGTCCGCCTCCAGTACTTCCAAGTACTTATAATTTTCCTTTTCTCTCAGTGTCCTTATTTCTTCCTTATTCGGGAGTTCTATTCCTTCCGTTATTTCTTTTTTCCCCTTTTTATAACTATAATTGCATACCTGTCTATGCCGAATTCCATCCCTATGTCCTGACTGTATATTCTACTTGTTTGTACAAGTGTTTCTAGCTCTTTTTCATTTTTGGCAAAAATGTTGATGTCATCCATGTACATAAGATGGTTTATTTTTTCCTTTGATTTGGTAGATTTTTTGCCGCCTGTACACTTTTATTATTATTATTATTATTATTATTATTATTATTTCTTGTGAGTCTTTCACACCGGTGTTAGAAGGTGGTCTTTCACTGGAGTCTGGGTGACAGCAAGTCTCCTGAAGTCTCCAGGATTTTTCTGAATATTTTGGCCGATCTTAAAAGTGTTTGAATAGTCTCGATTCATTCTCTCATTTCCAATTCATCCAGACACTTTTCCAAACCATTGGGGTCGTTCCAAGGATACCAACCATAATTGGTACAACATTCCTTTTCATGTTCCAGTTTTTGTCAATTCTCTAGGAAGGTCCAAGTATATGTCTATCTTTTCGTTTTTTTTTTTTTTTTTTCGCTTTTACCCTGTGATCCACTGAGATGGCAAAATCCACTAGACGACAAGGTCACTTCTTGTTAATTAAAACTAGGTCAGGTAATCTGGTCGGGATTAGGTGGTCCGTCTGGATCTCAAAGTTCCAGAGAATTTTATGCGTCTCATTCTCAAGTAAGGAATCTAGTTTGAGCACATACTATTCAGTTGCGTATTCAAAATTCAATTTCTTGCACAGTTTCTAGTATATCACCTTTCTCACACAGTCGAGCCTAGTTTTATACTCCCTTTGTGCTATTATATAAAAACGGAGGAGCGTGGTGTAATGGTTATCGTCGTAAGAGATAGGCATGGCGAGGCGAGGCTTTTTGCATTTCCCACAGCGCTAATACCCGTCGAAAGAGTATGAATCCAACTTTTTTTCCTCCAGCTATATGAGAACAGTAGGACAGACTGGGCTCTTTAACCTTGGTTTGGCAACCACTCTAGGAGAAGGAAAACTCCGAATTCAAATCTATTAAACTCCACTTAAGAAATGTATCTTGTGTTACTCGTGTAGAGTGGTTGGTAAATATATATGATAAATACACTTCTGAATTACATAAACACGGTTTGACATGCTGTAAAACCGACCAAGCAACCGTTTCATTTCTTGATTCTCTAGCAAGAAAAAGCACGGAATTAGATTTTCTTCCGACCAGAACCATTACCAACTCAGTAGGGAATAAAAGGTCTGGCAACACGATCTTGCAGGTTTCGAAAGAAGGCAACATAAACCCAATTTAAAATTTAATTTTATTATAAAAAAGAACGATATTTGCTATTGAGGGAGTTCAGAGGAGAGCTACTAAATTGGTGAATAATTTACAATCCCTTTCGTATGAAGAAAGACTTAGGAACATTGACTTACCAAGTCTGATTTTCCGACGTATGAGAGGAGATATGTTTGAAGCCTACAAATACACGCATGGTTTTTATTCAACGAACTCTGACCTACTAAACATTGCTCAAAATATCTATACAAGGGGACATAATTTGAAACTCCTTAAAAAATCTTGTAAAGCAAACACAAGACAAAATTATTTTAGCTACAGTGTGGTGAATACATGGAATAAACTACCTTTATCAGTAGTGAATGCTCCATCTCTAAACTCCTTCAAGGCAAGGTTGGATAATCTGTAGAATGATTATAAATATTCTGTGGAATTAAAATGAAGATTTATAAGGAACAGCTGACAGGTCTCAGAACTAATATTCTAGCTGAAAGGATTATCATTATTATTATTATTATGTTATTGTTATCACTTTTGTTTTAAATGTCATTTTACCTAAATGTTTGCACTCACAAGCGATACACGCTTAAAGCCTAACACTGAAATTCTACAGCGCTCACATAGACAATGACTTTGGTATTGCTACGATTTCATGACGAATTGAAAATCTTTAACTTTGTCAGTTATCTATGGTCTAAGTTTAAAGACATGAGGCCTCATATATACTCTTAAGGGAAATAATCACAAGTGGATAGATTTGGTGAGAGAATTGGTCACGGGCTGTCACCACGTATTAAGATGCGGCGTTCTGGAAAATGTTTCTTCCACAGATGCCCATGCCATGATGCCACCAGAAACGGCATTGCTGCTGTTGCTGCTTATACTTTCCTTCCGTTCAATGCTACTTGCGCCTATATATATATATATATATATATATATATATATATATATATAAGACGTATTTAATGTATACATATTAAACACACTTTGTTCGTGTAAATACATATAACTCATTGCATATATATATATATATATATATATATATATATATATATATATATATATATACGTATTTAATGTAACATATAAACACACTTTGTTCGTGTAAATACATATAACTCATTGCAATATATAATATATATATATATATATATATATATATATATATATATATATATATATATATAAGACGTATTTAATGTATACATATTAAACACACTTTGTTCGTGTAAATACATATAACTCATTGCAAATATATATATATATATATATATATATATAAGACGTATTTAATGTATACATATTAAACACACTTTGTTCGTGTAAATACATATAACTCATTGCAAATATATATATATATATATATATATATATATATATATAAAAACCTCATGAATTATCTGTTTACCATTTTCAATAAAGTTAGTGGTCTGTTTAAAATCATGGATATACACAGATACCTGTGAGCAGAAACAGATGTATAACTGCAAAATGACCGATTTTTAAGCCTACAGGTATCTGTGTATACCCATGAGTTTTATCAGACTGCTATATATACATATACAAAGTGTGTATAATATATATATATATATATATTAGTTCCTGTCCTGGCCTTCTGATGACCATCGCTTCAGAGCCACCTAACGTGTAGGGCTGGGACTAAGGGCTTCAAGCATCAACGTATGCTTATCCCTACCACCCCATTCCCATCGTCAGATGTATTTTTGAAAATTGTTGAAAGGCGAATGAGCCATGCAGTGAAACTTGTACGTGAGATATTTTTTATGGAAAAAAAAGCTGCACAGACCCTAGTCCACTATCTTGGCAGTCCTGCAGTTTGTCCAGTGGCAGGGTAAAGTCCGCGACGATTGGACTGTCGAGCTGATGCAGGGTGCTGTCCCAGGTAGTATTGAGTTACTTCACGAGACGCGAGCTTCTCCGGAAGCCCCAGCGCTAGCACCCAAGCGCCAGGCTGGGGACTTATTTGAGTAGTAAGTACCCCAGTCCTACTACTGTCGATGTGGATGGCAGTTGGTTCCCCTGGAGCTCACCCGCCCTTTGACAGCTCTTGTTTTTAGTGATGCTAGGTGACCACACATCTACCTTACCAGACAAGCCGATGTATGCCTGATGGGGGTGTCAGTTTAGTTATAGCAAACCGACCATGGAACAGGTAGAACTAGTAGCAGGTTACAAAGAAGACCTGAGCACACACACACACAGATATTATATATATATATATATATATATATATATATGTGTGTGTGTGTGTGTGTGTGTGTGTGTGTGTGTGTGTGTGTGTTTGTTTAATTATTGCAGTAACATAGCCCTCAGCCTCAGTTATTTTGAGAATCCAGTGCTACCTGATGACCGCAATATATATCTATATCTATATATATATCTATATCTATGTCTATATCTATATCTATATATATATATATATATTATAACCAGCTTTCAATTAATTTTTACTTTTACTTTTCCATCCTTTTATTTTCAGTCTTCCGTGTCGTCTCTACGCAGACACTTTGTAGCATATGAATCAGAATGATAAATGTGTCTTGGTTTTTGGTCTCCTTTCATACATTCTTTAACTTCCAATCTTTCCCATAAGACTTTTTTTTTAATTCTTAAAACTTTACATGAAAACAATTATCTTAAAATATCCGAAGAATCTCTTGACACTCAAAACACTTGTTATAAAGCAAAATAATGAAACTAGGAAATTGGAAGACTTTTGCCGACTTTTTCCATTTAAACATTAATTTTCCCTTAGCTTGACTTACAAAACTTTTTATCTCACACACGCGCGTGCACACACACACACACATTATATATATATATATATATATATATATATATATATATATATATATATATTATTATCTGTAGTCGTGTAAATTAAGCGGAATACATGAATAATAATTGGGTATAGTTAAACTCTAAAAACATTTTAAGTTAAATCGTTCTCGTGTTTTGTTCTGTTTTAAAATTCGGTGAATTGATAACATATACAGAAAACAAAATTAAACTAAGTATAATATATATATATATATCATTTCGTTTTGTTTTCTATCACCTTATGGAAATGCCAGATCAAAATGCAGTTTCTTCATATTATCATTCGTTGTATTCAAAACTTTAACAAATATTATGAAACAATAGAACATTTTTGTTATTTTTGTAAACAATATTATATATACATATTCCGCTGCTCAAAGAAATATCACCTCTGTTGGAAGGTGTTCATTAGAGGATGACTCTAGGGTCAGTTATGATTTGGGGGCTAAAGCATCATTACCACTCGACCAGAGACCTCTAACACTATCCTACAATACCACTAGACATTGATTATTTTCTGTCATACCATGGAAGTCTCGAATTAAATTACAGCCTCTTCATATAGTCCTTTGTTGTATTCAAAACTTTGCGACAATGAAGCACTAATCTAAGGATGTAAGATTTGAATTAACTGATGAGATATCATTACACTGAACAGGAATGAGAATAGAATTTCCATGTATTTCCCCTGTCTTATGATATGTTTTACAGATGTAAATTTCATACGCTAAATATAAGAATTTTGAAAAATAACTTCAATTATGAGTAATGTATACATTCTCTCTAGGATCTGTAGAACTCAACTAATTACCTATTTATCACCCTCATTGGATTATATACCTGCATATACCTGTTCTTATTGATCACTGATTTGATGAAAAACAACATTGGTATCAAATTGTCTTTTCTGAATCATCAAAACGTTCCTATTTACAATGTCCATTGCCAGTTATCAAAACATATTTTGTTAAAAGCCAAATCAGTTAAAAAAAAACTTTTCTTGATATAATAGCTTCATTTTAAATTAGGCTACGAACTGTTACCTGCCATCCAAATTTGACCATATTCTTTACTTCTCAAAACGCCACTACATTTCTATCTTTGTTTACATGACACTAGAAGTATTTGATGTAAATATCTGTACCCCTGAGATTTTCACAGAATACAGGATAATAATTACAATTCAATAATTAATAATTTTCACTACACTAAAAACAACTGAGATAAAACAGAGCAGACGTTTATTTCTGGGAATTAATAATAACTCATATACCTAACAGAAATGAATTAAATATTAATTTACAGTTACAAAAAGAAATAAATAGAAAAATATAATATTTCATTTTTGAGATGGTTGGTCACTTTACACTAAGGCTATCATTTCCAGTTAGAGTCAGTGTAAATAAGGTTATCATTGTGTGAGAGTCAATAAACGATCGCAGTGGATAATATAAAAGCTATTAACAAAACAACTGCTTTTTAAAAAGAAAACAGCTGATTAAAAGTAATGTTGAAGATGAATAGCAGTTTTATTTACTTTCAATATCAATAAAGTGATTTTTTTAAGGAAAAATTTTATTTTTAAAGTAAAATACGAAAATAACCTAACATAAGCATCTATTCTAGTGCACAATTTTATGTAGAACCCGTACCGGACAAAAAAAAAAAAAACAACAAGTAGATACAACAGCTTTATATATATTTACAACGATCCACACTTTCTGTTGCAACCAAAAAGCAGGACTAAAAATCCATTTAAGAATAGTAAAGAAATGTCATGTGACAGACAACGTGAACAAGTGCAGGTCCCATCAACAATTTGGATGATTTGATAAGGGAATGATTATTTACTGGAACAGATTTCCAACGCTAATTGAATTGTTTTGGAAGAGGATACTCGAACAAAATATACATCCACAAAAAAGCAAAAAGCCCGTATTTAAAGCACTTTAGGGTGATTGGTGTTTATTGCCACAGAAGCGGGAAAATATTTATATTTGCCCCCCCCCCACACACACACACACAAAAGCAGAATGCGACGAAAACTATTACAGACCAAACATCTCCAACAAGCGGGTGAATAGAAGTACAAAATCATGTTGGACTTTCGCTAGGTATTTGCACAACCCGTTCGCCACGAGTAGGATGTAATACAAGGTCGCTTAGATTCTATTTAGTAATGGATCTGCGAGACTAGCTGGCTAGCTACTATACCACGATGGGACGCGGTGTTGATGTTTTTATATATAGTACAAGAACTGTATAAAGTATAGGAGGCGCGTTGTGTAATGGTTATCGTTATTGAACATGGATACAGTGAAACGAGTTCAAAACCTGGACAAGGCTGTTTGCATTTCACACAGCACTAATTCCATTGGGAAAAGTATGCATCAAACTACTCTCTAAATGGTTAGATAATAGAGCAGAATGGGTTCTTTAACCTTGATTAGGCAACCAGTCTAGGAGAAGGAAAACTTTAAATTCAAACCTGTTCCCATCTATGGGTTAAATAGAAAAATGTATTTATAAAAAATTGTATTATCCATTAAGAATTGATTTATTTCAAAACTTTATCGGCATTAAATGACCCACTGAGGTTGATATGCCGTAAAACAAAACAAACCAAACCAAACCAAAATCAAACCTGTTAAATTTCGCTTAAGAGATTGAACTTGTGTCACATCCTACTCGTTTATGTATCAATCCATATTTGTCTATTCTATTTCAAAAAGAGATTTGAGAATGATTATGCCATTTGGGGGTCAGAGTTTGGAAATGTTTTATCCATTTTATTCATTTATAGACATGATATTGTTCAATGAGTTTTTTTAGTCCTTTCTATAATAGTGTACTTTGCATTTCTGTT
Source organism: Doryteuthis pealeii (assembly GCA_023376005.1). Classification (NCBI taxonomy): domain Eukaryota; kingdom Metazoa; phylum Mollusca; class Cephalopoda; order Myopsida; family Loliginidae; genus Doryteuthis; species Doryteuthis pealeii. The sequence continues at coordinate 94,479,888 of CM042149.1, read as the reverse complement.
AAAATCCTGGTCTTTTGAATATAAATGTTGTTCTATAGGGAATTCACATATAAGTCATCATCTTGGGCTAAACTTCATGCAGCACCTTGTAAACAGGTTGAAATGATTTTGCTAATGTTGTGTGACAGATTCTATAGCTTTGAGTCGAAGGAAGAATATTTCGCTGTTGTCCGGTGCTATACCCCAGACAACAATAAATCCATCTTTGAAATAAGCTCAAAGCAACATGTTCACGTTTCATTTGGTTGGTGGGAAAATGGGATTGTGCGAGCCATAGAAAATAATGCGACCTGCACTTGCAGGTACAGTTCAAAGGTTAGGTAAGTCGATAGAAATAAAATGTCTTATATTGAATTCAGAATAAATAGTGAAATGGGACGATCGATAGCATTCATGTTCACACGCGCACGTGCACGCACATATTATATATATATAATATATATATATATATATATATATATATATATATAATATCTGTGTGTGTGTGTGTGTGTGTGTGCGTGCGACGTCAGCCGAGTAACTTTATCTTTTTATTTTTCAGGTTAGCAACCATCACTGGAAATCAGTTGATCACTGTTAACCTAGAATATATGTAAAACACTTAGTTCATGTAGCTTCTCAGTGTCTATCCACCCTGTCAACAGGTCTTAGAAAACCCTGACTGTATCTCCCGAAAAGGTTTAAATCTCCCTAGAACAAGCGATGTCCTGAATATGACACTAAACTGCTGCTCGATATCTGGGTAGTGTTGCTATTCATCACAGGTCCACTCTGACCCGGAGTAGTAATACCTGCCAGTGTTCTGCACATGGATCAAATATATATGTTTGAAAATTATTCATATAATTGCTTGTAAATTATTGGTCTTTGATAGGAATACTTGAAATCATAAAAATGTGAAAGCTAATGATTATATAGGAATAGTCACTTTAAACTATATAACTGTATAGAAACACACACACACATATACATATATATAATGTGTATATATATTCATATATTATTAAATGTGTATAAGATAGGAAAACATGAAACCATACAATGTGTGAAGATTATTTGTATTAAATCGGAATACTTGATATCCCATGTGTGTAAACAAAGGATTATAGATAAATAAAAGTGTAATTTTAAAAAACTGCAATGAAACATTGAAAATATCGATATGGTTACACTCAAATATTTACAAATGTATCAATTTTTGGGTTTAAATAATCTATAAGGAATTGATATACCGTTAATGAAATAAACTATATCAAATTTAATTTAAAAACGTATCTCAAAATATATGTACTCATTATAGCTTATAAAAATAGCATTATTAGTAATCATTTTCTTTATTCAATGTAAGTCTTTAATGTGAAATATGGCTATGATGTTTTCTACTGATATATTCTATATTAGAACATACATGAGACAAAGAGACTCATTTATTCCTTAATGTATAGAAGCCTTTCTCGGTTTGAATCTAATTTGAGCAATCATTACGTTGTTGTCTAATTGTAAAAGTTATTTAACTGTCGCCTAATACGTATTATTGAATAATTTATCAGATGGAATTGGATCGCTGAAAATCGCTTTCTTCAGTTGCGCAACAAAAAGACAACACCCACTCGTCAGATTATGGAAATTTACGAATGCAAAAAAAAATTTTTAAAGTAAAAAAAAAAGTAAAAATATTATAGTACATATTTCTGACTAAAGAAATTCTATCAAAAATATTGCCTGGAGGATAACATTCACTGCTTTCTAAAGTGAGAGATTAAAAAATTGCAGAATTTATTTTTAAAAATATAATCGAACATCTTAATCAGTTCGGGAAATTTGCAAAATGATTAGATAAAAAAGAGAACGATATATATATAATATATATATATATATATATATATATATATATATACATGTGTGTGTGTGTGTGTATGTGTGTATGTGTGTATGTGTGTGCGTGTGTGTGTCTGAATTTCTCAGAAATTTATCCGTCAGCTAATCAAAATTTCTGGCAGAAAAAAATCAGCACTTAAAATATCTTATATTGAATTCAGAATAAATAGTGAAGTGGGACGATCGCGTATTTCTAAAGATAAAAAGTAAATAGATGAATAGACGTGTCAGGCGAGAAACATTCAGATTTCTAGAGTATTCTTTTGTTATACAAGCAAAATTCACGATTTTTAAAATTAATAAAACACCTTCATCAGTTGTGAAAAAATTCCAAATATACAAATAAAAAAAGAAATTAAAAAAAAAGGCTGTTAGGTAAAATTCACGAACGAAAAACATTGCTAGGTTGCCAAAATCATTCATTTGTCAGTTGGCTAAAATATATAAAGATTTTAAAAAATGGATCCTCTTCGTTTGGTTTTCTTTCTTGCTAAATGTATAGTAAAAAAAAAGGAAATGGACTGGCTAACATTTCTATGAAAAAGTGGTACAAAAGCCATGATCCTAAACACCAACTCGCACATACAAAGTGTACACACAGTGTCGGGCAGATGATACGCAACAAGATAAATAAAAAGAGTTGGTGGTTAATGTTTGAATGAAATAAAAAAAATAATTCAAAATAATTCACGCATTTAAAACAAAAATTCGCCATTTGTGTAAATTTCACAATTTTTTAAAAGCATTTTTACTTATCCGTTGGTCAACATTTACGCAATGTCTGGAACATCCATTTGATGGTAAGAAGAAGAACGTCACACACCACTTAACCAACCATTAAATTAGGATAATTTTGTTTCCTTACTGGAGGAGTTCGTTGGAGAACAGTGATGGACTTGGCTGTCAGGATTTGAAGTCTTACCCTTCATAGCATTTCAGTGGGAAAGGAAAGTTACTTGGCACAATATTCCATTAACTATTTAGAAAAAGAAAAAAAAGAAAGGTTACCCCCCCCCCCGTCTTACCCATCTGTTAAGACGATGGAAATAAATTTGACCGCTCTAAGCCGTCCCTAGCCAAGACCAATTTATACAGCAAAGGTATTCAAGAATTCTCCGGTTTGATGTCAGCTTCCTGTCAGGGGTACAAATTCTAACTAGTTGAAGTACCCATCTGCGCCGGGCAAGCGGCCAATAATCGCAGACGTTGCAAAACTAACAGACAGACGTCAAAGATTATTTCTACTTATAGATTTTTTTGTAATCAATGTCTATTCACAATTTTAGGCATCTCATCTTGGACTATTGGTTAACAACCCAGAATAATTACTATGTAGTAGTATTTGTATGCTTGGTCGTAGAGAAATTAGTCTTATTATGTCCATGATATACTAATAATGAACACAGCGGAAGGAAAGACAAGATAAACTAATTTACACATACAAGAATATTTAACCTTTTATATACATAATATACATACAAGAATATTTAACCTTTTATATACATAATATACATACAAGTAGTGTTAAAAGAAAGAATGTACAAACATGTCCTATGGTAGAAGTATACACGTATTGTTCCACAAACAAGCAGCATATGGTAAAGGGTTAAAATGGACGAAAGTCTTATTTAACAAGTGTGGGTAATACTGTGACGTTACTGTTCTCGATCAGAGTTAAAAAGATGTCAAATGTTTTTTTTCTGTAATGTCATGACATCCGACGATGGCCCTAACGGAGATGCCAATTCTCTAAGAGATATAATTGTGTCCCCTACAGTAAGGAATTTTATCTTTACTAGGTGCTCTATAATTGAGGCTTTGTGCCGAGTCTGAACGACGCTTCTGGCGCCTCTTTGTAATATAATCCTAAACAAGCTAATAGTGGTTATTGTGATCCTCAATAGATGTCTCCTATGACCTTGAGCTAAATTTAAGCTATGCGTATTATTTTATTTAAAAGTGTAATGGTTAGGAATCCATGCCGAGGGAATTGGATTCTTATTGGGCCCAGTAACGTGTTCTGAAAAAGTCTGTTGGGGTAAGTAAATAACTCTGTTATGATCTTGTAGGAGGAATAAAAGATAATTAACAGTAAAATCAAATGTCTGAAATATTAACTAAATCTTTTAAGTGTATTTACGCGCTTAAGTTTCAACATAAAATTTAAAGTTTACATTATTTATGTTAATATCATTCAAGAACAATGAGAATAAGTAAGGAATTTGATAGAAACCGAATAAAAAACTGCTTCCTTCAAGTGGTCGTCGTACGTAATTACTTCGCTCTGTCAACTGGCCGTCGCCGTATGCTCTCGAGAGAATTTGCATACGTGCAATCCCATTCTCGCTGGTTCGAGATCGCCTATCGTTAAATATAGTGCTTAAAGTAGCCATATTCATTTCCTGCGATGGCCCTGCAAGTCAGACACGTCCGAGCACGCTTTGAGTTTCAAGGTAGGTTATTTTCATTACATCCACAAATACTAAACAAATATATGCATATATATTTGTAATACGACTGTTCAATTAAAGGGTGCCGTGGTCAGTTACGTTTTGGTTGGTTTATTTGGGGTGGGGAGTCTAGTCTTTCAACATAATACCAGCTATCTCTCCACCACTCGGGATGATCGCGCTGATCATATGTCCCCTAACATTATATCAATCGGAGGAGGGGGGCAATTTTATTTTGTAAAATACGCAAATGACGTTACTTTTGGCAGACCCTAGTTTAGTTTTTTTTCTTAAATTCTCTGAATATTTTGTCGGAAATTTGTCATTTTATTGTAAAATGAGATTAGTGAAAATCGAATTTTGTCTATCAGATTTTCAAAGGTGAATGTCTATTTCTAAGTTTTAAGTGTTTATTACATTTAGTAGAAAGTCACTGTGTTTCCCTTTAGTATTGTATGATGCAATTGAAATAAATAATACGTTAAACTTAAAGATATTATAATATATTATAAAATTTGGACAGAATAAGTTTTTTTAGTGTAAGCAATGAGTACTTTGTTTCTTAGAAATACTCACCACTGCGTTAGGTGTCCCATACATCTATCCTTAAGTCAAAACCTTGGTAATAGAGCACCTCATCGTGATGTAATAATTAACAAGCTAGTGTTGCCAACCAGTCAATACTGGGTTGTGAGTTAGATTTTCATTAAGTTCATTTTCATTTACCTGAGGCTTTATACCAAAACTAAGCTAAGATTCGTGAATAACTATTTTAAAATAATCTTTATTCCAAGAAAGTCACTTAAAATCCAGGACCAGACCAGCGAACAGTTCAAATTCAAAATAAAATTTATAGTGGAATTACAAAAAAAAAATTAAGATCCATTAGAAGGTTCTATCCACCGAAGATCTATTAACTGCTATTCGAGAAAATTGAAACCATTTTGACGAAGACAATTGCTTTAAATTAGTGTAATCCATTCCAGAAAGAATTAAATATGTCCTAAAAACATTAGAGATGGACAGTTAAGTATCATTGTAATTTTTTGTCAATGAATGTAACAAGTTTCGCCTCAATATTGAATTATTCTATAATATTTTCCTTTGCATGACTTTGAATAAAATTATACGATTGATTTAAGTAATTTAATCTTATTTGTTCAAGTTATATTTTATGAAGCCGGAATGTTTACCAATTAAAAAATGGTTGTAGGACTTTATTGACAACATGTGTGTGTGTGGTATATATATATATATATATATATATATATATATTATGGACTCTCTCGTCGATTCGACGCATGAGGGTTCACAAGCACAATGAACACCCACACAGTGATTTGCTTATAGTGGTGAAGGGTTGTGTTTGACCATCCACACTTTTTGGCACAGTCGATAGGAAAGAATTGGTGCATCAAGGGTTGCCACAAAACCAATCAACGACCGATCTCAGGAATTTTGAATTCAGAGTTATCCCTCTCCTAGACTGGTTACCTACCCAAGGCTGAAGGACCCAGTCTGCCCTACTATTTAACCCATAGCTGGAGGGAGAATATATGGATTCATACCTTTACCAAGGGTATTAGCGCTATGTGAAATGCCAACATGTTATTTGTTTATTTCTACATTGTGAGAATTATTTTTCTCCCCCCCCCTTTTCTATAACCTGGTGGTGAGGTGGTCGCCGACTGGGTTGTTCCATTTCCCTCTCTTAAAGCTGACACCCCCCGTTGTGGTTTATACCAAGGCCTTAAAAGTCCGGCTGCGAGGCGGGTGAACAGAACAAGCTGAAAGCGAGTTGGTTATACGTGCAATTCCACATTACTTCTATCCCCTCAACTATTTGACCCAGTACGAGTAACAGTGGGTCGCGTTTTTGAAGTGGTTAGCTGCAAAGCCCATTAAATTTCGCAACCACTTTATTTACCTGGTGTGGTGGTTACCCCACTAAAGCTCGCTACTGGCCCCTCCCCGCTGCGTCGAGATAAACGCCTCATATTTTTCCCGACAACATAAAAACGAGGTGAACATCGTAAGAATGAAGATACCATATTTTTTGTAAGAAATAGTAAACGTTAATTTTTATATTAAAATATGTTGTCAATTAAAAACATACCATACATACAAACACAGTGATTATAAGATGTATATATAAAAGAAAAGGGATTTAAAAATTATATTTTGATATTTATGTAGTTAATATTGTATGGTAAAGCAATTCACACAATTTTGTGGTGAAATATTGTTAATTTAACTAATAGTTAAGATATAAAACTATTTTTTAAATAAACTATTTTTTAAATTGTTTTTTGTCCAGGATGCTCGTTTTAACTAAGCTATAATACTGTGTAATTATCTTGTATCTTATGCATGAAAGACTACTTATAAACTTAATTGAAATTTTTGCTTAAATGTCTGAAGTGTTTCTAATTATTTCTTATTGTCAGAAATCTCCTTATCGATAACTGTCACATTTGATATACCTGAATACGATTACTTAAAACTACATAAAATCATCTTTAGAGGAGAAATAAACAAACTATTCCCAATTACACTATGTAACAAAATCTTTACTTTTTTTTTTTTTTTTTTCATGGATAGAAAGTATTATTTCCCAATTGCCTGTCTATAGTAAATGAAAAAGGCTTTTTTTCCCTTCAAAATTTGCTTTTGTTGTTTAGGTAATTAAATAAATTTCTCTATTTTCCATAATAATCCAGGTAATACTGAATAACTTGGTCGAGAATGTACAAGAAATTTTGCTTCATTTTTGTAAATCTTTTATGTCATTTTATTAAGATATTATGTGAATGAAAACGTGCAAATCTGCCTATTTTTACATAGACGCTAGGTTAATTTTTAAATTTCCTTATACAAGGCACAAATGCAAGATTTCTGTGTACAAAAAGCCAATTTCTATACTTTACAACACAACTCATACTATCCAGGAATAAAATTTGTGTTAAATACTGTTATTAATATACTTGCAGTCACTGTAACCAAATTTGGCACACTTGTTTACTTAAAACTACATCAAACCATTTGTCCGTCTGTAGAGAACAAACAAACTCTTCCCAATTAATAGTTATTGGCGTACTATGAGAGACTATTACTTTTGAGAGACTATTACTTGAGCACGTTTAAAACTATATCAAACTGTTTATCTATAGAAAAAACTCGCCTAAATTATTAGTGCAGACATAAAAACTCGTTTTTCTAGCGCCTGGGGAACTTTGTACATATTAGCCTTTGCTTCTCATTTTTATTCTTTTGAGCAATGAACGGAAATACCAAAAGATGTCCTCTACTTAAGTCCCAAGGAAAAAAAAAATCTGTATAATGCATGAATGGGTGTTAGGTACTGTCTTCACTGTTTGTAGAAATAATCGAAGCAAGAACTTTTTTGAAACGATTTTTATGAGAAAATACTTTTATATTGCGACATAAATCAATTGGATAAGTTACTGGAATAAAAGAATGAACCAAAAGAGTATAGTATTTTTTTAATTTTCTTGATAATTTATTTCGCTAGTATGTATTTGACTCTAAACCTCTGTGTGTGCGATCGTGTGTGTGTGTGTGTGTGATGGAATCTGAGATGCACACACGCATGAATATATATACGTACGTGTGGGTGAGATTGAATATCTTTCTCAATACATATCCATTAATTCTTATAAATGAGGCGATTGGTTGGCCAATTGAAAAGCAATCGGACAAAAAAGCATCTACTAGGTTTCTATATTCTGTGTGATGTGCTATCATAATGCTTGATTTAATTTCAAGTTCAAAGCGCGCCGTAAGGGAGACATAAAGAGACCCATACAACAAATATAAATATTACGCTAAATATATTAGAAGTGATATAATACATATTAATTTTGATAAATCGCGAGATTTATGTTGGTCGTTACGTTCATCAAGAAGGAAAGATATTAATGAGAAAATAAAAATAAATAACTTAACGTAAACGCAAAATTACTACAGAGGATGAACTTATGTATTTTACATGTATGAAATAACTAAGAAATTATTTCATTTAATAAAACAAAGAAATTGATCGGCTTCTAGAGAGAGATGAATGGTTGATGCAGAACTACCAGATTTGCAATGAATTTTATAGTAAAATCATTTGCAATGCATTTTTGTGATGAAATTATTTCCAATGCATTTTTATAGTAAAATACGATTATATCCGTTTTATTGTAAAATATTTTGCAGTGGATCTATATTGTAGTGAAAAATATAAGAGGCGCTTATCCCGACGCAGGGGGGAGGGCTCAGTAGTGAGCTTTAGTGGGGTAACCACCAGACCAGGTAAATAAAGTGGTTGCGAAATTTAGTGGGCTTTGCAGCTAACCACTTCAAAAATGCGACCCACTGTTACTCGTACTGGGTCAATAAGTTGAGGGGGAAAGAAGTAATGTGGAATTGCACGTATAACCAACTCGCTTTCAGCTTGTTCTGTTCACCCGCCTTGCAGCCGGACTTTTAAGGCCTTGGTATAAACCACAACGAGGGGGTGTCAGCTTTTAGAGAGGGAAATGGGACAACCCAGTCGGTGACCACCTCACCAACTCGCTACCAGGTTATAGAAAGAGGGGTGGAGAAAAATAATTCTCACAATATCCGTAATTAGGAATACATATATTGTACCACTTACAGTTTCACGCTTTGTACTACTAATACTGATAGAATGTGTAGAGAGACGAAACTGTTAATCGTATAAGCGAATGGAACAAACTAACACAAAGGTAGTAAAGTGATCCATTGGGAACTGTACGAGAAATTAAACTTTTACCATTCTAATAAATGGTATATACGAAAACTGGAATGTCCTAGAAAAGGAGACGAATAAAATTCTGGGACTTGGAGATACAGATGGATCACCTAATCCAGGATAGACCACACCTAGTAATGGATTTGACGTCCCCGCGGATCAGTGAGTGAAAGAAAACGAAAAGATAGACAAAAACTAGGACCTACACAGAGGACTGAAAAAAAACTGGAACATGAAGGTAAAGATCGCACCGATTGTAATTGGTGCTCTTGAAACTCCCCCTCCCCCGGGTTTGAAAACAAGTCTGGCTGAATTAGAAATCAGGAAGAATCGAGACCATCCTAGCAGGATTATTGAGATCAGCTAGAATACTCAGAAGAGTCCTGAAAACCTGAGGACACTTACTGTCACTCAACCTCCAGTTAAGGACCACCAGCTAACCCGGTGTGAAAAACTCTCAAAGTAAAATAATAATATTTCTTAGTACACAATTATAGCTTCAAGTAACTATTGTTATTGCAAATAATTCTGTTATGCTATCAAGTTCTCTTATCTAATACTAACAATCTTCAAACTGATCTATTTGAACCATAGATGGGAACCTAAAAGGTACTATCACTTCGGTACCGTATCCTCACCACCGATTTTATTTCACCCATAGATATGACCCTAACAGGTACTATCCACTTCAGAATAGTGGATCTGGGAGTAATAGCAACGAAGGTGCACCAAACACTCCCTAGATCTCCAGAAGTTGAGCCTCACCACCATATCCAATTTAACGTCATATCCAGGTAGCAATGCACTTCTGTACACAAACTGAAATTTCAAGTAAAGTACTTTAACGTACTAATTCTAAACAAGCTCGGCAAAAGTATCCGAAGATATCGAATTGTGCGTCATGTTAGCAAAATTGTGAAAATAGTTAAGTTAGAGTTACTGCCCTTGGATTAACTGTTTGTTTTGACCCCTAAGGGTAGCTGGCAAATGTGCCAATTTGAGTTACGGGCCTTGTGCCTGTACGTTTTTGTGGGTACCAACAGGTGGCGGCTGTTGCATGTGGCATCACTTGTTGGTAGTAGCAGGAGGTGTTTGCTACCATTTAAGAAATTTCTGGCGGGTTTTTAGCCCTCTTTGAAAATAATTTGGTTAACGCAGCAGGAGCCTCTAATTACACGCGAGGGACGTTGGTCAATATGGCCGACGCTTCCCTCGCACGGACTGTTTTCTGAGAGCCTGTTCTTCGATAAGGGTTGGTGATATTTCTTTGAAAGAAATACCCTTTGTTGAAGACGGATGATTTTCATCTCTGTCTGCAACCAGCAAGAACTCACGGTTACAAGATAGAAGAATTTTGGAACGAGGCGGTCCTGAGACAAATACATCCCAAGATGGTCTTCCTTAATCCATTGGATAACGTCGGCTGAATTGGAACCCGCTTTCTTGAACAGAAATGTGGTGGTCAGTATAAAAAAATGTTCCCTCGGTTGGCGTTGATGTATTAATAGATTTGAGGATGGTGCCTTAAAGTATTCTTCTAGGGACTCTTCTTGGTATTCCATCCTTTCGGCAGCTTGGCTACGAAGAATTTCTAAGAACTTTAATTAGTAGTTACGACTACTAATATGAACTTTCGGGGTCAATTCAGACCAAGAAAAAAAGGAATAAGTGTTTTGTTTTTTCCTTTGATTTTATTATTTTGACTTTTATATTCATTGTAATTTTAATATTTGATTTTTTGGTAAAATTCTTGCAATCCAATAAACCTTGTTTTTAAAGACTCACGGCGATTTTTTTACTTATCTTTCCATGCGTCCTGACTTGCATTACTTTCTGTTAATTTTTATTTGTTTCAGTTCGGGCTTGACTAATATGTAAAGTTACAATTTTATCTCGGAGAGACGTTTTCGGGGTAAAATTCCGATAAAATATTGCAAAGCATTTGACTCGCCGATGGCCGCACTGAATATGAACACAATCAAGAGAGGCTAAAGTCACTTAACCTATCTAGTATCTCTTAAAGCAAAACTTTCTGAAACTAAACCTTCTACAAATAGACAAAACTTTTATCGATAAAACCAACTTTGATGAATAGTTCATTAAAAGACGACTGCGGGCATTTAACAGGAAGACACTCATTAAGATTCGATGGAACACCTTTTAGGCCAAATATTCTCTTTCTAATAACGTGTAACTGACCAATGGAGTGCCCTATCGACTTTTGTTGCTACCTAACCAAGTGCATACGAATTACAAACAGCCATAAAGAATATCACATATATACCTAGGTACATATCTCGTTATGGTCATAAGACATAACATCCATAATATATCATAAATATTATGCAGACATTTAATACAAGCTTGTACAATCAAAACATATTAGGCATTGCTTTTTACCAAACTCTACAACATTAAAAGCCGTCCAAAAATTGCTATATATATATATATATATATATATATATATATATATATATATATATATTATATTGTGTGTGTGTGTGCATCTTAATTCAATTAAGTGCAAATCAGTAAAGTTTGTAATTCTACTCGTTTTCCAATCTGATGAAATTCACTCAGTATATTCCTAAACCTTCCTGGTGGAAACGGTATATAGGTGTCATCCATATATCTGTGCCATAATGGCAGTTTTAATGGTGCAGCATTGGGAGTGAAATCTTCAAAACTGTTAGCTATTTGTGGTGAGAATGCTGATCGTATATCGAGGCCCCCTTCTTGCTTTATAGATTAAATTCAAGGCTTATTCTATTTAGAGTTCATGAGTAATTCAAATTTGTTTTAACTCTAGTCTTATGGATTCAGTAAAAACTACACTATTCACGTTCACTTATGCAACTCCCTATTTGGAAATGACAGCAATATTTTATTTCAATGTTATTTTATGTCATCTTAGATGAAATATGTATAAGTGGCACTCAAAAAGGATCGAAAATGAAGCTGTATTTAATAAGATAAATGAACAATGTTGATTTTATTCAAAATAGCCCCCCCATAACATTAAACGATTATTCCAGAAAGTCTTTTATAAGTTGAAGCCCCCCTTATACTCTTTTTGATATGGTGCGAAGCTACGTTGCCATAATTTTAAAAATGTCAAATGCTTCCTCAAATCTCTTATTCGTCAAATGAATTTTCGTTTGGGAAACAAGAAAAAGTTGCACAAAGCTATGTGTGATGAATATATTGTGTTCCACTAAAAACTGTTTCTTATACGTATATATCTTGATATTTTCTATCTGGATATTTTCTAATAACCATTTTTTTCTTTTGTCTATTTACTTAAATATTTTTAAAAAATTGAATTAATTACGAATATTGGCAATATTCATTAAATATTTCGTGGCTAACAATTGACACAATTTTCTTAGTTACGCATATTTCATTCATAATTTTGCAAATTTCAAATAGCGTACGTCTTGAATATTGAATAATTTTACTTGAATGCTCGGTTTTAAAAAGCTGTTGTGAAGAAATTTAAACGTATAAATGTTTTTCTCGTATCACTTAAACAAAAACCAACATTAACAGTTGATATTTTATTTTCCCGAGGAGACACACATTTGCTATATATTTAACAAAGATTTTATATGTATATAAAAATCGAAACGTTAAAACTCGATATCATAGTTTTCAAATATCAATAAATCCTCCTCATATTTCCTATTTTTCAATTTATTTTTCCACATACTGATAGATTTAGTTCCATTTCTTTTCTCACACACACACACACACACACACACTATATAATATATATATATATATATATATATATATATATATATATATAATTAGTAAATGTAAAGTTGTCGGGATGGCCTAAAGTGGCTATCTGCCAGATAGCGAGGGAGTCTATCCCATTTTCAATTGCGCTATACCAAGGAGATTGTTTAGGTGTGAGACGGAGAGCCACACCTACCACCAGCTCCTCGCTTTACCGCACAGATCCCTGTGCTACTCATACAAAGTTGGCGAGGGCCGGTATCGAACAAAGAACCTTGTAGTTATAAGTGGAACCCTTTACTGAATGAGCTAAACTAAACGACAGTTTTTATTTATTTATTTTTTTAAATTTTTCTTTGCAAACAAAGGAATGTAATTCCTGATCGAATGAATGTCCCAAATATTCCGGGTTTCGAACTCTTTCGGTTGTTCATATAGCCATTTTCAAGAATGGTACAGTTTGTTTTTATAAAGTTTAGTCATGGTTAATTTTCATTCTTAAACCATTGAATAAATGAAAAACTAGAAAAACTAGCGCTATTTTGTGTGTGTTTAATTTAAACGGGCGACTGTGGCATCAGTTGGAATCGTATCATTGTTGCAGTTCAAACGAGAATGGCATTAGTCGTGGTGGTGCCGGTTGAGGTCACGTGTTAGTGTAAGAATTATTCATGGAGGATAACTTCTTGAGGATTGGGTTTTTTGATTTTATAGTTAAAGCCTCGATTATTTCGAGTCTTTTTTTTTTTTTTTTTTTTTTTTTTTTTTTCACTGTTCGACTTGTATAATATCCGGGTGTTATTGACAAAAATTTGGCGTATTGGAGTTTGAAGTGGTGTGAGTTTATTGAGATGATTCCTGATGGCACTTTGCTGAGATAAGTGGCAGGTGAGACGTCTAGATAAGGTTGTAATAGTTTTTCCAATATAGGAATTCAATGGCTGTTTAGGGAGGAAAAGGAATTCGTTTATGACATTTCTTTGCTCTTAGGTTTTTTTTTTTTTTTTTTTTTTTTTTTTCGAAGTGGGTTGATGCTAATTACTAAATTGAAGGTTTTCAATTTTTCGTAAAAAATGTTTTAATTTCATGTTTTAAGGTTCGAGTGGAGACGTTATGGTGTGTAATACATTTTAATACATGTTCATCTTGTTTGTAGTTAACACGCATCTGAACATTTCATTTGAAACCAGTTCACCAGATGATTGCTGACGCATGAAACCAAAATGGTTGTGACTGTTCCTTTGTCACCAAATAAATAGATATGTAAAACCTGTGTATATGTATATGTGTGTATATATATATATGTGTGTGTGTAATTAGGCAGCATTTCTTCATTCAGACACATTTGATTAAATAGTAAAGACATCTTTTGTCTAATTATTCTGGTTTCAACCTTTTCAAATCGCCGAATGGATGATAGAATATAGAATCACATTTAACTAAACGCTACTATATAACAAAGTTGCATTGTTTTTGCAATATACACATCCCCCGATGATGGCCCATGATGACGGGACCTAAAGTACAAATTAGTTATGCCAAATTCATTAGCCAATTCTGTCCGGATATTCTATCATCCATTCGGTGACTTGAAAGAATTAAATATCTAGACAAAAGATATCTATACTATTTAACCAAATGTGTGTGTGTGTGCGTGCGTGCGTGCATGTACACAAATCATGATATAAACACGAATTGAATATAATTGTTACAATTTATCGAAAGAAATAATTACGCGTTTTAAACAAAGAGTACTGTCATTAATTTCTTAGACCAAAATAATTCCCATTGATATACATATTATCCCATTGATCAGCCCCCTGTATGATTCAAGCCTTCTACAATGTCTATCAGGCATACGGAGTAACTCATGAAGGTGCTCATGGTGGGTGTAATGGTCGCGGGAAATGGGTATGGCAACTCTAGTTCAAAACCTGGACGAGACTGTTTGCATTTCATAAAGGGAAAGGTAAGAATCTATCCCTCTAGCTATGGGTAAATAGGACTGATTAGGATATCCAATTTGGGTAGTGCAACAGATGCAGGAGCATGAAAACTAAATTAAAACCGGTTAAACCCTCATAAAAATTGACCTTGTGTCATATTCTGATGGTAGCGGAGGAGCTGGGTAAATACATATAATCTGACTTATGATATACTGGTGGTGGGTTGAATTCAGCATTTTCCTTCCAAACCGGTTGGTCTAACATGCTTTAAAAGCTCAATATTTGAAAAAGCGATAGTCTCGTGCCTTTTTCAAGTGCAAAGTAAAAAGCCTCACCTGGGATTTGAACTCTGTTTGTGGATTCAATTTTCTTCAACGATAACCACCACGCGCCACCCTTTTATGTGCGCGTATGTTTGGTTCTGTGTCCACATCGTCATTTTTCAGCCTTTCCCGGGTTGATATTTTCCCAAACTGTTCCACATGGATAAGATGTGGCAATTATGGGGCATCCAGTGAGGATCGAACATGCTATTCATTAGTAATGGATATGCGAGACTAGCTTGCTAACCATTATGGGACGCCCTCTGCTTTCTAAAGATATAGAGGATGAGCACAAAAAATATTCCTTGATTTTTAAAGGTATATAAAATGTTACTTTATTAGAATATTCGGACCATATGACCTTTTAGGCATCCCTTTTTATCTCAATTAAGAAAGGACATGTTTTTCATTTACACCGTCAATATCCGGTTGTTATAACAGACGATTTTTAGATTAAAAAAAAATTATAAAACTAAACTCTAACCCTAACCGTAACCCCTAACAAACAACCGGATATTGACGGTGTAAATGAAAAACATGTCCTTTCTTAATCGAGATCAATAAGGGGTGCCTAAAGGTAATATGGTCCGGATATTCTTACACATTTGTGACTACTGTTTCATGTGGTATCAGTTGGTATCCCAGACTCGCAAACATTGATGCGGTAATACTTGTATACATATTCCAATAAGTTTTGATTTTAGATGATTATTTGTGATCGCCTTGTATGTTGGATCTAGTGCTTTTTTTTTTTTTTTTTTTTTTTTTTTTTTTTTTTTTTTTTAGTAGTCGTAGTTTTCTCGAAAAAAAAATACCATGTTCAGACAAGTTCACAAAATCAGCTGCCCGCATTTTGTGTCCTAAAGTGAATTTTCAGGTGATACTGACGCAAACCGTCAATTTTCATGAAGGTATTCGTCGGTTTAGCTCAGTCAGTAGAATACACAGTTCGATACCGGTCCCCGCCAACTCAGTGCATGAGTACCACAGATTGGGTAACCTGATTTGTGCGGTAAAGTAAGGAACTGGCGGTAGGTGTGGCGTTCCACCACGGCAAAATACTATCTTCCTAGTCTAGCGCTAGCGAAAAGGAGATAGCCTCCCTCGCTGTTCGGTTGATACTGACAATAGGCCACTCTGCCAACTTTACTTATGTTGACCCATCCCATGGGAGATTCTAAAAGTTCAACGTTTCTTTATACAATGACAAAATCTATCTATCTAGCTTATTAAAGTCCAACCTATTGGGTATTTTCACAGATAATAGCAGTTACTCTAAAACTCATCGAAATCATATTTAAAAATCCAACACATCTCACTGACCATAGTTCGTAGTTATTCTATTGTTATTTTATTGACAGGACTGGTCAAGATAGATAACGATAGAGATTGCAAATAAACAATGGAAAAGGAAAACAGAAATATTCATAGATGATAAAAACATTAAAATAAGGCATGTCATTTTATTTATTTCAATTTTTATGAATTTATTAAAGGGCTAACGAAGATGTTGAATTCTCGTTGTAACAGCGGTCCATGATGATACTGATACTTCTATTTAGTTAGGAATGACGGATTCTCATTAGTATTTCATAGTTATGTTACATCAACAATTTGGATGATTACAAAAAGGATGTTCAGACTCAACAAAATGATCATTCAGTTACAAATTGAACTGAAAATTGCTTTATTCTCTAATTTAGAAAATCTTAATAAAAATCTCGCTATGATATTCCGTTTTTGTTGCCTTACGGTTACAGATACAAAAAGAGAATTTTAGTAATATACTGGCAAGGCTATCCGGCGTTGCCCGAGTGGAAGGAATAACATTACATATAATAGTATAGTAAGATCATACTATTTGTTTCGGTCATGATTTAATTTCAAGAGGGGAAGACAAGGGAGATAATTGTAACGGTGTAAAATCTGAACATTTCTGAGTTGGGATACCCCAAAAGTACCCATAAATCAATTCTGAGTAACCGAATCGACTCTGAACCAATTTCGCTTTCATTGCCGAATGAACCTAGGTGTACATCATGAATGACAGTGTCCTGTTTTTCCAATAATTTGATTCAAAACAGACGCAGATATTTAATATCATGATTGATTGTGATTAAAATGGATAGATACAGACTATGATCATACTGTAAAGATAAATTCCAATAGTGGAACCATTTTGATGTATTCATTCAACATATAGAAACGGACTTTTGTGTTTAGTTTTTGACTGTTAAAAAAAACTTTATGAAAAATCATTAAGATACTTGATAGACAGTATCAAAAGTTATATTTTGAATATTTGTTTTTATAGTCGAAAATAATGTACGAAAGATCAGCTGGTCATAAATATTTAATAAGACTTTATTATTGTATTGATGACTAAATATATTTATTAAAAGATTTTTTTCGTAAACCAAACTGCCAAAATACATTTTCTCTTATATCAAAAAATTACTCGTTAATAAAATGCCGCTGGATCTTTTATAAATGGTAAATATTTTAAATATAATTTTTTGGAGACTTAAAGTCAATTTCATTTCTTTGAAAAAAAAAACAAAAAAAAAACAATTCCTGTATCAAAATAATTTTTTTAAACTAGAACATTTAAAATTTCAAAATAAAGATATGAGTGATAGGTTTTGCAATATTTTGGTTACGTGTATGCTTTTGCCGAGGCCGTGAAGTTGACGAAACCCACTGCACTGTGAGATGCCGAGCTAGGCTGACACTCTCCGAGTGCTTCACGTCGGATTTGTCTCTCTGACTTAGTGAGTAGCCTCGTAATGCAAGATTTTAGGCGTTGCTGACCTTGCCTGATCATCGAGATTCTTGCAACCTGAGCGAAATTTCTTGTTTCATCTGGTTACCGTATTTGTAGGGTACTGCTTCCATGATTTGTTCGAAATAGCACGCGGCATCCTAGTGTAATTCCCATCTAGATTTTTCTCCAAGAGCCTCGTTAATATCCAAGTAGTGCAGCCATACAGTAATACTGACACGGCTACAGCTTGAAATAATTTCCGTTTTATCAGACCAAATATATATATATATATATATATATATATATATATATATAAAAAAATTGGTTAAAAATAATGGAATCCTTATTGTCTTATGAGTATGTTATTAGTATTTTAAAAATCTATAGCAATGGTTCTCAATGTGTGTGGTACAATATATAGCTATATGTAAGAGAAAAAGATAATAGATAAATAGAAGTTGGTAAAAATGTCGCATTTATCACCGGCTCATCGTCGGGAGACGAAAAATAATCCACGTCTTTAGCGTTTAGATTTCATTATCTCATTCTCTTCGTTCAATTTCTGAGGCCGTGAATGCAGAAATAAATTAATAACGGACATACGGGCTAACTAATTCGTTCCTTTTATGAAAAGGACGCTTCTCGTATCTTTTGATTCCTTCCTCGTTCTTCATTCATACGAACTTTTATACCCTATTAACCCAAACACCAAAAGAGAGAATCAAGAAATGTCTTCTATTGGAGTTCACAGAATACCTTACCCTACTTCATCCACTATTGGGTGACATTGTCCGACCAAGCCTCGTCACCATAGCCAATCCAGGGTGCTAGATCAAGCTTATCTTGTTACACCAAGCACACTGGTCGAGATGTTAAACTTTGTCAATTCTTACATTCTATGACTGGCTCTTTTATTACTTATCTATTAGCCCTGTTGGCTGGGGCTTTAAAATACACCGACTGTACTTCTGCCGTGGGTGGCGACCCATGATGATTAAGGGCGGAATCCTGGTGGATGAGAAGTCCATAACATGCAATACCCCACTTAGATCATTACTTCGGCTTTTTATTATATATGTGCTAGAAGGCGGTGGCTAATGGTCTTCTTGTCCTGGAAATGACGTTAAACTTTATCTGATGGTGAAGTATTAGTTCTGGAGGTCTAGGGAATGTAGGACACCCTTTCATCACCATTACAGTGAGGGTCCATCTATGGGTTAAATAGAAAACTGTTTATAAAAAAATTGAGTATCCATTAGGAATTTATTTCAAAACTTTGTCGGCATTAAATGACCTATCGAGGTTGATATGCCGTAAAACAAACGGTACTATTCGGTTAAAATGTTACTAAAGTGTATACACAGAGCCAACCTAAAAGAAATGACTCTAGTAGAATTTAATCTTTTTAACCATTAAACACTGAATATATCGGTAGCTATAGATAGAAGGGCCGGGTTAGCTCAGTTGGTAGAGCATTCGGCTAGAAACTACAAGGTTCCTAGTTCGATACCCGCCCTCGCCAACCCAGTGCATGAGTAGCACAGGGATCTGTGTGGTAAAGTAAGGAGCTGATGGTAGGTGTGGCGCCCACCTCAGACGCTAAAATAATCTCCTTGGTCTAGCCCTAGTGAAAAGGGGATAGACTCCCTCGCTGCATGGCTGATACCGCCCCGACGACTTTACTTCTTTTTATATCAGTAGCAATATATAATGAATAGTGAATGAAAAAATGAGAAAAGTATTTGCATGGAAAGGTGCTCAATGCTAATAAAGCAGATCAGTTTTATAAGAACACACAACAGCCAAGACACAGAAGAAGATCAAACAAGAAAATTCAGTCCAGATTCAGGATAACAGAAGAATGACCAGCCCAGAATCAACAGATAACAAACAGAAGATATTAGAACCAATAGACAGACAGATTCAGCATACATAATGTACATAAGTTTAAAGCTACTAAGATCCATAGAAGAAGATAAGTATATCTGGTTGGTTGGTTGGGTTTTCCTGCATATCAACCCTTGCTGGGTTATTTTATGCTCAAGACGTTTTTGTTTCAGACATTCTTGATGAATACTCAATTTTTTTAAAAATACATTTTTTCAAAACTCAAGTTTTTCTATTTCATATATTTCTATTTCTATATCAGTAGCTATAGATAGAATCCTAACAGGTATTATCACTCCGTGTCAGTGGAACTGGGAATAATTGCAATAAAAAGCGCACTCTCCAGAACTGGAGCATCACCATCACAGGCAGGTTCGTGTCATACTCGGGGCTCTCCTCTTTGGGGTGGGTCTTACCACTCTTTAGCGTATTCTAAGCTCCGATTACAGGGGTCGATACATAGAGGTCGATAAAAGGTTTCCAGCACTGCCATATGATACTTGACGAGGCTCCTAGTGGACATGCCAATTTTCTAAGGGAGATAATTGTTTATTCTATCCCTCCATACGTTTTTTCCTTTAAATAGAATTGAATTTGCGTTCAAAGTAGGCCCCCAAATTTCTGCTGCTTCTAAAGAATAATCCGAATACGAAATATGTAGACTTATGAATGTGTAAAACGTATATAATAATACCTTTTCTTTTTTGTCTGTTGGTTTGTCTACATTCTCCATTAGGTTGGGCTTCAGACCGTTCACACGAAAAAGAAAAAAATCAAATGTCATAAATATCGACAACTATTGAAAATGGCCGGTAACGATCTCTCTCTATCTAATTTGGAACAATGAATGGACACTGATTACATAAATCGTTAAAAAGAATTACAGGAGTCAATTTTTATGTCTACTTTAGTTCGAGTCGTTTCTGAAAAACGGGGAGAGTAAAATCACGCACAGTGGCCACATTACACGGTGGGGCATAAGTAATTGGAAAGTCAATACTATTATGTTGTTATTGACTGCTCTATTACTTCTGCCTCCCCGACCGTACGTATTGGACGGCTCATTTGGTAAACGAATTGCTTCATTAGCTCTTTAATATTTAAAAAAAATCCTTCCTTTCTTCTTAATTTTACTAGGGTGAGTGAAAAGTTTTGCAATATTTTGCTAACGCAAATCACAATTCAGCAGCGCTGAATCCTTTTGTCAGGGAAGTAAATGTGGTGAACAACCACTGGATTGAGTGCTTACGGTTGACTTACGTTAAAAGTACCGGTTCCCACTCGATCACCGAAGTTAAGCAGCGATGAACCTGTTCAGTAATTAGATTGGTGACCATTTAAGAGACCATATGACCCCTTTTGCGATTTCGATTGGTGGGGACATTTTTTCCACTTACACCGTCAAAATCCGGTTAATTGTTAACAGGCGATTTTTAGTTTTAATTTTTTAAATAATTAAACTAACCCCTAAGCGTAACCCCCTAACAAACAACCGGATTTTTACGATGTAAATGAGAAAAGTGTCCCCACGAGTCGAAATCGCAAAAGGGGTGCCTTAAGGTCATATTGTCCCATTTAAGGTACTATAAACAATCTTATATCAAAATGACTTGATTCGGCATTAAATGATCCGAAAAGGGTTGATATGCCGTAAAACAAATCAACCAACCACTGGAATGAGCAACATCGAGTGCTACTCGCCGGATTTGCATCAATGGCTTGGAGCACGGTCTCGGATTCCATGGTTTTAGACCTACCTGACTTTGCTTGATCATTTGAGGTTCTTGCAATCCGATGGAAATCTCTTCAATCATCTGGTTACTTTATTATCAACAACTTTGCCTTCACTTTTGGTACAGCAAATGCATTTGGTTGCTTCTGCAGCGTTATGGCCCAGTTCGAACTCGTAAAGTTCATCAGAGCGTCTTTCAAGTCATACAAGAAGTGAATCAATGCACAACATGTCAGCGCCACACCAACTACCACGACAATACCAACAACAGTCGTGGGCTACCACTAACGGCTTCAACTGATTCAGTCACGTGATATACGCGTTACAAACTAGCATTTACTAAAATATTGCAAAACATATGACTCACACTTGTATTTATTATAAACCTCCTTCCCGATTGACAAAATAAGGCTTCGACGATTCAATGCCATTCATCCGGGTCCTTTGATACTCTATTAGCTTTGCCTCAAGCAAGATCCTTCACTTTCCAGATGGAATGAGAAAGTTATCCAGCATT
The DNA here is from genome assembly GCA_023376005.1 of Doryteuthis pealeii. Taxonomy (NCBI): domain Eukaryota; kingdom Metazoa; phylum Mollusca; class Cephalopoda; order Myopsida; family Loliginidae; genus Doryteuthis; species Doryteuthis pealeii. The sequence continues at coordinate 94,457,870 of CM042149.1, read as the reverse complement.
TCAATATTCACATTTGCATTGATTGTTGAAGTAATGCTTTCCATCTCTGCCTGTTCCTTTTAAATGACATGCAACCCCTCATCATAAATGGTTTTATTTGTTTTCTTCAGGCGATCATCTTTAAATGTTTTATTTGACCGGCACCAGACAAAAGTTCGAGCATCAACACTTTCGCTAATTGCAGATTCTTAATTCATCATTTATTATTATATTCACTTTCATCCAATTGGCTCACATGTCATTGTTTCAATTTAGTCCATTTTAACCTCATTTTATTCTAAGCTATGTCGACGGGGCTTAGAATACGGTGGTTTTACCCCCTCGAAAAATGTGTCCTGGGTATGACATCTGGTGGTGAGGATCCAGCTCTGGGGACTGTTGAGTACCCCTTCATTACTCCCAGGTCCACTCTGAATCGGCGTAGTACTTATCTGTTAGGGTCTCATCTATGGGCTAAATAAATGTTTCCAAGTTATTTGTATTAGATAAAACCGTTGATATCATATAACCGTGTGCAGAAACCTTAAGAAACCACACAAAAACGTAGATGGACATAATTTCCAGATCTCTAGGCCAAAAATAATCTCGGGCAGTTTTAACATGTCGTTAAAATAAATGTTTTCCTCTGCTTGTGCATTAGTGTTGGTTTTCATTTGGATTTTCGAAAATCCTTCTATTCAGCCGATTCCTTACAGTTCTTTCACAAACATTGATTCCTGTTTCGACCCAATTGTTTTTTAATTGTTTTCTGTTTTCTATTTTTAATGCATATTGATTTGAGTTTTCTATCTTGACACTTTTATGTCTTTCTGGTTTAAAAATATTTTCCTTTTTACCCGTCTTATTGCTTTTATATTTGCACTTTTAGACACAGCTGACTGGAAACAATCAACTTCTTTCGCGACTCTCCAATGTGCATTTCCTTAGTTTTACGATCCTTTTCCTTATTCCAGTTGTCATTTCTTTTGTTCAGGTCATGTTCCCTATCAATTAGGTGTGCCCAATCGTTTGTTTAGATATGCAAGAATTGTTTTTTTTAAATGTAGATCGATTTGCATATTTTCCTTCTGTTATAGAAATGCAAAGTACAATTCTTTTCTCAACATGGAGAATTATTACACATTATTTTCCTCGGCATTGATTGAAAAAAGATACCATTAATTTAAATAATTTGATGCAATGTGTTTAAGGTATATTTTATGAAGCCAGAATGTTCAGCTATAAGATAAAAGTTTTGCGTCTTATTTGTCAGTCCAGCATGTTAGTCAGTACTCCACGGGGATCCCCCCTCGTATAATTTTAGTCCAAGGATGTATTGCCTAGATTTCCAGATTGAATGAAGTAATTTGTTCACTAAACACCCACAACTTTTTCTTCAAAATCTTATCTATTTATCGTATATAATGAATCGCCCCTAATTTTTAGCCACACAAAAAGGTGTTTTTATCATATTCCTAGTCATGAGCAACCCCAAACTTTTGGATATGCTAGCCTACAAAACTATTTCTTCAACATCCAATGATATCAAGAGAAAATATTCAAAAACTTAATCTTTCTAGACTACTGTAATGCAGTCAAAATCATTGCAATACCGTAAATAAACAATGTAGTCCAGACCTTGATGTACCTTATCGTGTTTACTTGGATATAACGAAGTTTTTACGTAACTTTGTTTAATATTTATAATACTTGTACATATATTATAAGTATTAAATTATGTCTAGTAAAACTTTATCATAACTAATGTTTTCTGTTTACATAGTCTATGCGGGGTCATTTTAGATCGAAGTTACAAGACAAGGTTAAGTCTTGAAACAAGGTAAGCTTTAACGTTTAAAGACATATTTCAGCTAATGAACGACCCCTTTTTTCTAAGGTGAAAACTAGGTCTTAAAAAGTTGCTCCTTACACTGGTATATACGGTAAAATATCTAATATCCGTTTCTTTTTTTTTTTGGGGGGGGTGCCTGTTTTCTACAAACGACCCACAGTGTTTATGTAAAGCAGGGATGGCGAATTGTTTTTTGAGAGAACGTGTCCACGTTGGCAATAACTTTCTAAAAAAGAGAATTCTCTCACATGCCCATGGGAATTTTCTTAACAGTAGATTATCATTTTTTATTTGTATTTTCGAAATAATTCCATGTGGAAGGAGAAACAAGTTGCTTGAATGCATTCTTAAAGAATCCTGTTTAAGCAATCAATAACTTCTGAATTGTTTGAATGGAAAAGCTTTAGGAATTACATGTTTTATTTATAGCAAATCATTCGCAAAAACTAATGAATAAATAACAGTGAGAACGGATCTTTTCCAGTGGAAAAAAGGAAAATCTGGATACTATGTGCGTTTATTGTTTCATTATTGACAAAAATATATCCAGAGAAATTGAAACCTTTCAGGGAGCGCCTTTTTTTAAATTATCAATATAATAGTTTTAAAAAGACAACTGAAAATTACAAATTTATAGTGTTATGCTTTATAAGAGAAAATAAATATTTGTGGTTTCTTGATATCAGTAGTTTTAAAGCATTTTAATATCAGTGGTTCTTAAACATATCAATATAGTGGTTTTAGACATTAGTATAGTGTTTTTAAACGTATTAATATAATGGGTTTAAAACATACCTCAGTAGCAATATCTCATCTACTAAAAGCGATGATAAGCATATGTAAAACATGGGCTGATATTTACAGGCTATCGACCATATGGAATTCTGATCTCTGGTAAAATAAAAACTGGAATTTTTCCAAGTCGTAGCCGTATAAGTACTATTGTATGGCTGCACCAATTGGACTTTAACGAAACGATTGGAGAACAAGCTAGATGGGAATTACACCAAGATGTAGCGTACTGTTTTGAACAAATCCTGGAAACAGCAACCTACAAAGCAGTTGTTCTACGGTCACTAACCTCCCATCACACAATCCATCCAAGTAAGATGAGCCAGGTATTCTGGGAACTGGAGAAGTAAGGAGGAACTCGAAGGAAACGTTCTCTAATGGATCCCTACATATGGACACACCACTGTATATACATTTTATAGCTGGAAAAAATTACATTTATCAGCTTTGTGCGGACACTAGAATGCGTCTAGAGGACTTGCCATGAACGATAAAGACGGATGGCCAGAGTCAAGGGCATCCGTACTGTCTGAACGCGTTACTTATATATTGTGTGTGTTTCAACATAAAAATTACTTTTTGTTTGCGCCGTTTTATTGCTTTATAATTGCGAGACAATATGTCGACTTTTTCATGAGTTCGATCAACAGTTTGCAGGTTGCATACCAAAGTTGGTCCAGCTAGTTTGATAATGCAGAAGAATGAATTGTGGAGTATAGTATTTATAACCACCCCCAGTACAAGTATGATGGTCCAACTAAGTCTTATAAGAATGAAGACTCGGACGCCTAAGAGAGGACCTTTACAATAATATGACAATTGCATTTTACGTAAACTAAGAGACGCGCGTGTCAACAGTCGATCTGCGAGGAAAACACCAAAGGGAATATTTATTTTTGCCTTGCATCATGACAGTCAATCCCAGATCCATGATAGCATTTTGAAAATTATTTTGCTTATTCAAACAGATCAGATTATTTACACATTCAACAATATTTAATGATCAACTTGTACATATTTCTGGGTGATCCTGTAATATATATATCTCACACTTCCCGGCATATAAGATGTAGATTTAGTAATTCAATGACAATATCACATAGCGTCCCATTTACTGGTATTATGACTAGGTGGTCGACTAATACATGCACAATTATTTTTGTAAGTTTGAATTTTAATCATAATGAAAGTCTTTAAAAAATTGATTACATAATTAAATTTTTTTCGGCCATAAAGAGTCAACCTATACATGATATCGACTTATACACGAGTAACGGTTAACGCCAGGCGCAATGGAATCGGTGACCAGAGTACAAATCCTCAAAGAGGGTGTTTGCATTTCATTTTGCGTTAATGACCTTGTAAAAGGTATGAATCATACTCTTCTTTCCCATTTATGGGTAAATAGTAAGGCAGGGTGGTAACCATTTTAGGAGAAGGATAACTCTGAATTTAAAGCAGCAATATTTTACTTAAAATGTAATTGTGTGTGCATTCTACTCTTGGTGGGGGGGGTGAGTAAATATATAAACATTTATATACAATAAACACATATTCCAAAAATATCCAAGAAAATTAATTCGTTTGATAAATAAAATAGGATGAGTATAAGTGAAATCGGAAAGGGCATATTGGTAACTCCTATACTTCCCCTTTTTTTTTTTTAGGTTAGGCGAATTTTAAAATTCCTATTTTGTTTTATTCTGGTTTTTCTTGTAAACAACTATTAGTTAATAAATAGTTTATAAGCTTAAGATTACGATAAAGCCCCCTATCCCTACCCCGAATAAAAACACGTGCTTAGACCCAGTAGACAAAACAAGACACCATGAATTGATTGTTTTTTTTTTGTTTTTTTTACCAAAAAGGTTGAAATATGCAATGCTTAGTTTTGAACCCTGGAATAATTGGCATAAAAGAAATATCTAAATGAATTAGTGAATTTTAAAATTCTTATTTTGTTTTTTCTTTTTCTTGTAAATTATTATGAACAAAAAAAAAATAGTATATAAAACGAAAATTTCACATCCAACAAATATAAAAGATACGTATTGAATCTAAGTCGAAGATAACAGTAAAATTAACGAATTAAAATAACGATGACTATTCGAGAAATGAAGTGATAGATAGAACCCACGGTACTCTATTTAAATGGATAAAATGGTTAGCTGGTCTTCAACTAAATTAAAACTTCTTTCTTTCTTTCTGGTATTTATTTCGTTTAGTTTCTTTCTTTCTTCATCACTTCTAGTGGTTACTTTGTCCCTTTATCTTTATTTCTTTGTTTCTTTCTTCTAGTCTCTACTTTGTATGCTTTTTTTTTCTTTATTTTTTTCTTTATTTCTTTGTTTAATAATTTATTTATTTATTCATTTATGTTGCCCACATTATGTCTATTGACATTAATTTCTTTAGTGTTTCTCTTCGTTTCTTTCTGGTTTATATAATAATTCCTCTTATTTCTGGTATTTTTAAATATTTATATGGTTGGAAAGAGAATAAAATAATCTTTCTAAATATGTAACTTTTATGTGTTTTTAACCATTTAATTATTTTTTCACGGTGAGTTAAACGGTATTTTTTACGGCAAGTTAAAACGGTATTATTTTTAAACAAACCTGTAGGTGCTACACATGTAGGGCAGGCTTTATTAAATAAAATTATATAAAGAGTTATTCTATTTCTTGTATGTAATACAACATAGCAGGTATTTAAAAAGGTATTTTTTAAGTCCAAAGTGATGTTATTTAGAAGGTGAACTCTATTTATCAAAATTCTACATATGTAGTACCGCGGAAGTAAAAATCTGCGGCCTCTATAATCATTCAGTAATTTTAATCACTGGACATCAGATTCTAGGGGAGAAGAGTATTATACGAGTCCTACAAACGGGTAGCATTGGAAATCATAGGATATAGCCGGGTGGATGTAAGGCAAGGCAGATGACTCCAAAAGCGGGTTAACGGTACGCTTCACTTGATGCTGGTCGGATGAACCTCATGTCAAACAGTTCAATCAGGAGACTTTTGCTACACATCTATTGATGAGCTAATAAAAATAACTACCAAAAGATTACAAAACAAATTTCAATCCTATATTAACACAATCTTAACTTTTTTTTGCACAAGTCAATAATATTACTTATGAAATCAAAAATTCCTCTTTTTCCAAATGTCACTCTCCAACAAATATTCTTTATTCTCTAACCGTCACCAAACATCACCACTTTCTCCATTTTAAAAAAAAAAAAATCGAACACTTCAAAATTCTCTGTATTTTGAACGTTTTAAAATCAAATATCAAACATTTTACCCTAATGAAGAATGCTAAGATATTTTCTATTATTTTATTTTATATTTAGAATAATAAATAGAATACATGTGTACATAAACAAACTCTTGGCCGAAACTCGTGTTTGTAACTCAAATTAAATCAATTTTATCCATTCACCATTTTCTTTCCTTTATTTATTTATCCTTTTAACATATCGTCGGATTCATTTCCATTTTTAACTTATATATATATATATATATATATATATATATATATAAGTACTCGAAAAGTCGGCTACTGAGCCGAAAACCTAACCTACCAAAATAATACAAAAGCTTAATTAGATTATATGATAATAAACAAAAATCTATGAAATACGAGGCATACTCCTCTTTTGAAGGAGTAAGTTCAGATCCTTGTCTCCATTACGATTCGCTTGAGCCATCGCCGAAATAATAAACAAGCAGGTAAATCTGTGCAAAATGATTGGTACTCGATTGCCAACAGTGACTAGCACCATTCGAAAACCGTAAGAAACAAGTTTTATACTCTTCAGGAGAGAATCCTTTTATACAATTTTATTCTTACTTTCAGAGTTTATGCATTCTAGAGTTTGGTAATAAATAATGCCTAGTAATATCCGTTTTGTATATTTCTATAGATATTTGGTATCTTAGACTTTTCATAAAATGCTGTTATTGGTGTACTTAGTTAGGAACGATACTATCTATTCTATTCTAAAATTATCCTGCTTGATGCCTTTCATAAGAGCTATATTACCTTGATATGTGGATAAAAATCTCACACTGATCTTTTGATAATTGGAGTTATGGAAACATTCTTCATGCAATCCGAAAAGAGACGATAGAATTTCAAAGATTCCTTCTCGAAGGACAAATGTTGAAAGACCACGGCTCAGTTATCAGGACAAGCGGAAAAATAATTTGCCAGCTCTTCATATACCTGTTGATACATTCGATGAGGCTGCTTCAATTTGTAAAGAATAGAGCAAAATGACACAAATGTTGACAGATATGTGATAAAAATGTTACTTTTGTTTCCTCTGATCTAACAATGTGTGACAGTGGGAATATTACGGCACAGTTGGAAGTTTCGGCAAGGATCGAACTCGCGACCTTCTGCTTGTAAAGCAGAATTGCAGCACAGTTGTTTGTATACTGGGTCATTTGCGTGCTATATTAGTACATATAGTACATGAAAGGAGACCTTGAGATCACCCCACTCAAACCCGCCCTGGACCGGTGTGTTGAATTAATAGCGTCGATCCCAGGGGGCTATCCCCCCAGTCAATACCTGCCCCTTGATTTAAAGGGGTAGTGCTGGGTTTATTGTCCAGCGCCTGAGGCGCCCCCCTTGGTGAGAAATGCCGACGGGATCGACGCAATTTTCCCACCTGCCACCCATGAGTCTCGGCTTGTGGGTGAGCCCACATAAAAATGTCCTTGTGTCACGCCCTCATAAGTGGGATGAGAGGCAAATACCCACTACCAGCCCAGGGGGAGGTAAAAGTTGTTTAAGGTAAATTGACGTCGACTGTATCAAAGACTCAAGGGTACAGAAGACAAATAAAGACCCTGTAAAAATCAAAACCACTTTGTTCTTCCTAATGCTGGTACAAACAATATGGTACAATCTATTTCAATTTTGCCTATGAAATACAATAGAATGAACAGAAAAATACAATTTATCAAGAGGGAAAATGGAAAAAGTGAATTCACTAAAAGTAAAAATGAAATTAAGGAACATTTTTGACGACAAATTTCTTCCCTCTATATATTGTCACGTATCCCACATACTATCATCTGCGCATTCATTTTGATGAAAATATCAGTTTATCGGCTGTATTGTAGATTAGTATTATAACTGATGGAAATCACGCTCTCTCCATCCTTTCACTTTTGGCCAACTGTGGCATTCCACTTGGACGTAATGTCCTTTTTGAGTTCTTGAGTTTGAACCCCTTGATTTATACGATTGTTCTAAGTTCCCATTTTTATGCTCATTAACAAAATGGATGCTCGCCTATTCTTCTTTTTTCCTTCCCAAAAGACACATGCTCGATCGGGCGAAATTGCTTTAGGCGATTTTGACGGTGGTCACGCCAATGTTTAAATCATACTTTTGGCTTACATCGTTTCGTATATCGACGGTAATCATTTTCCTATTGCTCATCAAAATTCAGTGAATCTGTCCATCTAAACGTTGGCTGATTTTTCTGGCTTGCCCAGATTTGTTGCCGGTGAAAATAACTTATGTGGCGGATTTACGAACCAAACTTGGTTTAAAGTATAAAATACATATTTACAACGCTGAAATTCCACAAAAATAACCCTGTAAAATTAAATATCAATGTCTTTAATGTTTTATTTAGGAATTACATATACATCCAAATAATATATACAATACTTATTTACATTTACAGTATTGACCCCAACGCCCCCACCCAAAAAGAAAGACGAGCAGTAAAAAAGCTCAACAATTTTTTATTATTATTGCTACAAATTTTAATGAAACTTCAATGGTTTAACTACAAATTAACAAAAATTAGGATATCAAATAACGAAATCTGAAAATTCTAAGAACTTTCCTATTTTTTGGTATTTTTGAGAATTTTAATTTTTAGAAAATTATGACTTTTCGCTACAACTAAGGGAACTTTGGCTACAATAATCAAGGAAAATAATCACTTCCTATGTGTGTCTAGGCCATTGAAGTTTACTTAAAATGTTTTGCTATAATAAAAAAATGGTTGTCTTTTCATTGTCAATTTTTGTTCAATACTGTACATAATTATATTATTTACAAATATACAGTGTATATATATATATATATATATATATATATATATATCTTGCCCGGGTTATATTGTATCCGGTTTAGTATACACTTTATAAAATCTCAAATTGCTCACCATTGAATAGCAGTGCCTATTGATCGATGTATCTATTGGGAAAATGCTACTCATGAAATTGTTCTCAAATTTAAAATGTTCTTCTTTTCGAACTAGTCTAAGAACGATGGGAGAACGGGTGTCTTTAGAATATTCTGGAATGAAACGATTCTTATTTGTTTGCTGTTTTCTTATACCACAACCGGTAATTTACTTCCTAGTGACACCAGATGAATTCAGGGTCGAATATAAATACCACTATTGCCATTTTTTTCAAGTTTTGTTTGATCTTGGGTTTTGTTTTGAATTGCACCCTGTGACCCACACAGGCAGTACAGATATAGGATAAGATTATGGAAAATATTTTCTAAAGCTTATTTATCTGCATTATTTTTTTAAAACAAGTTAAAATTGATGAAAAATTTTTAATCTATAAATACCAATAATATATTATAAACCTTGTCTATGTTCAATGTGGCCTGAGAGATTTTCCAAAAGTTCCAATGTGGCCCCAAAAAAAACAAAAATTATTGCTCCCCCTGTTATGAGGTGTGGGCCTTTTGTGCCATTGGCACATTCAAAATGCTATTTTATGCTGTTGGTACATATCTAGTTGAACTATCTAGTCTACCGAATACAAACCTTTTCTCTCTACAATATCTTTATTTAAAATACAGATACATCTTATGCATCTGTATTTGACTAAAATAACCAAATTAATATTACCCAGTGGATAAATGAACTGTATTTTATTCTTTTATTGTATATACATACCTTTATTGCTGTGCAGATACACACATATTCTTTTCATATCTTCATTCATATCTTATACTTTAATAAAGTTATTTATGTTATCTAAGAAATATAATTTTGGGATTTCCATCCGACTTGATATATATATATATATATATATATATATATATATATATATATATATATATATATATATATATATATATATATATATTCAGAAAACGTAATCTAATAACATGATCAAATCTCATTCAAATGATCTCAAATTTTAAAAGCATGTGTAGAAACTCAACATTTTGCGTTTAACGATATTTTTTCATTAGAAAAGTTATGAGTACAAAATATCATTTTTTCTGAAACACCTAAATCTCAAATGATATCAATATTTTTAAACACACTGTATATACAATGTATAATAATAATATAATATAAACACTACTGAAAATATTTTATTGCTTTCAAACCTGTCTTTATCTCTGATAGCTTTAAACCGCTAATTCGCTCAGTATTTCTTTTAGTCACTTATAAATTCATTCTTTCTTTCACTTACTCACTTTTAAAACTAGTTTTCCGTAATAGTAATTTATTTTAGTGTTCTGATTGTTGGATTGCACAACTTGCATTTTAACATTACGGTGTGCTTGGGTGATGAAGGTGGGAATGTAGTCGTGTTACTGGTATTTCTTTTCTTCCATTTCTTTTATATTTATATATATTAGGGGTTTTGCGAAACCGTTGTAGGAAATTGAATCGACGACCCGAGTTCAAATCCTCGCCTAAGTTTTTTGCGTTTGACTTCGCATTAATGTTTTTGGACATAAATCCATTTGTCCTCATCTCAATGATCAGTAAATAGTTCGGCAGACTGCCTTGGTTACGCAACAAGCTTTAATTCGCTTAAAAATTAACACTCCTTGCTCATGGAGTATATATGTATATATATATGTGTGAAAACAGCTGAGAATAGACAAATTGTTTAAAGACATTTGTTAAATCAGAAAATAGCTCAAATTTTGGACAGCAAAGCAGGATTGAATCAAAAGAAAATTCAGACCTCAAAAGTTTCATGTATCAACTAGGATATAATCATTAATTGACACTAATGAGAAATAAGTATTTCAGTTTGTTCATATCTATCAATCAATTTATCTAGATGAAACCTGGAGGAAGAGAAATATTCTTGGATCAATATTCTGCAGCTCCCCTGACATAACAGTACGTTGTGTAATGGGCAAGATTGCTTTCTGGTGTTTCTGGAAGATATGGATCCGCAAATCGAATATTCCTTTAACACGGAGACTGTTCCTATATGATGCAACGTGTCTTTGATGATGCACAATTGCTACAAATGGGCAGCTCCAAAGGCAGTTATGGATAAGCTTGAAGCTTGCAACCAAATATCTGAGAATTATCACTGGACACCGATAGCTAAACAAGGATTTGAATGAGATGTACAACACAATTCCCCTATCAACAAGGGTGGTACACATACAGTGGTTCATATGTGGTCATGTGCTACGGGTACCCGAAGAAGCACAACAATTTCTGGAATTCACTGTAATAGTCAAACAATTAGGGCCGCCACTGCATAGACCTGTTTGCTAAGTAACTGGTGGACCTGAAAAATGCAAGACAGGGAGCCGAAGATCTGGCAAGTGTCGGCAGGAGATAAGGACTCTCGCAAAAGAAAAGGACAGTGACATGTTCCAAACTAGCAGAATGATAGAATGCAGTAAATTATCATATATTTATCTATCTCAGTCTGTTCATATCTATTTTAGTCTGTTCCTCTATCTACTTACATCCTCCCATTTTTCTGTGATGAACACATTGCACGGTAGATTGTTGGGCATTAATATATTGACAAAAATAATTAAATAGTTGTTAATTACATTTCCAATACTGTTCTCCTGTTCCAGCAAAAATGAGAGGTCGTATGGCGAGCGGTTGGCTGTGTTACATAATTGTTAGGGTACTAACACTTATTTACAGTAGTGTAGAAACCAAAATCTGTTATAAGTTGCAGCCGGCGGCCTTGAAGGATTGAGTGACAAGTCTTGACCTGATCCTGATCCTTCCGGTGGATACCGTGAGAATCAGCGGAGAAGACCCTCTTCCGGTTTAGATTAGAAAGAGTTCTTAGTTCAGTATCGGCCAAAACACGAAAGTGGTAAGTCGTGTTAAGCGCACGGCCGACTCATTCTGCACAGGTAGTATGGTGGGGATTTCGGAATAAAAAATGATCTAAAGCAAATCGAAGTCTTGGGTTATTATCTAAAAACTACCAATGACACAGGGCTTCTGATAAAGAGAAATCCCCAATGGAGGACCAGACGTGAAGTCCCCAAGACGAAGTCCAGACGCTAGAAGAATGTAAGATACCAAAGATGAACAGTAGAATAATAGAAGTAAAGAATATACAACAGCTGGAATAGGTCCCTGAGTAAAATCGCCATTGAGAATGTTTGTAAAATAAAAAATTCATAGTCCGGTTCACCTACTGAACCGTGTACTAAAAGTAAAGGATATGAGGGCACTAGGTTTCACTCGGTTTATAAACTCCTCTCTCCCACTAAGCGTGACTCACGCTAAATCCCAAATACAGATGTAGGTAGGTAGGTAGTTACAACGGTATCAACATTGCACTTTTAGAAGACCCAGTTTAAAAGCCCTCGCATTGAACGACCACTTTAGCTGATATAGTTGCACAATCATCGCCTGAGTTTCTGGTGTTCCGGTCGTTGTGAATAGCGGACTTCCATCAGAAAATACTAGAAGTTATTTTCACCTTATCGGCAAATGATGTGTAAAGTTGTATACGAGCCAACGTGTGTACTTAGGATTTTTGCAGTCAATTATTAATGTCTTGGCCTATTAAAAAAAGTCTGAATCTTCAAAATGGCCCGAAGAAAAGTCAACATTGCTCGATCAGAAACATCTGACGACTTTGTGTATTTAATATTCGATCGATAGACATTCAATCGTTTTGGGGGGAAAAATAGGACTAGCAATATAAAAAAGAAATAAAGTAAATTTCCGTTTATGGTATTTGATGAAACTTATATAAATTCTGCTTAAACACGTGTGCATATGAACACACACGCACTTACCTATTACAGTATGTTCCTATCTATGTATCATAGTATGTTTCTCTCTCTCTCTCTCTCTCTCTCCCTCTCTCTTGCCCCCTCTCTCTCCCCTCTCTTGCCCCCCCTCTCTCTCTCCCCCTCTCTTGCCCCTCTCTCTCTCTCTCTCCCCACTCTGCCCCTCTCTCTCTCTCCCTCTCTTGCCCCTCTCTCTCTCTCTCTCCCTCTCTTGCCCTCTCTCTCTCCTCTCCCTCTCTTGCCCTCCTCTCTTGCCCCCTCTCTCTCCCCCCTCTCTTGCCCCCTCTCTCCCTCTCCCCCCCTCTCTCTCTCTCTCTCTCTTGCCCCCCCTCTCTCTCTCTCCTCTCTTGCCGCTCTCTCTCTCTCTCTCTCTCTCTCCCCCTCTCTTGCCGCTCTCTCTCTCTCTCTCTCTCCCTCTCTTGCCGCTCTCTCTCTCTCTCTCCCCCCCTCTCTTGCCGCTCTCTCTCTCTCTCTCCCCTCTCTTGCCGCTCCCTCTCCCTCTCGCTCTCGCTCTCTCTCTCTCCCTCTCTTGCCTCTCTCTCTCTCTCTCTCCCCCTCCCTCTCTCTCTCCTCTCTTGCCCCCCTCTCTCTCTTGCCCTTCTCTCTCTCCCCTCTCTCTCTCTCTCTCTGCCCCTCTCTCTAACCCCCTATCTCTCATATATATATATTAATGTCGTCGGGACGGCCTAATGTCGGTATCGGTCAGACAGCGAGGGAGTCTATCCCCTTTTCAGTAGCGTTAGACAAGGAGATTATTTTAGCATCTGGGGTGGAGCGCTACACCTACCATTAGCCCCTCACTTTATCGCACAGATCCCGGTGCTACTCATTCGCTGAGTTGGCGAGGGCCGGTATCGAACCAAGAACCTTGTGATTCATGTCTTGAGTTTTACCAAAGATTTCTGGAGTACTACAGACCAGACGTATATTTGGGAGAACCAATTGATTCGACATTGTCCTTAGCTAAAAATGCTGGGTGTTTCAACTTCCGCATGAAAGACGGTTTGGAAATTCACGGTGATGGCCGGCCTAATTTATTAGCACATTAATAAATACGAGAAACAAACTGTAATAACTTTTGTTTGTTTTTTTTTTTTTTTTTCGTTACTGTCATCAAATGAGAACCTCTTTGTTTCGCCAAACTTTTCGAGACTCCGACCTTTGTAACAGAAGATGCAGGGAATAGAAATAAGAAAAAGCCGTAATAAGGGTAACGTGAATGTTTTTAGCCAACTATGTGTAACACACTCGTAACAAAATGTAACGCAATACTGTATCAAGAATTTTCCAAGTTTCGGGATGAAAAGATTAATGCTGAAATGAATAATTATAAACGAAACAATCAAACACCAAAACAAACAGAAGTTTGATTTGAAATACAGTCGTGTGTGTATATATATATATATATATATTATATATATATATATATATATATATATATATATATATATATAATTTGGGAGAATAAGTGCTTAATTGGAGTCGTACCTAATTTTGAAAATTAATAATGAATTAGGCGGGAATACCTATTAAATGTATGGCTAAACAAATCGAGAAAAATCAATCTCTGTATGTACATTTCGGCCTATTAGACCTCATCAGCAGAGCTATAGATCGGAAGACTCCAATTAAGCACTTATTCTCCCAAAAATTATCGGCAAAAAGCCATTCAAAACAAACCGTGTTTACAACTTATCATATCGTCGTGTAATAAAAGTCACTAGAAGTGGAATATTAACCTACTCTAAACAAATCATAAAATCTAAGAAGTCCGTTTAGTGTAGAGGTTATGAGATCGGCCTGTCAGCTTGGCAGTCCGGTTTCAAATCACGCACAGGGCGGTCTTCCGATCTATAGCTCTGCTGATGAGGCCTAATAGGCCGAAATGTACATACAGAGATTGATTTTTCTCGATTTGTTTAGCCATACATTTAATAGGTATTCCCGCCTAATTCATTATTAATTAATTAATTTTCAAAATTAGGTACGACTCCAATTAAGCACTTATTCTCCCAAAAATTATCGGCAAAAAGCCATTCAAAACAAACCGTGTTATATATATATATAATGTGTGTGTGTGAATAACAGCTTACAAAAGACATGTTATGTGAGTGATAATCTTTGTATATCTACATTGTGCGTAAATGTTTTAGTATTCTTTTTAGAATGCTTACTTGCGTGTCGGTCCAGCAATTACTTAGAGGAAAAAACATATTTGTCATCATAAAATTTTGAGGCTGATCCTTATGTTTCGTTTGTACAAAACTTCTGAGTCTGCTAAGAACTTCTGTGAAATTTTGTCTATTTTAATTTTTAGGCAGTGAAATAGGGAAAAGTTCTTTCTGGAAATCATGACACACGTGGATCATTTTATATTTTAAAATTTGGTGACGCATGTGAATTAGGGACCGTTACAAAGCAAAAACGAAAAAATATTTTTGACTTGATTGGAAAGGCTCGAAAATAAAAAAGGGTTACATTTGTAAAAATTGTATATAAATCGTAATGTAATGTGTTACTTTGAAAATTCCTACTAAACGGAAATTTCTCAATAAAAAAAAAATACACATTTTTGCACCCACTATAGAAACTACTACATTTTCACAATTGTTTTATTTTTGGACTGCAAATTTCAAAGGAAAACGGCATCACTATTTAAAATCTTTAAGAAACACGAATTTTTTAAAGGACAATGATTTAAGCAACGTCTTTTTGTCTAAAACTACGTGTGAAAATTGCCAATATAACTTACGGTAAATGTGGCACAAGGCCAGAAGTATGGAGCACCCATTGAGGATCGAACTTCATTACCATATTTTGCTAATCTAACTTGCTAATCATTACACGACGTGATGTGCCCTGCCCCAAAAGAATTAATATCTATAGAAATTTAAACAGGTGAACATTCATCGTATTCTTTTCGCCATTGCCAAATACACTGTTCCTGTCTATTCAAATACTTTCTTGAGAGAGAGATGGAGACATGTTTGCTTTCTGTAAGGTAAACATTTTGTTTTGTTTGGTTCTGCATATCATACTACTTAAGTCAAGACACATAACGAAATATTTGAACCTCCTAAAGAAGATATCTAAAAAGAAAAAAAAAAGATTCTATTCTAGATAAATGTTTGCTATGTCAATACTGACTTCTCTAATATCTTGAACTTATGAGCGTACTAAAATATTCTATGTGAACTTTAACACATCTTGCATTAAATTTAACTATTTGTATATATTTTACTTTAATAAACATTGTTAATCTAATTTACAAGGGTCGTATAGTTTATCTCTTTCCGAGTTCGCATATAAAACATTTTCTCAACATGACATTAAAATTTCAGCGCATGCGTACTGATTGTATATTGATTATGATATGCCTCGTGGTAACGTTTTTATTTTTCCTCATGAATATTTCTCAATATTCCTACCAAGGCCATTGCCAAAAGATATCCTTACAATTTTATAGAAACCAAGTAAATTGTTTTATCGGATAACACACTCACATATCTATCTATCTATGTGAGAAAGATGGAATTAAACACACTTACATGCATAAATGTATACGCCTGTAAAGATAATCGTCGTAGGAAATGGACTCAGCAATGCAAGATCAAATCCTGGAAAAGGTTCCTTGCGTTTCACTTTGTGCTAATGATCATGTTGGATAAACAGGAATTCACCCCATCACCCGTCTCCGCCAGCTAATACTAAATAGTATATTTTTAGTTATTGCAATTAGTATAGGAGAAGGGAAACTTTAAATACAAATCGGCTTTAGTCTGCATAAAAATTGGCCGCCCTGTCGGCTGAGGCGTTAGAATGCACCGACTGCACCTGTGCAGCGGGGTAAGACTCCCCCAATGGGGCCACCTGTTGGCCGTGGGTGGCGACCCGTGATGCTTAAGGATAGTCCAGGTGGATGAGCAGTTTATGACTTGCAATACTCCACTTTGGCCCGATCTTGGGCAAGGCAGTCGGAGAGGCCCCCTCCGATCAATCGGCTGGTCACGTCAAGCCCTAGCACCTATATGATTTTCCCAACCCTATTGCTCTTATGGCAACCCCCAACCCTTTTTATCATATGGGTGCTAAAAGGCCGTGACTGAGGGTCTACATGTCCTGAGAATGACGTTAAACTCTATCTGATGGTGAGGTTCCAGTTTTGGAGGTTTGGGGAATGTGGAGCACCCCTTCATCACCATTGATCCCTGGTCCACTCTGACCCGGAGTGGTAGTACCTGTTAGGGTCCCATCTATGGGTTAAATAGAAAACCTGAGTTTATAAACAAAACTTTGTTAGCATTAAACATTTTTTTACCAATAGAAGTATTCGGCATAAAATAACCCAAGTGGTTGACATGCCGTAAAACCCAACCAACCAAACCAAACCATAAAAATTGGCGTTGTCAAATTCTGCCCGTAGAATTAAATAAATGTACAAATATGTATTCCAGTTGTATTCTATCTACACAGGGTAAGAGGTTAACAAAAATAAATTGTGGTATGAGCTACGAGGCATACTCCTCTTTTAAAGGAGTATCTGTTGATCACAGAATCGGCTTAGTAAAGATACGCCTTCGTCTGTGCAGAAATAAGCAAACCAGTAAATATATACGATATGACTTGTCCTCACTTACCAAATAATGATTGTATATATAACTGTTGTAATAAACAAGTTTAATATTCTTCAGGAGACATTTGATTGGAAGCTGCAGGCGAATGCATACCAACCAAAGAGCCAAATATACAATCTCCAGAAAACGTTACAGAAAACGAGATAATACATAAAAACATCCCTATGTAATAAAAGACAATCAAAAATGTACAGCAACTCAAGAAAACTCAGATTTGTAAACTTTTTTTTTTCTTAAATTTTAGGAGTGACAATTAAGAAATTTATCGATTTAGATATTTCCCCCCAGATTGTTAATTCTATCGAGGCAGTGACACTTATCATTTTAAATCTTCAGTTTAGATTTTCAAACCTATATACCTACTCACGTTTATTTACATGCGAATAATTCTTTTAGTAAGTAGACAATTTGTTTTTCTTTTTTTTATTTGGAAGTTTGCAAATTTTAATTCTGTAGCCAAGAGGGTTTCTCGTTGATTTTTATTCATTGTTAGAAAAATACCTTTCTATGAGAGCCCCCTTCCCAATAAGCAACTTTTTTATATCAATAATGTACATTCGATAATTTTAAAGAGGCAAGCACTTTATTACCTCAATCAGATCTATTGAT
This sequence comes from Doryteuthis pealeii, assembly GCA_023376005.1. Classification (NCBI taxonomy): domain Eukaryota; kingdom Metazoa; phylum Mollusca; class Cephalopoda; order Myopsida; family Loliginidae; genus Doryteuthis; species Doryteuthis pealeii. The sequence continues at coordinate 94,439,963 of CM042149.1, read as the reverse complement.
ATGTGGAACTGTAACAGTGGGCAGAGTTGACCTGAGTGTAATACCAACGAAGGGGTGCCTCTACACTTCCCGGAACTTCAGAACTAGAGCCTACCACTATATATACTTTAGTGCCATACTCATGAAAATATATTCCAGCTCCATTAATCAACACCTTAAAACACATTCATGCCCCCCCTCTACCTACCGCAAAATTCTAACCGAAAATACACGTACACTACATAAAAAATAAACAAAAACTTCAAATAATCGAAGCGTTATATATCAAACAAAAAAAACTATCTTAAATAAAATAAATTTTGAAATAAGTCAACATGTTCTCAAATGCTTATAATTTTCCGCCTACCCTCCTTCCACTATACCCCTCCCCTTCTCACAACTTGTTCCCCCCTCCCACAAAAAATCACTACTGTATCGTTCGCTCGAACCACTACCATTCCTACAACCTCCCACTACCAATTGTTATTACCTCCCACTTCTAATTCCTTGCTACTACTCGTTCTCCTTAAAAACGAGACACGAAACCATACCATCGTTTCCTACCTGATGATGGCAAACTCTATTGCCGAAAGCGCTCGTATCGAAACATTTGGTGGACGGTTACACCAGTCCCACCCGACACTAAAAATATGGCCCGAAAATGAGAAAGGATCAACCAAAAACTCGTCCGACAAGAATTGTCTGTACAGTTCAACAAAACTTGTATGAAAATATAAAGAGAGTTGGTTTCTCTTTTGTGTTATTTAATGCTTATATCAGAAGGTTTTTGCAGTCAATTCTATGGTCACAGGTAACTAATGATAATCATTTGACATAGTTATGATTTTAAATATTCTTATCTAATATTAAGAATGTTCAAATCTATGAGACATATAGATGGAACCCTAACAGGTATTACTACTCCGGATGAATTCATCTGGGAGTAAACAAATTGGTCTCTCCACGCTATAAGCTTATAAGAAAAGTGGGTATTAGTTTGTACCCAAACGAAGCCCTTATAATGCATTATTACATCCATGGATACACTAACACTGAACATTTGGTATGGAAAAACAAAAAAATAATTCGTATGAACAATGCACATAGTAATATTCAATATACATAACCTGTAACAACAAAATAACTTAATACCACTATGTTCCCAAGGTTAATTGTGCATACATTTCCATAAACAAAGTATAATGAAGAGATACAACAAATTGTTGTTTTCATAGTGGGTTCTAATAAATACTATGCCGAAGTGGTAAATTAATTGTCTCTATTCTGTTCTACGAACAGAAATAAGAGACTGGCTCAACGAGCGATGACTCAAAAGAAATTTTTGTTTCACGAAAAGGAACCAATGAAAGTTTCAAGGGTCAAAATTATCACGTGACCAACGTACTCGTGATGTGGGAAGCCACATCCACAATCCAAGGGAAGACAATTATTTTTGACTCCATAGAAGTTTTATAAATATGGTACAGCTTAAATGACTCGGCGGCATATTTTGTCCCTACACTACTACTACAACTCTATTATCGAGATTTCTTTTTGATACATTATTTTTTCTTCTGACAACAAAAGAACTAGCGTATCCACTCAAGTCCGAAGAAATATCACTTGGGTATTCCAAGCACTTAGATATAAAGAAACCCCAACGCTAAGTGTATTCCCCCTCAACGTCTTCAAGTAAACTTGGATTTCCTGAATGGCGTACTCGTAGAGGGCCTTTTATAATGGTTATCTTCAAAACAAATGCACAAGGCTATTTTTGCTTTCGACTTTCAAGGAAAACGAAAACCTTCGGATTACTTGCAACTACCGTGAATAGATTGTAACGCAAGTATTTATGTTTGTTCCTCGTGTGGTTTAATGGTTCCAGCTAGGTTTGAAAGATTGTTTGTAGTGAATTCGATCCCCACTGGGTGACCCATAATTCTCACTATTGCCGCAACGAAGCTGAGCAAATTTATCATATATAAATTTCATAAACTGTAAAGCAAATTTCCAATTATATATAACATAAACACACATATATACGCGTGTGTTCGTACATATTATGCTTACACATACATGCCTGCGTATGGATATAAAACAAACATATATATAGTCATCCACAGACACGTGTTTCGGCGTTTCACGCCTCTTCAGTGTGGCTAAACACGACTATCTTTAGGCTAGGGTCGAACTCAGACGGACCGTATGGTAGCCCGATATCTTATCCCCTCGTCCACTGATAGCTGTAGTGGGGGACTGGTGTTTTTAAACTATTAAGTACAATATATATATATCGCAGTTATCATTAAATCTACCAAGCAAATAAGTAAAAAATCTTTACTTCTGGATTTTTTCCTAAAACCGATTAAAAATGCTCAATATAAAGAGCTAAATAGACGATTAAAATCGAATGGTTTAAAAAACCACCGACTTAAGTTTCTCGCAGTAACGCGAATCTTCAGGGTATTCTATCTGATTTAACAGTATTATATGTATGTTTTCAATTCTTCCTCTGATCTCAGTTTCCCTAGTCTCTTTTCCAGGCCTTTGACAACCGTTCTAAGGGCACTTATTATTATTGTTGTTGTTGTTGCTGTTTTATATATATTATCAAAGTTATTCAGTTATACGTTTTGTTTCAGATATTGTTTCATTACCTCCCTTTGCCTAAATTCTATGGTTCGCTTCAGAGGCTTAGAGACCAGCTTAAAATAATGCCTCATAATTTCTAGAATCATGTTTGTTCCGGCTATTTTAACTTCTAAACAAAAAGTACAGCTGAATAACATTTAATGATACATATTATTATAGACATGACTGGACAGGAAAGGTGATCACTAGGAATTGTGCAAGAGACTAAATTTTCGCACTGCCCTCGGCTGGAGCAGAAGAATAAACCGACTGCACCTGTGCACAGGGGTAAAATCTCTCCAATGAGGCCACCTGTTGGCCGTGGGTGACGACCCGTGATGCTTAAGGACTGGATCCTCGTGGCTGAGCAACACTTAGGCTTGACGGGCGGTTAGAGGGGCCCCCTCCGTTCATTCGGCTGCTCATATCAATCCCTAGCACATATAGGATTGTTCCGACCCTATTTCCCTTGATCCTTTTTATCGTATATGGTGGCGGAGGGTTTTAATGTTTTAATATCCTGGGTATGATGTTAAACTGCATCTAATGGTGAAGTTCCAATTTTGGAGCTCTGAGGAGTGTGGAGTACCCCTTCGTCGTCATTACTCCTAGGTCTCCTCTAACCCGGGGTGGTAGTACGTGTTAAGGTTCCATCTATTGGTTAAATAGTAAAAAATGAGTTTAAAAATGTATTAAAATTGTGTTTTAAAACAATTTGAATACCAATCAAGAATGAATAAAGCAAAACGTCTTCGGCATAAAATAACCCAAAAAGGGTTAACATGCCACAAAATCCAACCAACAAATTTTAGCAATGATAAATTTTGGCTATGGTCTGGATTCTTCCTCTAATCTCCGGTTTCACATCTTTTTTTCAGGTCTTTGTAGACTTTTCCAAGAGCATCAACTACAAGTATTGCTGTTTGTATGATATATATATATATATATATATATATATATATATATATATATATATATATCACCTACTTGGAACAACCTGACATCGCCGTTACCTTCTTGTTTCACTCCTTTTTTTTTTTTCACCTCTTGCAGGATCCAGGTATTTGTCTGTTTTTTCTTTTGTTTTCACTATGATCCACGTTAATAAATTATAAATATTTCTTAATTTGATAGTCCATGACAGCTGTTTCATGTTCAAATCTCAAACGCCCGACTGAAAAAGAGAAAGAAGACGTAAAAACTGTTTGCGTTGGTTTTATGTATTTATTATTGTGTGCGACAAACACTCGTTAGAGCTTCGTCAGATAAGAATTTGAAACATTATTGAAAAAAAAAAAATCGGGGACGCTACACAATTGTCTATTGTCATGGCAACAGGATCAGGAAATACTGATCGTTTTAAAACTTTAGAAGTTGAAGACGTTCAAAATTGTGTCGATGGTCATTAATCATTCTATGAATTAAAAGGATTTTGAAATGTTATTTTGTAAAAGGGAAATATTCTTGGTGATTAATCATATTAAATACCATACAGCTGTTTTCTTGTGGGGTGCTACAACAGCAGTTCCCATCTAGTTTATTCTCCAAGCACTTCGTTGAGGTCAATGTGCAGTATGATAGGTATACGGCTACAGCTTAGAAAAATTCTCACTTTATCAGTTAGATCAGATTTATATATTATGGTTAATCTGTCCATAGCAGTCAATGCCTTTCCTATGCGCGCATTGACCGCTTTCAGCAGATTAGATATTATTACCCAGGTATGTTAACTGATCTACTGATTTTAAGGGCTCACCATCCAACGTGGAGATATCTCTATCTTGTTTAAATACAGGCACTCAATTTTATCTTAGTTCCCAATGCCTCTTGCTACCCTCTATAAACTATGCAGCAGTTATTCTCGGTGTCATGGATATGTTTCTGCTCTTCTAGCGTTCTCCAATGAAGTGGAATATTGTTTTATTTTGATAAATTGCTTTATTTAATGGCATATCAACCTCTCGTGTGTCATTTAGTTTCGAAATTTGATTCATTTCTAAATGTTTGATTATACTTCTAAGTATATTTTCTTTGGTCCATTCCAATTATGACGCTTAAGAAAAAAAGTTATACAAAAAATGTAGATAATGGACCGGGTTAGCTCAGTCGGTAGAGCGTTCGGCTAGAAACCGCAAGGTTCCTAGTTCGATACCGGCCCTCGCCAACTCAGCGTATGAGTAGCACAGGGATCTGTGTGGTAAAGGAGCTGATGGTAGGTGTGGCGCTCCACCTCAGACGCAAAAACAATCTCCTTGGTCTAGCGTTAGTGAAAAGGGTATAGACTCCCTCGCTGATTGGCTGATACCGACATTAGGCCGCCCCGACGACTTGACTTTACTTTAGACTGGTTAAATTCTATCAATATATCTATCAACAATACAATAAGACTCGCTTATCTTATACTGCCGTATATACCAAGCATGTGTGTATAACGCACCCCACCCCCAATTTCAGACAAAAATTCCAAAAAAAACAAAAACAATTTTCTTGTACACCGCCCATGAGATAAAAGGTCTTCAGAAAAAAAATGAGAAAAATTGTACTTGTACGTGCGTGTTTATACACTGAAATATGCGGTTGTTAATAATTTGATCCTCTAAAAAATAGAATTGTCTACGAATCCTATAAGATATGTAGGGTCCTAAAATTTTTAGAAGATGCGATAATGTTTTAGAAGTTACTTGAAATAACTGTGGTTGCTCTTGGAATAGATTCTTTAAACAAATGAAATTGCAGAAGAGATTTTGGAAGATTTATTTCAACTAAAAGATCTGCCATGAACAGATAATTCTGTTGAGTTTAACAATTATCTGCCGTTGTCAAAACTCGACAGAAATAACGTCGCTACAATTGAATAATTGCCTAAAAAATAGCATTGAAGCCATTTTATCGTTCACCGTTATCTATAATAACTTAGAAAAGAGCTTAAACTTGGAATGTGATACTATAAGTTCTTTTGTCATTGGGTGCACATTTTTGGTGCGTTAATGCATGTATTTAGATGCAAGCATGTCTATATGAGTATGTATGCATATAGACGCAACGTGTATATATATATATATATATATGTGTCTGTGTACGTGCGGGTGCAAGCATATCTGTATGTGTGCGAGTGGACATAGACGTAGTATGTACAAGGATAAGTGTGTATGATAGTATAAAAAGGATAGCTGAACAAGTTAGGGAGATCAGCAGAGTTTAATAGATAATAGGATAGAAAGATAAGGTATCTTAATGGGAATGAAAGGTTTCATTTTTTTTAATGTCCGTAATAAACTGAAGTATTCGATGCTGGTACGACCAGAGATGAGAATTAATATAATTTCATTTAGCTATGTTAGTTCTGTGAGATCCGGGCGGCAAAGCGGTTTCTTTCCAGAAGTCAGGGGCTCAGATATTCAAGGAAGCGGGTCGAGAAAGAGCCAGTGGTTAGATTTTCCGTTGGAATGGACAGCCGGACCATACTGGGCTGGGTCCCTCTTCGCTCACTGTCCACTATAGTTGGTCGCAAAGAAAGTGATGTTCGAGAGTTTTAGCAGTTGGCTGTTGGACACACGACAGGCAGTCCAAGTCCAGGTTGTCAGTAGTAGTTGTTCTCTAGGAACAGCAGTCGAGAGAGTAGTAGTTGATTATTAGATCTAATGGATAGAAAAACTGATTAGAGCTCAAGTCTCTTATCCGCCGTCCATATTGCGATAGATAGTCTGCCGGCTAGAGCCATCCCCACCCACACCAGGAATATTCATAAAGTGAATAAAAAGAACGGGTGTATTCACGGGTTTGGTTTTTCCATTGTGGAGCTAACACGTAGCTTACATAATTCGACCAAACCCTACGACTGAATATTTTTCTTGAAAAAAAAGAGTGATTGAGGTTGTTTAACAAGCGAAATTCGGCGAGCCGCAGATGATACTCCCGACGCAATAGGCCTGACAAGCGGACAGCTACGGTGTTTAACTGGTGAGGGAACTTGATACTGGACCAAATGGACTTTTTTAAAAGATTTAAAGTCACTTTAATCCCAAAACGTTAAATGTTTAGTTTTTCTTTTATATTTATACTGAATTCTTCAAAGTTTTAGAGAAAAAATTGCAGAAATATATATTTCCTTATTTCATTTCGCTTCTTTGATGTTAGAATCTTCATTCTCCGTTTATTGAAACAAAAAACAATAGTTTTTTTACATAGCCAAATGACGAAAAAATGAGTCAAAAGAATATTGTCTTTGATCTCACATTTTCTTTATCTTTGTCTTGATAAACGACCAGATGTTGACGATAACATTTGATTTTTCATGCATCTGTTTCTGCTTGTTTATTGACGTGCTGACTTTTCTTACGTGTAAATTTTGCAAATAAATTTGGTTGATATTAACTCAAGTCCTAGAAATGTATAGCATCGAATTGACTAAACAGCATGAATCTGATGATGCATTGCAAAAAACAAAAAAAAAACAAAAACAAATTAAATAAATGAATCAATTATTTAAAAAAAAAAAACAAGTCAAAGTAATTCAGTGATCTTTTTATGAATACAAAAAAATCGATCTGTAAATATTCTTTTACCAGAGACAATATTGTTGCTGAAAAAATGAATTTCAACAGAATATTAGTTCTTTGGTCTAGCAAGTGTTGCTGCCACTTCATTCAACAAATACACACATTTTAAGCAATTATGTCCTGGATAAAAAGTTCATGTCTTTAACATGACATTAATTCAATGAAAAATTTTAAGAAATAAAATAATGCAATTAAGCAAAAGGCAAATAAAGTTTATGGAAAGTTAAGACTGAATTACTAAAAAATCAAATAAAAAAAGTTTTTGAATATTTTACTGATACATTCAAGTGATTCATTTTTTTTAAAGCAAGAAATATATGATGATTTAAAATCCCATTGGATACCATAGTTCAGTAGGTACTTTCATCATTACAAATCGTGCAGAAGCCAAGGATACCCATATTTTCCTCGGCACAATCCATCTTCATTGCTGTTGGATGTACCTCAGCACAGCATTTCAGTATCTGTACAGACCTAATCGACATATGTTTTTTTCTGGCTGACCTAAAGTGTCCATTGAGTTGTTGTCCATAGAACTTCACTTAGTCGAGCTTGTCATTACGTTCTCATAGTGTCCCGCTTATCTTGTTTTCTTACCAGATGCGTTTGTGGGAAGTGTCTGTACAGCTTTCGTTTTGTGTGATACTGCTTCCGGTATTTATCAAAACAGAAGTAGCATTCCTTGTTAGTCTCCAACTTCTTTTCTCCAAGTGTTTTCGTTAGTCCATGGTGCAATCATATAGTAGCACTAACACGCTACAGCTTGAAGAATTTTCGTTTTACTATCTCTCTAAGATTTGGCATATGATAATCTGTCTGTTGCAGTGTTTTGTTTCTATTAAGGTTGTAGAAATTATTGAGACGAGTCGAGGTTGCAAAATATTTTTTTTAAATAAAGTTGGAAAATTTTCATTAGTTTTTCCGGAACTCCGGATACTGTTTTCCCAGATCTGAAGTGACGACCACCATTGGACGATGTGGATGCCGGGTTCCGGCATCCAATTCACACTGATAATCTCCAGTCGCTTGAACCGGCATTTTTTCCTCTGTGACTTGGAAGCACAGGAATCTTGTTTGATCGTCGAGGTTCTTGCACCCGAACGGAAATTTCTTCAAACCATCTGGTTATGCGCAGTTGTGATCAACTACACTTTCTCACACAAACATTTTTGATTGATTCCGCAATGTTATAGCCGAGTCGGAAGTTTGCACTTTTTTGCTATTGCTTTAATTTGGGCGAGCTATATCACGACGAGACAGTCAAGCGTGAGAGGTAGCCGTGTGGTGTAATTCCGAGTAGCTGTGCATCGACACTGTAAGCCATGGCTTTCTCTCGAACAGATTGTAGCATAATGGACCTAGGAACAACCATATTATGTGCCTGTGCCAGACACGGAGAAACCTTATATAGATGTAGCATGATTCTTCAGACCTTTACGGGAGTGGAGAGAGCAAGAACATATGAAATCTAATTATCACTTTGAGTCTATCGAGCCATTAAGTCTGGATTATGCTAGTAAAATTTAGTTAATCGTTTGTCAGAGAAAAGGGATGGTTGAACCCGTCGACCTTAAGTCGCACGTGTAATTTGGTTAAAACAGAACGTCGAAAGCCTCAAATATCTATAGAACCCTCGACTTCGATTTCTATTTAAGAGCGAACCTAGATTTTGAATCCGTTGAGTTCCGGGACCGAGGGAGAGTTAAGTCCTGGAGACAAGAGGGAGTAAGGTCAGTTGAGTTTGGTTGACCAGCTGGTGCAGAGGCGAGGACGGGCCGTGGAATGGATATGGGTCGCTGATGTGTGAAAACCTGAGATGTAATATTTTACACTGCACCAAAAGTAATAAAACATACCTAAGCTTGATAATTGGTACTGACCGTTGGAACGAAGTTTAAGAGCATATTAAAAACTATTTAAGGAAACCGACTATCTCCTCTGTCAATAACTTCATTAAGGAAATAGAATTCATGAAAAACAAAGGTTACTGTTTCTCATCTTTATGTTACTACCACGCCAAAGATCGTAATGGATCATGAATGAAAGCATTAAACAACAAAACGCGGAAACAATACTTGACTGGAGATATTATACTTGTCAACAAGATCAAATTGGCCGTAACGAGGAGCACGCGCCTGTGTAAGTTGATACTCACCCCGCTTGATACTGACCAAAGAACTACTAGATCTGCGCAGTGTGGGAGTTGTAAACAACCCCAAGAAGTTCCACACCTTATGAGAAAGGACGACGGCACATAACTTATATGCGATTTGGTAACGTGAAAGAAACGAAACAACCCCGTACGTTACGTATCGCTAATCGTACTGTGACTACGAACAAACTATAACGTTACATATCGCTAATTGATGCCATAACGTTACGAAGATGAACGTATACCGTATAGTCTAAATACGGAACTTCGTGCTTTATCGAGTTTGCGCACTGGACCATGATGCGCGAAGCACCAAAAACACTTTGCTTGTGAAAGGTGAAGGTACAGGCGATATAGTACAATAAAGCAGATGTTTTAGAAATTTCAAATGGCTGGAAGAACCTCGATGATAAAAAAGCAAAATCGGTAGATAAAACCGTTGAATCCAGACCGATTCAAAGCATAGATGCAAAATCTGCGAGAGTACTATTAAGTGATCATTGCGAGTTCGGCTTCGTCACATCATATGCTTCCACTTTGACGACCTTGGAAAAAAGCATCCGGGTTTTAAACTCACTTACCAAATATTTGATCACCCCAGCAATACCTAATCTGTCCACCTTTGGAAATATGAGTGACCAAGATCAATTTATCGGAGTTCTGGATGGGTTGAATCAGAATTTCTTGTCTTACTTTGCCTAACCAAGACTAAAGAACTCAGTCTGCCTTATTAATTACCCAGTAAGTGTGTGAGGGGGGCAGCTGGATTCCAGCATCTGCAAGGGCACTAGAGTAAAATGAAATGAAACTGCCTTGTTCAAGATTTGAACTCAGGTCACCGATTCCATTCCTACGCGATAACCGTACGCTTTTAAAAAATGTCATGTAATGCTGAAACATAAAACTATGGGCAAACAAATGATTTAGATAAGACATAAGTTCTTTGAAATCAATAATTTTGTATAAATTAGTTGATTTAAATTATGATAACTGTTGAAAACATCATCTATTTACAAATTATTTCGATTGTTAGGCATACTTAATCCATATTAATTTGAGCAAACAAAGAATGATTATAGTCAATAAAGTGGCAATCAAACAGTGAAATATATTATGATACAATCAAAATTAGATTAGATTAATACATGAGTTTAAATGCCATTAAACTAAACCATGAAATTAAAATAGAAAAAAACAAGAAAATCTGTTATTATTAGTATTAGATTGGAATATTGAAACGTTATTAATTATATATTTGTATTAAAACTAGTTACGTGAACTATTGTTTAAAATATCATAGTTACTTGAACCAATATTGTGACAAAAACGAACTTTTTCGGCATGAATAACCCGGATAATGGTGACATGGCCGTAAAAGCAATCAATCTGAAACGTGGTTCATCAGCTGATTTAATTATATTTTAAAGGTTTTTAAAAACAGAAAAACAAATGCAGTAAAATATCACATTTCATACAAAACATTTTGAAACACCCAATACATCACACACACACAACATATTATATATAATATATTATATATATATATAATATATATAATATATATTATATATATAATATAATTATGGGGGGGGGGGGGGGGAGAGAGAGAAGAGATGACTGTAGTTTGAATGCAATTGCCAATAGCATAATATCAAGTTTCTATGTGCAATTACTTACACTGAAATATTACAGCATGTTCAATAATTGATGTAACCAACTAAAACTGTTATGAATAACTCGCCCTTACATCGCCCCTAACTAAAAAAAGTGGTTGGGCAAGAAAAGAACTAATCGTTATGCAAAAACTGCCAGAGTTACAAGAACATTTTCCATCATGTTATCGAGCTGATACACGTGACTACTATTTAGTTGCTATCAGCTAAGATTAAATATATATTTTATCATGGTTTATCAAGAGTTAGCTTCTGTATGAGTTGAAAGTTTAATATCAGAAAGATGTACAGCTGACCAGCTATCAAGTAACGGATGATGTATAGACGTCTAGAGAGTCGGTGCAAGTATGATACTCTTATGTTCAGTCTCGTACTTTAGAAATAGGAAAACTCTGCAAATACGAATTACGAACATGCACCACTCCCAAACTTTGGTTAATCCACTCTTTTCTGGTTTCCTTAGAAATTTCATCTCAAGGGTAAAACAGTGATGCATTATAGCGTATATTGAATAATATATATTATATAAAACACCCCCCCGCCACACACACACGACTTTCCTTCTTTCATCTTAATATAAAAAATAGAAAATTTCTTTTGACACACAATGGACATCTTCCCCTACCTCTTACACAATCAAACGCATACAGCAACTCAAAAAGTTTAAAGAAATATCTCTTGCACATTGAAACGTACATCGTTTTCAATGAACCATACTATACATACAAATACACACACACACTTAAGGTTTATTTCCGCTGTCGTTTATCGCAAAAGATTATACACACAACCACACACTAAAAAAATGCACAAGTTTCCTTTCGATACACACACTTACACCGTCCATACTCACGCCGTAAAATAGAATATTTGACGTCCTATTTCAAACCGTCTCCCCTTTTTTTCAAACCTCAAAAAAAATTTAAACAGATGAATAACAAGGACTACCACTCGCTTTTCTCGTTATTCTGTGATAAAAAAAATTCTTATCACCTTACATATACCAACAAATGCCCTGGAGATGATCTAATTAATGGATCGAAACACTGCAGCGTCGGCCAATAAACTCACCACTTAACCCATTTAGACCTGTGTTTTTTTTTATTTTAATATACTACATACCGTCGGATTCACTTCCTTTCTTCACACACATATAAATATATATATATATATATATAACGGGGCTGTTCCACTCTATATCAGAAGAGGATTTTCACTGATGTTTCGACAAATGAAAAATCCGCTGGCAAACGCTTCAATTATTGTCAATTTTTGCTTCGGTAAATCCAGCTTCAGACTCTCTACTTTTTAAAACATGAATCTTATATATATACCTAAAGACTATGAAATCACTTGTTGTTGTTGTTGTTATTATACTCTTTGTTATTATACTCTTTGTTATTATACTCTTTGTTATTATACTCTTTGTTATTATACTCTTTGTTATATACTCTTTGTTATTTATACTCTTTGTTATTATACTCTTTGTTATTATACTCTTTATTTTCTCTCACCAACTCTAATTGAAGGCTAAGTGACAAGTCGCCTCATTCGGTATCAACTGATTTTACCAGTGATGTGGTCTGGATAATCCCACTTCTTCCTCTGATCTTCAGTTCGCCGAATTTTATCAATGTTCTTGGAGACTGTTCCAAGGACTCCAATTGCGATTAGTATCACTGTCATCTTTATTTTCCACGACTTTTTCAATTGTCTGAAATGATTCGGGCATTTATCCAGTTTTCTCTTTATTTTATTTTCCCTTTGTGGTTCGCTGGATGACAATTCTTTTCTTTGTTAATGGACACAATGTTCGATCTTCTAGCCGGAATTGATTAATCCGTTTGCTGCTGTTACTTTTTCTTCCTTTACTCATTACGGTCTTTTCACAACAGCTCTAACTAGTAGTTTTTCACTGATGTCCGAGCGATAGAAAGTCTCCCAGGTTTCCAGGACTCTTCTAAAATATCCTAACTTAACAGTGCTGTGGTCTGGATGGTTCAGATTCTTCCTTTGATCTCTAATTCCCCGTTTCTTTTCCAGACATTTGGAGACCTTTCCAAATACAATGATCGTTCTTACTTTTGTTATATATAAATCGTCTACTTGAAACAACGATCATACTGCGAAAATACTGTCAATATGATATTTCTCTAATAGCAGTCCAAGATCATAATTTGAACACTGTCCTACAAAAGAGTAAAGCAAAATAAATAAGAATAAAAAGTGAATGCAGCAAACTAGCTCAAAAGGAATACAAATGTAAGCATGACTAGGTGAGAAAGGTAACCCACTGAGAATCGTGAAAAGAGACTGAAATTTTACCATGCTGACATATGCACAAAGTAGAATATGATCTAGAAAATAAAACGCATAACATTTTATGGAACTTCGAAATGCAAACAGATCAACCTTGGCCAAAAGAAAAAGATTATCGAGTGGAGTTCACCATTCCAGCGGATCAGTGAAAGTGAATGTTGATTTTAACAGTATGTTTACGCATTTAGGGTTATTTTATGACTTGAGGTTAGGGAATCGCTTACATTGTACGTTTATATTTTGTGTAGTTGTTTAAGTTATTTTTACACAGTTATAAGATATTCCTATCAAATACGAATAATTTCCAAACAGATCTATATCGACCCATACATAGGGACCTTAATAATTACTACCATCTACCAGGGTGAGCTAAAATCCTAGGACTAAACTGGTGAGACTCCAATACTAGAGCTCTGGAGTATCCCTTCATTGTCATTATTCCCAGTTCCACCCGGAGTGGTAGTAATTATTAAGGTCCCATGTATGGGTCGAATAGATCTGTTTGGAAATTATTCGTATTTGATAGGAATATCTTATAACTGTGTAAAAATAACTTAAACAACTACACAAAATATAAACGTACAATGTAAGCGATTCCCTAACCTCAAGTCATAAAATAACCCTAAATGCGTAAACATACTGTTAAAATCAACATTCACTTTCACTGATCCGCTGGAATGGTGAACTCCACTCGATAATCTTTTTCTTTTGGCCAAGGTTGATCTGTTTGCATTTCGAAGTTCCATAAAATGTTATGCGTTTTATTTTCTAGATCATATTCTACTTTGTGCATATGTCAGCATGGTAAAATTTCAGTCTCTTTTCACGATTCTCAGTGGGTTACCTTTCTCACCTAGTCATGCTTACATTTGTATTCCTTTTGAGCTAGTTTGCTGCATTCACTTTTTATTCTTATTTATTTTGCTTTACTCTTTTGTAGGACAGTGTTCAAATTATGATCTTGGACTGCTATTAGAGAAATATCATATTGACAGTATTTCGCAGTATGATCGTTGTTTCAAGTAGACGATTTATATATAACAAAAGTAAGAACGATCATTGTATTTGGAAAGGTCTCCAAATGTCTGGAAAAGAAACGGGGGAATTAGAGATCAAAGGAAGAATCTGAACCATCCAGACCACAGCACTGTTAAGTTAGGATATTTTAGAAGAGTCCTGGAAACCTGGGAGACTTTCTATCGCTCGGACATCAGTGAAAAACTACTAGTTAGAGCTGTTGTGAAAAGACCGTAATGAGTAAAGGAAGAAAAAGTAACAGCAGCAAACGGATTAATCAATTCCGGCTAGAAGATCGAACATTGTGTCCATTAACAAAGAAAAGAATTGTCATCCAGCGAACCACAAAGGGAAAATAAAATAAAGAGAAAACTGGATAAATGCCCGAATCATTTCAGACAATTGAAAAAGTCGTGGAAAATAAAGATGACAGTGATACTAATCGCAATTGGAGTCCTTGGAACAGTCTCCAAGAACATTGATAAAATTCGGCGAACTGAAGATCAGAGGAAGAAGTGGGATTATCCAGACCACATCACTGGTAAAATCAGTTGATACCGAATGAGGCGACTTGTCACTTAGCCTTCAATTAGAGTTGGTGAGAGAAAATAAAGAGTATAATAACAAAGAGTATAATAACAAAGAGTATAATAACAAAGAGTATAATAACAAAGATATAATAACAAAGAGTATAATAACAAAGAGTATAATAACAAAGAGTATAAATAACAAAGAGTATAATAACAAAGAGTATAATAACAACAACAAGTGATTTCATAGTCTTTAGGTATATATATATAAGATTCATGTTTTAAAAAGTAGAGAGTCTGAAGCTGGATTTACCGAAGCAAAAATTGACAATAATTGAAGCGTTTGCCAGCGGATTTTTCATTTGTCGAAACATCAGTGAAAATCCTCTTCTGATATAGAGTGGAACAGCCCCGTTATATATATATATATATATTTATATGTGTGAAGAAAGGAAGTGAATCCGACGGTATGTAGTATATTAAAATAAAAAAAACACAGGTCTAAATGGGTTAAGTGGTGAGTTTATTGGCCGACGCTGCAGTGTTTCGATCCATTAATTAGATCATCTCCAGGGCATTTGTTGGTATATGTAAGGTGATAAGAATTTTTATCACAGAATAACGAGAAAAGCGAGTGGTAGTCCTTGTTATTCATCTGTTTAAATTTTTTTGAGGTTTGAAAAAAGGGGAGACGGTTTGAAATAGGACGTCAAATATTCTATTTTACGGCGTGAGTATGGGACGGTGTAAGTGTGTGTATCGAAAGGAAACATTGTGCATTTTTTTAGGTGTGTGGTTGTGTGTATAAATCTTTTGCGATAAACGACAGCGGAAATAAACCTTAAGGTTGTGTGTGTGTATTTGTATGTATAAGTATGGTTACATTGATAAACGATGTACGTTTCATGTGCAAGAGAATATTCTTTAAACTTTTTTGAGTTGCTGTATGCGTTTGATGTGTAAGAGGTAGGGGGAGAGATGTCATTGTGGTGTCAAAAGAAAATTTTCTATTTTTTATATTAAGAGAAGAGAAGGAAGTCGTGTGTGTGTGGGGGGGTGTATATATATATATCATATTATTCAATATACTATAGATCATCAACTGTTTTACCCTTGGAGATGAAATTTCTAAGGAAACCAGAAAAGAGTGGATTAACCAAAGTTTTGGGAAGTGGTGCATTTGTTCGAATTCGTATTATGCCAGAGTTTCTTATTTCATAAAGTATCGAGACTGAACATAAGAGTATCATCAATTGGCACCGACCTCGTCTAGACGTCTATACATCATCCCGTTACTTGATAAGTTGGTCAGCTGTACATCTATTCTTGATTTAAATTTCAACTCATAACAGAAAGCTACACTCTTTGATTAAACCATATAAATATATATTTATCTAGCTGATAGCAACTAATAGTAGTCACGTGATTTTCAGCTCGATACATTGATGGAAATGTTCTTTGTAAACTCTGGGCAGTTTTAGCATAACGATTAGTTCTTTTCTTGCCCAACCCACTTTTTTTTAGTTGAGGGGCGATGTAAAGGCGAGTTATTCATAACAGCTTTTAGGTTTGGTTACATCAATATTGAACATCTGTAAATATTTCAGTGTAAGTAATGCACATAGAAACTGATATTACTGCATTGCCAAATTAGCATTCAAAACTACAGTCATCTCTCTCTCTCTCTCATATATATATATATAATAATATATATATATATTATATATATATATATATATTATATATATAATATATATATATGTGTGTGTGTGAATGTATTAGGGTGTTTCAAAATGTTTGTATGAAATGTGATATTTTCACTGCATTTGTTTCTGTTTTTAAAAACCTTAAAATATAAATTAAATCAGCTGATGAACACGTTCAGATTGATTGCTTTTACGGCATGTCAACCATTATCGGGTTATTCAATGCCGAAAAAGCTCGTTTTTTGTCAACAATATAATGGTTTCAAGTAACTAATGATATTTAAACAATAGCTTCACGTAACTAGTTTTAATACAATAAATACATTAATAACGTTTCAAGTATTCCAATCTAATACTAATAATAACAGATCTATTTTGTTTTTATTCTCATTTTAATTTCATGGTTTAGTTTAATGGCATTTAAACTCATGTATTATCTAATCTAAATTTTGATTGTAATCATAACTATATTTCACTGTTTGATTGCACTTTTTTGACTATAATCATTTTTGTTTGCTCACAATTATATGATATCAAGTATGCCTATCCAATCGAAATAATTTGTAAATAGATGTATGTTTTCAAGTATCATATTTAATCCAAATAATTTATACAAATATTATTTGATTTCAAAGAACTATTCTTATCTAAATCATTTGTTTGCCCATAGTTATTGTTTTCAAGCATTACATAGACATTTTTAAAGACGTAACGGTTATCGCCGTAGGAACTGGAATCGGTGACCTGAGTTCAAATCTTGAACAAGGCAGTTTGCATTTCATTTTACTCTAGTGCCCTTTGCAGATGCTGGAATCCAGCTGCCCCCCTCACACACTTATGGGTAAATAATAAGGCAGACTGAGTTCTTTAGTCTTGGTTAGGCAAGAGTAGACGAAAGAAAATTCTGAATTCAACCCATCCAGAACTCCGATTAAAAATTGATCTTGTCATATATTTCTCAAAGGTGGACAGATTAGGTAAATGCTGGGTGAATCAAAATTTGGTAATGTGAGTTTAACAACCTCGATGCTTTTTCCCAAGGTCGTCAAGTGACGAAGCATACTGGACTGTGAGAAGCCGAACTCGCATGATACTTACCTAGTACTACTCGCCAGATTTGCATCTATGACTTTGAACTCGGTCTGGATTCAACGGTTTTTTGATCTACCTGATTTTGCTTTTATCATCGAGGTTCTTCCAGCCCATTTGAAATTTCTAAAACCATCTGCTTATTGTACTATAATCGCCTGTACCTTCACCTCTCACACAGCAAAATGTTTTTGGTTGCTTCCGCGGCATCATGGTCCAGTGCGAACTCGTAAAGCACGAGTTCCGTATTAGACTATACAGGTATACGTTCATCTTGTAACGTTATTGGCATCAATTAGCGATATTGAAACGTTATAGGTTCGTATCACAGTACCGATTAGCGATACGTAACGTACGGGGTTGTTCGTTCTTTCACGTTACCAATCGCATATAAGTTATGGGCCGTCGTCTTTCTCATAAGGGTGTGAACTTCTTGGGGTTGTTTACAACTCCACACACTCGCAGAATCTAGTAGTTCTTTGGTCAGTATCAAGCGGAGTATCAACTTACACAGGCGCGTGCTCCTCGTTACGGCCAATTTGACTTGTTGACAAGTATATATCTCAGTCAAGTATCTGTTTCCGTTTGTTTGTTTAATGGCTTTCATTCATGAATCCCATTACGATTTCTTTGGGTGTAGTAATAAAGATGAGAAACAGTACCTCTGTTTTCATTGAATTTATTTCCTTAATGAAAGTTATTGACAGAGAGAGATAGTCGGTTTTCCTTAAATATGTTTTATATGATGCTCTTAACTTCGTTCAACGGTCAGTACCAATTATAGGCTTAGGTATGTTTTTACTTTGTGCAGTGTAAAATATTACATCTCAGGTTCACACATCCAGCGACACCATATCTCCATTCCAGGCCCCAGTCGCTCGCCTCTCACCAGCTCGGTCAACAAACTCAACTGACCTTACTCCCTCTGCTCCAGGACTTAACTCTCCTCGGTCCCCCGGAACTCAACGGATTCAAAATCTAAGGTTCCCTCATTAAATAGAAATCGAAGTCGAGGGTCTAGAATATTCTCGAGGCTTTCACGTTCTGTTTTACCAAATTACACGTGTCACTTAAGGTCGACGGGTCAACATCCTTCTTCTGACAACCGATTAAACTAAATTTTACTAGCATAATCCAGACTTAATGGCTCCGAATAGACTCAAAGGTGATAATTAGAATTTCATATTGTTCTGCTCTCCCAGTCCCGTAAGTCTGAGAATCATGCTACATCTAGTAAGGTTTCCGTGTCTGGCACAAGCACAAATATGGTGTTCCTAGGTCCATTATGCTACAATCTGTTCGGAGAGAAAGCCATGCATACAGTGTCGATGCACCAGCTACCTCGGAATTACTAACCAAAACGGCTACCTCTCACGACTTGAACTGTCTCGTCACGGTATATACGCGGCCACAAATTAGCACATAGCAAAAAGTTGCAAAACTTCGACTCGCTATAACATTGCGGAATCAATCAAAAAATGTTTGTGTGAGAAAGTGTAGTTGATCACACTGCAGTAACCAGATGGTTGAAGAAATTTCTTTCGGGTTGCAAGAACCTCGACGATCAAAACAAGATCTCACCTGCTGCTCCAAGTCACAGAGGAAAAATCCGTTAATAGCACTGGGAGATTATCAGTGTGGATGTGGATGCCGGAACCGGCATCCACATCGTCCAATGTGGTCGTCACCTTCACGATCTGGGAAAAGTATCCGGAGTTGCCGAACTATGATTCACATTATTAAAATATTGCAAACCTCGACTCGTCCTCAATAATTTCTACACCTTAATCAGAAAACAAAACACTGCAACAGACAGATTATCATATCAAATCTTAGAGAGATAAGATAAAACGAAAATTCTTCAAGCTGTAGCCGTGTTAGTGCTACTAATAATGATTGCACCATGACTCTAACGAAACACTTGGAGAAAAGAGAGTTGGAACTAAACAAGGATGCTACATTCTGTTTTGAATAAATACCGGAAGCAGTATCACACAAAACAGAAGCTGTACAGACACTTCCCACAAACCATCTGGGTAAGACAAACAAGATAAGCGGGACACTACTGAGAAAGTAATGACAAGCTCACAAGTGAAGTTCTATGGACAACAACTCATGACACAATTTTAGGTCAGCCAGAAAAAAAAACATATGTCGAATTAGGTCTGTACAGATACTGAATGCTGTGCTGAGGACCATCCACAAGCAATGACCGATAGGGATGTGTGCCGAGAAAAGTCATGGGTATCCTTGCTATCTGCAACGATTTGATAATGATGAAAGTACCTACTGAACTATGGTATCCAATGGGATTTTAAATCATCACTATATTTCTCTTTAAAAAAAATGAATACACTTGAATGTATCAGTAAATATTCAAAAACTTTTTTATTTGATTTTTAGTATATTCAGTCTTAACTTTATAACACTTTATTTGCCTTTTCTTAATTGCATAATTATTATTTTCTTAAAATTTTTCAATTGAAAGTTAATGTCATGTTAAAGAACATGACTTTTATCCAGGACATAATGCTTAAAATGTGTGTATTTGTTGAATGAAGTGGCATGCAACACTTGCTAGACCAAAGAACTAATATTCCTGTTGAAATTCATTTTTTCACAACAATATTGTCTCTGGTAGAAGAGAATATTTTACAGATACAGATTTTTGTATTCATAAAAAAGATCACTGAATTACTTGACTGTTTTTTTTTTTAAATAATTGATTCATTATTTAAATTTGTTTTTGTTTTTTTTTTGTTTTTTGTTCAATGCATCATCAGATTCATCTGTTAGTCAATTCGATGCTATACATTTCTAAGGACTTGAGTTAAATATCAATCAATTTATTTTGCAAAATTTACACGTAAGAAAAAGTCAAGCACGTCATAAACAAAAGCAGAAACCATGCATGAAAAATCAAATGTTATCGTCAACATCTGTGTCGTTATCAAGAACAAAGATAAGAGAAAAATGTGAGATCAAAGACAATATTCTTTATGACTCAAACATTTTTCGTCAATTTGGCTATGTAAAAAAACTATTGTTTTTGTTCAATAAACGGAGAATGAAAGATTCTAACATCAAAGAAGCGAAATGAAATAAGGAAATATATATTTACTGCAATTTTTCTCTAAAACTTTGAAGAATTCAGTATAAAATATAAAAAAAGAAAACTAAACATTTAACGCTTTTGGGATTAAAGTGACTTTAAATCTTTTAAAAAAGTCCACTTGGTCCAGTATCAAGTTCCCTCACAGTTAAACACCGTAGCTGTCCGCCTTGTCAGGCCTATTGCGTCGGGAGTATCATCTGCGGCTCGCCGAATTTCGCTTGTTAAACAACCTCAATCACACTTTTTTTTCAAGAAAAAATATTCAGTCGTAGGGTTTGGTCGAAATTATGTAAGCTACGTGTTAGCTCCACAATGGAAAAACCAAACCCGTGAATACACCCGTTCTTTTTATTCACTTTATGAATATTCCTGGTGTGGGTGGGGATGGCTCTAGCCGGCAGACTATCTATCGCAATATGGACGGGATAAAGACTTGAGCTCTAATCAGTTTTCTATCCATTAGATCTAATAATCAAACTACTACTCTCTCGGACTGCTGTTCCTAGAGACAACTACTACTGACAACCTGGACTTGGACTGCCTGTCGTGTGTCAACAGCCAACTGCTAAAACTCTCGAACATCACTTTCTTTTGCGACCAACTATAGTGGACAGTGAGCGGAAGAGGGACCCAGCACCAGTAATGGTCCGGCTGTCCATTCCAACGGAAAATCTAACCACTGGCTCTTTCTCGACCCGCTTCCTTGAATATCTGAGGCCCTGACTTCTGAAAAGAAAACCGCTTTGCCGCCCGGATCTCACAGAACTAACATAGCTAAATGAAATTATATTAATTCTCATCTCTGGTCGTACCAGCATCGAATACTTCAGTTTATTACGGACATAAAAAAAATGAAACCTTTCATTCCCATTAAGATACCTTATCTTTCTATCCTATTATCTATTAAACTCTGCTGATCTCCCTAACTTGTTCAGCTATCCTTTTTATACTATCATACACACTTATCCTTGTACATACTACGTCTATGTCCACTCGCACACATACAGATATGCTTGCACCCGCACGTACACAGACACATATATATATATATATATATACACGTTGCGTCTATATGCATACATACTCATATAGACATGCTTGCATCTAAATACATGCATTAACGCACCAAAAATGTGCACCCAATGACAAAAGAACTTATAGTATCACATTCCAAGTTTAAGCTCTTTTCTAAGTTATTATAGATAACGGTGAACGATAAAATGGCTTCAATGCTATTTTTTAGGCAATTATTCAATTGTAGCGACGTTATTTCTGTCGAGTTTTGACAACGGCAGATAATTGTTAAACTCAACAGAATTATCTGTTCATTGCAGATCTTTTAGTTGAAATAAATCTTCAAATCTCTTCTGCAATTTCATTTGTTTAAAGAATCTATTCCAAGAGCAACCACAGTTATTTCAAGTAACTTCTAAAACATTATCGCATCTTCTAAAAATTTTGGACCCTACATATCTTATAGGATTCGTAGACAATTCTATTTTTAGAGGATCAAATTATTAACAACCGCATATTTCAGTGTATAACACGCACGTACAAGTACAATTTTTCTCATTTTTTTTCTGAAGACCTTTTATCTCATGGCGGTGTACAAGAAAATTGTTTTTGTTTTTTTGGAATTTTTGTCTGAAATTGGGGGTGGGGTGCGTTATACACACATGCTTGGTATATACGGCAGTATAAGATAAGCGATTTATTTGTATTGTTGATAGATATATTGATAGAATTTAACCAGTCTAAAGTAAAGTCAAGTCGTCGGCGGCCTAATGTCGGTATAGCCAATCAGCGAGGGAGTCTATACCCTTTTCACTAACGCTAGACCAAGGAGATTGTTTTTTGCGTCTGAGGTGGAGCGCCACACCTACCATCAGCTCCTTTACCACACAGATCCCTGTGCTACTCATACGCTGAGTTGGAGAGGGCCGGTATCGAACTAGGAACCTTGCGGTTTCTAGCGAACGCTCTACCGACTGAGCTAACCCGGTCCATTATCTACATTTTTTGTATAACTTTTTTCTTAAGCGTCATAATTGGAATGGACCAAAGAAAATATACTTAGAAGTATAATCAACATTTAGAAATGAATCAAATTTCGAAACTAAAACAACACGAGAGGTTGATATGCCATTAAATAAAGCAATTTATCAAAATAAAACAATATTCCACTTCATTGGAGAACGCTAGAAGAGCAGAAACATATCCATGACACCGAGAATAACTGCTGCATAGTTTATAGAGGGTAGCAAGAGGCAATTGGGAACTAAGATAAAATTGAGTGCCTGTATTTAAACAAGATAGAGATATCTCCACGTTGGATGGTGAGCCCTTAAAATCAGTAGATCATTAACATACCTGGGTAATAATATCTAATCTGCTGAAAGCGGTCAATGCGCGCATAGGAAAAGGCATTGACTGCTATGGACAGATTAACCATATATATAAATCTGATCTAACTGATAAAGTGAGAATTTTTCTAAGCTGTAGCCGTTACCTATCATACTGCACATTGACCTCAACGAAGTGCTTGGAGAATAAACTAGATGGGAACTGCTGTTGTAGCACCCCACAAGAAAACAGCTGTATGGTATTTAATATGATTAATCACAAGAATATTTCCCTTTTACAAAATAACATTTCAAAATCCTTTTAATTCATAGAATGATTAATGACCATCGACACAATTTTGAACGTCTTCAACTTCTAAAGTTTTAAAACGATCAGTATTTCCTGATCCTGTTGCATGACAATAGACAATTGTGTAGCGTCCCGATTTTTTTTTTTTCAATAATGTTTCAAATTCTTATCTGACGAAGCTCTAACGAGTGTTTGTCGCACACAATAATAAATACATAAAACCAACGCAAACAGTTTTACGTCTTCTTTCTCTTTTTCAGTCGGCGTTTGAGATTTGAACATGAAACAGCTGTCATGGACTATCAAATTAAAAATATTTATAATTTATTAACGTGGATCATAGTGAAACAAAAAAGAAAAAAAACAGACAATACCTGGATCCTGCAAGAGGTGAAAAAAAAAAAAAGGAGTGAACAAGAAGGTAACGGCGATGTCAGGTTGTTCCAAGTAGGTGATATATATATATATATAATAATATATATATATTATATATATATATCATACAAAACAGCAATACTTGTAGTTGATGCTCTTTGAAAAGTCTACAAAGACCTTGAAAAAAAGATGTGAAACCGGAGATTAAGGAAGAATCCAGACATAGCCAAATTTATCATTGCTAAAATTTGTTGGTTGGATTTTGTGGCATGTTAACCCTTTTGGGTTATTTTATGCGAAGACTTTTTTTGCTTTATTCATCTCTTGATTGGTATTCAAAATTGTTTTAAACACAAATTTTAATACATTTTAAACCATTTTTTTACTATTTAACCATAGAGGAAACCTTAACACGTACTACCACCCCGGGTTAGAAGGAGACCTAGAGTAATGACGACGAAGGGGTACTCCACACTCCTCAGAGCTCCAAAATTGGAACTTCACCATTAGATGCAGTTTAACATCATACCCAGGATATTAAAACATTAAAACCCTCGCACCATAATACGATAAAAAGGATCAAGGGAAATAGGGTCGGAACAATCCTATATGTGACTAGGAATTGATATGAGCAGCCGAATGAACGGAGGGGCCCCTCTAACGCACCGTCAACCTAGTGTTGCCTCAGCCACGAGGATCCAGTCCTTAAGCATCACGGGTCGTCACCCACGGCCAACAGGTGGCCTCATTGGAGAAGATTTTACCCCTGTGCACAGGTGCAGTCGGTTTATTCTTCTGCTCCAGCCGAGGGCAGTGCGAAAATTTAGTCTCTTGCACAATTCTAGTGATCACCTTTCCTGTCCAGTCATGTCTAAATAATATGTATCATTAAATGTTATCAGCGTGTACTTTTTGTTTAGAAGTTAAAATACCGGAACAACATGATTCTAGAAATTATGAGGCATATTTTAAGCTGGTCTCTAAGCCTCTGAAGCGAACCATAGAATTTAGGCAAAAGGTAAATGAACAATATCTGAAACAAAAACGTATAACTGAATAACTTATAATATATATAAAACAGCAAACAACAACAACAATAATTAATAAGTGCCCTAGAACGGTTGTCAAAGGCCTGAAAAGAGACTAGGGAAACTGAGATCAGAGGAAGAATTGAAAACATACATATAATACTGTTAAATCAGATAGAATACCCTGAAGATTCGCTTACTGCAGAGAACTTAAGTCGTGGTTTTTTAACCATTCGATTTTAATCGTCTATTTAGCTCTTTATATTGAGCATTTTTAATCGGTTTTTAGGAAAAAATCCAGAAGTAAGATTTTTTACTTATTTGCTTGGTAGATTTAATGATAACTGCGATATATATATATTGTACTTAAAGTTTAAAACACCAGTCCCCCACTACAGCTTATCAGTGGACGACGGGGATAAGATATCGGGCTACAATACGGTCCGTCTGAGTTGACCCTAGCCTTAAAAGTAGATCGTGTTAGCACACTGAAGAGGCGTGAAAACGCGAAACACGTGTTGTGGATTGACTATATATATGTTTTTTATAATCCATACGCAGCATGTAGTTAAGCATAATATGTACGAACACACGCGGTATATATGTGTGTTTATGTTATAATATAATTTGGAAATTTGCTTTAGCGGTTTATGAAATTTATATATGATAAATTTGCTCAGCTCGTCGGCAATAGTGAGAATTAGGGTCACCCAGTGGGGATCGAATTCACTACAACAATCTTTCAAACCTAGTGGAACCATTAAAACCACACGAGGAACAAACATAAATACTTGCGTTACATCTATTCACGTAGTTTGCAATATCCGAAAGGTTGTTTCCGTTTTCCTTGAAAGTCGAGAAACAAAATAGGCCTTTGTGCATTTGTTTGAAGATAACCATTAAAAAGGCCCTCTACAAAGAGTACTCCATTCAGAAAATCCAAGTTACTTGAAGACGTTGAGGGAATACACTTAGCGTGGGTTTCTTTATATCTAAGTGCTTTGAATACCCAATGAATATTTCTTCGACTTGAAGTGGATACGCTAGTTCTTTTGTTGTCAGAAGAAAAAAATAATGTATCAAAAAAGAATCTCGATAATAGAGTGTGTAGTAGTTAGGTGGGACAAAATAATGCGCCGAGTCATTAACTGTTTTTACCATATTTATAAAACTTCTATGGAGCAAAAATAATTGTCTCCTTGGATTGGGATTGTGGCTTCCCACATCACGAGTAACGTTGGTCACGTGATAAATTTTGAACCCTTGAAACTTTTCATGGTTTCCTTTTCGTGAAACAAAAATTTCTTTTGATCATCGCTCGCTTGAGCAGTCTTTATTCTGTTCGTTAAGAACAGAATTTTAGAGACAATTAATTACCACTCGGCATAGTAGTTTATTAGAACCCACTTGAAAAACAACAATATTGTCTGTTATCTCTCATTATACCTTGTTTATGGAAATGTATGCACAATTAACCTCGTGAACATAAGTGGTATTAAGTTATTTGTTGTTACAGGTTATGTATATTGAATATTACTATGTGCATTGTTCATACGAATTATTTTTTGTTTTTACCATACCAAATGTTCATGTTAGGTATCCATGGATGTAATAATGCATTATAAGGGCTTCGTTTTGGGTACAAAACTAATACCACTTTCTTATAAGCTTATAGGGTGGAGAGACTATATGTTTACTCCCAGATGAATTCATCCGAGTAAGTAATATCTGTTAGGTTCCATCTATTGTCTCATAGATTTGAACATTCTTAATATTAGATAAGAATATGTTAAAACATAACTATGTCAAATGATTACATTAGTTACCTGTGACCATAGAATTGACTGCAATAAAACCTTCTGATATAAGCATAGAATAAACACAAAACGAGAAACAACTCTCTTTATATTTCATACAAAGTTTTTGTTGAACTGTAACAGACAATTTCTTGTCGACGAGTTTTTGGTTGATCCTTTTTCTCAATTTTCGGGCCATATTTTTAGTGTCGGTGGGACGGTGTTAACGTCCACAAAATGTTTCATACGAGCGCTTCGGCAATAGAGTTTCCATCATGCAGGTAGTAAACGATGTATGGTTTCGTGTCTTCGTTTAAGGAGAACGCAGTAGTAGAAGGAATTAGAAGTGAGGTAATAACAATTGTAGGCGGAGGTTGTAGGAATGGAGTGTTCGATTGCGAACGATTACAGTAGTGATTTTTTAGTGGGAGGCGGCGCGAACAAGTTGTGAGAAGGGAGGGTATAGTGAAGGAGGTAGCGGAAATTTATAAGCATTTGAACATGTTGACTTTTTTTCAAAATTATTTTCATTTAAATAGTTTTTTGTTTGATTTATATAACGCTCGATATTTGAAGTTTGTTTATTTTTTATGTAGTGTACGTGTATTTCGGTTAGAATTTTGCGGTTTAGTAGAGGGGGCATGAATGTTTTTAAGGTGTTGATTAATGGAGCTGGAATATATTTTCATGGTATGTCATAAGTATATATAGTGTAGGCTCTAGTTCTGAGTTCGGAAGTGTAGAGGCACCCTTCGTGGTATTACACTCAGGTCAACTCTGCCCACTGTTACAGTTCCACATATCAAAGATCTGATTGAGGTAGATAAAGTGCTTGCCTCTTTAAAATTATCGAAATGGTACATTAGATATAAAAAAAGTTGCTTATTGGGTAAGGGGCTCTCATAGAAAGGTATTTTCTAACAATGAATAAAAATCAACGAGAAACCTCTTGGCTTACAGAATTAAAATTTGCAACTGTCCAAATAAAAAAAAGAAAAACAAAGGTCTACTTACTAAAAGAATATTCGATGAAATAAACGTGATAGTATATAGGTTTGAAAATCTAAACTGAAATTTAAATGATAAGTGTCGACTGCCTCGAAGAATAACAATCGGCCGGGAAATATCTAAATCGATAAATTTCTTAATTGGTCACTTCCTAAAATTTAAGAAAAAAAAAATTTACAATCTGAGTTTTCTTGAGTTGCTGTAACATTTGATTGTCTTTTATTACATAGGATTTATGATTATCTCGTTTCGTGTAACGTTTTCTGGAGATTGTATATTTGGCTCTTTGGTGGTATCATTCGCTGCAGTTCCATCAAATGTCTCCTGAAGAATATAAACTTGTTATACAACAGTTTATATACAATCATTATTGTAGTGAGACAAGCATATCGTATATATTACTGGTTTGCTTATTTCTGCACAGACGAAGGCGTATCTTTACTAACCATTCTGTGATCAACAATACTCCTTTAAAGAGAGTATGCCTCGTACTCATACCACAATTTATTTTGTTAACCTCTTACCCTGTTAAGATAATAAACTGAAACTATGTTGTAATTATTTAATTTACGGCAGAATTGACAACGACCAATTTTTTATGGTTGTTTTGTTGGTGGTTTTCGGCATGTCAACCACTTGGTATTTTATGCCGAATACTTTCTATTGGAAAAAATGTAATGCTAACAAAGTTTGTTTATAAACTCAGGTTTTATTTAACCATAGATGACCCTAACAGGTACTACCACTCCGGGTCAGAGCTACCAGGGGTCAATGGTGATGAAGGGGCTCCACATTCCCAAACCTCCAAAACTGGAACTCACATCAGATTGAGTTTAACGTCATCTCAAAAATGTAGACCCTCAGTCACGGGGGCCTTTTTAAAGCAACCCATATTGATAAAAAGGTTGGGTGCCATAAGAGCAATAGTTGGGAAATCATGATAGTGCTAGGGTTGACGGACCAGGCCGTTTGTCGGAGGGGCCTCTCCGACTGGCCTTGCCTAAGATTCGGCCAAAGTGGATTATTGCCAATCATAAACTGCTCATCCACCTGGACTATCCTTAAGCATCACCGGGTCCCACCCACGGCCAACAGGTGGCCCCATTGGGGAGTCTTTCCCCGTCTGCACAGTGCAGTCGTGCATTCTAACGCCTCAGCCGACGAGGCGGCCAAATTTATGCAGACTAGCCGATTTGATTTTAAGTTTCCTCTCCTATACTATTATGCAATAACTAAAAATATACTATTAGTATTAAGCTGGCGTAAGGGTGATGGTGAATTCCTGTTTAATCCAACATCGATCATTAGGACAAAGTGAACGCAAGGAACCTTCAGATTTGATCTTGCATTGCTGAGTCCATTTCCTACGACGATTACTTACAGGCGTATACATTTATGCATGTAAGCGTGTTTTAATTCCATCTTTCTCACATAGATAGATAGAGATGTGCAGTTGTATCCGATAAAACAATTTACTTTGTTTCTATAAAATGTAAGGATATCTTTTGGCAATGCCTTGTAGAATATTGAGAAACATGAGGAAAAATAAAACGTTACCACGAGGCATATCATAACAATATACATCAGTACCATCGCTGAAATTTTAATGTCATGTTTGAGAAAATTTTTTATATGCGACTCGGAAAGAGAGAATTAAACTATACGAACCCTTGTAAATAGATTAAAATGTTATTAAAGTAAAATATATACAAAATAGAAATTAATGCAAGATTGTAAAGTTCACATAGAATATTTAGTACCTCATAAGTCAAAGATATTAAAAGTCAGTACTGACATAGCAAACATTTATCTAGAATAGAATCTTTTTTTTCTTTTAGATATCTTCTTTAGGAGGTTCAAATATTCGTATGTGTCTTGCTTAAGTAGTATGATATGCAGAACCAAACAAAACCAAAATGTTTACCTTACAGAAAGCAAACATTCTCATCTCTTCTCTCAGAAAAGTATTTGAATAGACAGGAACAGTGTAATTTGGCCAATGGCGAAAGAAACGATGAATGTTCACCTGTTAAATTTCTATAGATATAATTCTGGGCAGGCACCATCACGTCGTAATGATTAGCAAGTTAATTAGCAAAATATGGTAAATAAGTTCGATCCTCAATGGGTGCTCCATACTTCTGCCTTGTGCACATTTACCGTAAGTTATATTGCAATTTTCACAACGTAGTTTTAGACAAAAAACCGTTGCCTTAATCATTGTCCTTAAAAAATTCGTGTCTTTCTTAAAAAGATTTAAATAGATGATGCCGTTTTCTTTGAAATTTGCAGTCAAAAATAAAACATTGTGAAATGTAGTAGTTCTATAGTGGTGCAAAAATGTAGTATTTTTTTTATGAAAATTTCCGTTTAGTAGGAATTTTCAACAGTAACACATTAATTTACGATTTATATACAATTTTTACAAAATGTAACCCTTTTTTATTTCGAGCCTTTCCAATCAAGTCAAAAATATTTTCGTTTTTGCTTTAACGGTCCCTATCACATGACGTCACCAAATTAAATATAAATGATACACGTTGTCATGATTTCCAGAAAGAACTTTCCCTATTTCACTTGCCTAAAAATTAAAATTAGACAAATTTCACAGAAGTTCTTAGCAGACTCAGAAGTTTTTTTGTACAACGAAACATAAGGATCAGCCTCAAAAATTTTATGGATGACAAATAAAGTTTTTCCTCTAAGTCAATGCTGGACCGGAACGGCAAGTAAGCATTCTAAAAAAAACTAAAACATTACGCCACAATGTAGATATACAAAGATTATCACTCACATAACATTTCTTTTGTAAGCTGTTATTCACACACAGCCGATATATAATAATATAACACGTTTGGGTTTGAAATGGCTTTGCCCGATAATTTTTGGAGAGAATAAGTGCATAATTGGATCGTACCCTATTTGGAAAAATAAATAATTAACTAATGGAATTAGCGGGAATTACCTATTTAAATAGTATGGCCTAACAAATCGAGAAAATCAATCTCTGTATGTACATTTCGGCTATTAGCTCATCAGCAGAGCTAGATCGGAAGACCGCCGTGCGTGATTTGAAACCGACGCCAAGCTGACAGGCATCTCATAACCTCTACACTTAAAACGATTCTAATTTATGATTTGTTTAGCAGTAGGTTAATATTCCACTTCTAGTGACTTTATTACACGACGATATGATAAGTTGTAAACACGGTTTTTTAATGGCTTTTGCCGATAATGTTTGGAGAATAAGTGCTTAATGGAGTCTCCGATCTATAGCTCTGCTGATGAGGTCTAATAGCGAAATGTACATACAGAGATTTGATTTTTTCTCATTTGTTTAGCCATTACATTAATAGGTTTCCGCCTAATTCATACTTAATTTCAGAAAATTAGGTAGAACTCCAATTAAGACTTCTCCAAATGTATATAATATATATATATAATATATATATATATATATATATATATATATATATATTATATATATAACACACGACTGTATTTCAAATCAAACTTTGTTGTTTTGGTGTTTGATTGTTTTCGTTAACAAATATCATTTCAGCATTAATCTTTTCATCCCGAAACTTGGAAAATTCTTGATACAAGTATGCCGTTACATTTGTTACGAGTGTGTTAACATAGTTGGCTAAAAAAACATTCAACTACCCTATTACGGCTTTTCTTATTTCTATCCCTGCATCTTCTGTTACAAAAGTCGGAAAGTTCTCGAAAAGTTGCGAAACAAAGAGGTTCTCATTTGATGACAGTAAGAAAAAAAAAAAAAAAAACAAACAAAAAAGTATACAGTTTGTTTCTCGTATTATTAATGTTGCTAATAAATAGCCGGCCACACCGTGAATTCCAAACCGTCTTTCATGCGGAAGTTAAACACCCAGCATTTTTACTAAGGACAATGTGAATCAATTGGTTCTCCCAAATATACGTCTGGTCTTATTACTCAGAAATCTTGGTAAAACTCAAGACAGAATCACAAGTCTTGGTTCATACCGCCCTCGCCAAGCTCAGCGGAATGAGTAGCACCGGGATCTGTGCGATAAAGTGAGGCTAATGGATAGGTGTAGCGCTCCACCAGCAATGCTTAAAATAATCTCCTTGTCTAACGCTACTGAAAAGGGGATGACTCCCTCTCTTTTGACCAGATACCGACAATTAGCCGTCCCGACACATTAATATATATATATAGAGAGAAGGGGCGTTCAGAGAGAGGGGCAAGAGATGAGAGAGAAGAGAGGGGAGAAGAGAGAAGGCAAGAGAGAGGGGGCAAGAGAGGAGAGAGAGAGGAGGGGCGAGAGATAGAGAAGAGAGAGCAAGAGAGGAGAGAGAAGCGAGAGCGAGAGGGAAGGGAGCGCAAGGAGAGGGGAGAGAGAGAGAGAGAAGCGGCAAGACGAGGGGGAGAAGAGAGAGAGAACGGCAAGAGAGGGGCGAGAGAAGAGAGAGAGGAGAGCGGCAAGAGAGGGGGAAGAGAGAGAGAGAGAAAGCGGCAAGAGGGGGAGGAGAGATAGAGAGAAGAGCGCAAGAGAGGAGAAGAGAGCGGGGGCAAGAGAGGGAGAGAAGAGAAGAGAGGGGGGCAAGAGAGGAGAGATGGGGCAAGAGAGGGCAAGACGAGAAGGGGCAAAGAGGGAAGGGGAAAGAGAGCGGAGAGAGAGAGAGAGAGGGGCAAAGAGGGAGAGGAGAGAGAGGAGGGCAAGAGAGGGGAGAGAGAGAGAGAGGGGCAAGCGAGTGGGGGAGAAGAGAGAGAGAGGGGCAGAGAGGGGAGAGAAGAGGGGCAGAGAGGGGGAGAGAGAGGGGCAGAGAGAGGGAAACGAGAGAGAGAGAGAGAGAAACATACTATGATAATAGATAGAACATACTGTAAGAGGTAAGCGTGTGTGTTCATATGCACACGTTTTAAGCAGATTTATATAAGTTTCATCAAAATACCATAAACGCGAAATTTCTTTATCTTCTTTTTTATTGCTATCCTATTTTCCCCCCAAAACGATTGAATGTCTTATTCGATCGAATATTAAATACACAAAGCGTCAGATGTTCTGATCGAGCAATGTTGACTTTCTTCGCGCCATTTGAAGATTTCAGATTTTTCTTAATAGGCCAAGACATTAATAATTGACTGCAAAAATCTAAGTACACACGTTGGCTCGTAATACAACTTTACACACATTTGCCGATAAGGTGAAAATAACTTCTGATTTCTGATGGAGTCGCTATCACAACGACCGGAACACAGAAACTCAGGCGATGATTGTGCAACTATATAGCTAAAGTGGTCTCGTTCAATGCGAGGCTTTTTAACTGTGGCTTCTAAAAGTGCATGTGATACCGTTTGTAACTACCTACCTACCTACATCTAGTATTGGGATTTAGCGTGAGTCACGCTTAGTGGAGAGAGGAGTTATAAACGAGTGAAACTATGCCCTTCATATCTTACTTTAAGTACACGGTTCAGTAGGTGAACCGACTATGAATTTTTTATTTTACAAACTTTCAATGGCGATTTACTCAGGGACCTATTCCAGCGTTGTATATTCTTTACTTCTATATATTCTACTGTTCACCTTTGGGTATCTTACATTCTTCTAGCGTCTGGACTTCGTCTTGGACTTCACGTACTGTCCCAATTGGGATTTCCGTCTTTATCAGAGCCCATGGGTCATATGGTAGTTTTTAGATAATAACCCAAGACTTCGATTTGCTTTAGATCATTTTTATTCCAAATC
The DNA here is from genome assembly GCA_023376005.1 of Doryteuthis pealeii. NCBI lineage: Eukaryota > Metazoa > Mollusca > Cephalopoda > Myopsida > Loliginidae > Doryteuthis > Doryteuthis pealeii. Next base: position 94,406,596 of record CM042149.1, on the reverse strand, counting down.
CCCCCATATACCTGTGCAGAATGAGTCGCCGCTCGCTTAACACGACTTACCACTTTCGTTTTTGGCCGATATCTGAACTAAGAACTCTTTCTAATCAAACACGGAAGAGGGTCTTCTCCGTGATTCTCACGGTATCCACCGGAGAGGATCTAGGATCAGGTCAAACTTGTCACTCAATCCTTCAATGGCCGCCGGCTGCAATTATAACAGATTTTTTCTCACTACTGTAAATAAGTTTGTACCTAACAATTATGTATAACACACCAACCGCTCGCATTACGACCTCTCATTTTTGTGGAACAGGAAAGACAGATTGAAATGTAATTAAAAACTTTTAATTATTTTGCAATATTTAATGCCAAACAAATCTACCGTGCAATGTTCATCACAGAAAATGGAGGATGTAAGTAGATAGAGGAACAGACTAAAATAGATATGAACAGACTGAGATAGAAATATATGAGAATTTACTGCATTCATCATTCTGCTAGTTGGACAGTCACTGTCCTTTTCTTTTGCAGAGTCCTTATCTCCTCCGACACTTGCCAGATCTCGGGCTCCCTGTCTTGCATTTTCAGGTCCACCAGTTACTTAGCAAACAGGTCTATGCAGTGGCGGCCTAATTGTTTGACTATTCAGTGAATTCCAGAAATGTGTGCTTTCTTCGGGTACCCGTACACATGACCACATATGAACCACTGTATGATGTACCACCCTTTTGATAGGGATTTGTTTACATCTCATTTCAAATCCTTGGTTTAGCTATCGGTGTCCAAGTGATAATCTCAGATATTTGGTTGCAAGCTTCAGCTTATCATAACTGCCTTTGAGCTGCCATTGTGTAGCAATTGTGCATCATCAAAAGACACGTTGCATCATATTAGGAACAGTCTCCGTGTTAAAAGGAATATTCGATTTGCGGATCCATACATTCCCAGAAACACCAGAAAGCAATATTGCCCATTACACAACGTACTGTTATGTCAGGGAGCTGCAGAATATTGATCCAAAGAATATTTCTCTTCCTCCAGGTTTCACTAGATAAATTGATTGATAGATATGAGAAAACTGAAATACTATTTCTCATTAGTTCAATTAATGATTATGATCCTAGTGATACATGAAACTTTTAGGTCTGAATTTTCTTTATTCAATCCTCTTGCTGTCCCAAAATTGAGCTATTTTCTGATTTAACAAATGTCTTTAAACAATTGGCTATTCTCACTGTTTTCACACAATATATATATTACATATATACGTCATGAGCAGGGTGTTAATTTTAGCGAATTAAAGCTTGTTGCGAACCAAGGCAGTCTGCGAACTATTTCTGATCATTTGAGATGAGGACAAATGATTTATGTCCAAAACATACATGCGAAGTCAAACGCAAAAACTTAGGCGAGGATTAACTCGGGTCGTCGATCAATTTCCGCACAACGGTTTCGCAAAAACCCAATATAATAAATATTAAAAAGAAATGAAGAAAAGAAAATACCAGTAACACGAACATTCCCACTTCATCACCCAAGTCACACCCGTAATGTTAAAATGCAAGTTGTGCAAATCCAACAATCAGAACACTAAAATAATTACTATTACGAAACTAGTTTTTAAAAAGTGAGTAAGTGAAAGAAAGAATGAATTATAAGTGACAAAAGAAAACTGAGCGACATTGCGTTTAAAAGCTATAGGATAAAGACAGGTTTGAAAGCAATAAAAATATTTCAGTAGTGTTATATTATATTATTATTATAATTGTATATACAGTGGTTTAAAAATATATATCATTGAATTTAGGTTTTCAGAAAAAATGATATATTTGTACTCAGTAACTTTCTAATGAAAAAAATATCGTTAAACTCAAAATGTTGAGTTTACACATGCTTTTAAAATTAGATCATTTGAATGAGGATTTAGTCATGTATTAGGATATTTCTGAATATACATATATATATATATATATATATATATATATATATATATATATTATATAATATATATAATATATATATATATATATAATATATATTCCAAGTTCGAATGGAATCCCAAATTATTTCTTCGATAACATAAAATAACTTATTAAAGTAATAAGATATGAATGAAGATATTGAAAAGAAATGTGTAGTATTCTGCACAGCAATAAAGGATGTATATACAATAAAAGAAATAAATAAGTTCATTTATCACTGGTAATATTAATTGGTTATTTTATCAAATACAGATGCATAAGATGTATCTGTATTTTTAAAATAAAGATATCTGGTAGAGAGAAAAGGTTTGTATTCGGTTAGACTACGATAGTTCAAACTAATATTCCCAAAACAGCAAAAATAGCATTTTGAATGTGCCAATGGCACAAAGGCCCAACCTCATAACAGGGGAGCAATAATTTTTGTTTTTGGGCCACATGGAACTTTGGAAAATCTCTCAGGCCACATTGAACACTAACAAGTTTATAAATCATATATTGTATTTATAATTAAAAATTTATCAATTTTAACTTGTTTTAAAAAAATAATGCAGATAAATAAGCTTTAGAAATATTTATCCATTAATTCTTATCCTATATCTGTACTGCCTGTGGTGGGCACAGGGTGCAATTCAAAACAAAACCCAAGATCAAACAAAACTGAAAAAAAATGGCTAATTAGTTGTATTTATATCGACCCTGAATTCATCTGGTGTCACTAGGAAGTAAAATTACCGGTTGTGGTATAAAAAACAGCAAACAATAAGAACGTTTCATTCCAGAATATCAAAGACACCCGTTCTCCATCGTTCTTAAGACTAGTTCGAAATAGAAAACATTTTAAATTGAGAACCCAATTTCATAGTTAGCATTTTCCCAATGATACATCGATCAATAGCACTGCTATTCAATGCTGAGCAATTTGCAGATTTTTAAAGTGTTATACTAACGGATACAAATATAACCCGGGCAAGATATTATATATATAATATATATATATATATATACACTGATATATTTGTAAAAATATAATTATGTACAGTATTGAACAAAAATTGACAATGAAAAGACAACCATTTTTTTATTATAGCAAAAACATTTTTTAATAAACTTCAATGCCTAGACACACATAGAAGTGATATTTTCCTGGATTATTGTAGCCAAGTCCGCTATAGTTGTAGCGAAATCAAATTTTCTAAAAATTAATCTCAAAAATACCAAAAAAATAGCAAAGTTCTTAGAATTTCACAGATTTCTTATTTAATATCCTAATTTTGTTAAATCTGTAGTTAAACCATTGAAGTTTCATAAAATTGTAGCAATTAATAATACAAAAAAATTGTTGAGCTTTTTTACTGCTCGTCTTCTTTTGGGTGGGCGTCGGGTCAATACTGAAATGTAAATAATATTGTATATATTATTTGGATGTATATCTATTCCTAAATAAAACATTAAAACATGATATTAATTTTACAGTATTTTTGTAATTTCAGCGTGTAAATATGTATTTTATACTTTTAAACCAAGTTTGGTTCCGTTAAATCGCCACATAAGTTACTTCCCGGCAACAAAAATCTCCCGGGCAAGCCAGAAAAATCAGCCAACTTTAGACTGGACAGATTCACTGAATTTGATGAGCAATAGAAAATGATTTAACCGTCGATATACGAACGATGTAAGCCAAAGTATGATTTAAACATTGGCGTGACCACCGTCAAAATCGCCTAAAGCAATTCGCCCGATCGAGCATGTGTCTTTTGGCGAAGGAAAAAAAGAAAGAATAGGCGAGCACCATTATTGTTAATGAGCATAAAAATGGAATTAGAACAATCGTAATAAATCAAGCGATGGTCAAACTCCAAGAAACTCAAAAAAGGACATTACTTCCAGTGAATGCCACAGTGGCCAAAAGTGAAAGGATGAGAGAACTGATTTCCATCATTAAAATACTAATCTACAATACAGCCGATAAACTGATATTTTCATCAAAATGATGCGCAGATATAGTATTGTGGGATTACGTACAATATTATAGAGGGAAGAAATTTGTCATCAAAAATGTCCTTATTTCATTTTTACTTTAGTGAAATTCACTTTTCCATTTTCCTCTGAATAAATTGTATTTTTCTGTTCATTCTTGTAATTTCATAGCAAAATTGAAATAGATCTGTACCAATATTGTTTTACCAGCATAGGAGAACAAATGGTTTTGATTTTTACAGGGTCTTAATTTTGTCTTCTGTACCCTTATCTTTGATACAGTTCTGACGCTCAATCTTAACCTTAAACAACTACCTCCCCTGGGCTGGTAGTGGTATTTGCCTCCTCATCCCACTTATGAGGCGTACCACAAGGACATTTTATGTGGGCTCACCCACCAACCGAGACTCATGGGTGGCAGGTGGGAAATTGCGTCGAATCCCGTCGCATTCTCACCAAAGGGGGCGCCTCAGGCGCGGACATCCTTATATATATAATAAAAAGTTTT
>CM042149.1:94300399-94402126 GCA_023376005.1 Doryteuthis pealeii | reverse complement strand
GAGATATCTCTATCTTGTTTAAATACACGCACTCAATTTTATCTTAGTTCCCAATGCCTCTTGCTACCCTCTATAAACTATGCAGCAGTTATTCTCGGTGTCATGGATATGTTTCTGCTCTTCTAGCGTTCTCCAATGAAGTGGAATATTGTTTTATTTTGATAAATTGCTTTATTTAATGGCATATCAACCTCTCATGTGTCATTTAGTTTCGAAATTTGATTCATTTCTAAATGTTTGATTATACTTCTAACTATATTTTCTTTGGTCCATTCCAATTATGACGCTTAAGAAAAAAGTTATACAAAAAATGTAGATAATGGACCGGGTTAGCTCAGTCGGTAGAGCATTCGGCTAGAAACCGCAAGGTTCCTAGTTCGATACCGGCCCTCGCCAACTCAGCGTATGAGTAGCACAGGGATCTGTGTGGTAAAGGAGCTGATGGTAGGTGTGGCGCTCCACCTCAGACGCAAAAACAATCTCCTTGGTCTAGCGTTAGTGAAAAGGGTATAGACTCCCTCGCTGATTGGCTGATACCGACATTAGGCCGCCCCGACGACTTGACTTTACTTTAGACTGGTTAAATTCTATCAATATATCTATCAACAATACAATAAGACTCGCTTATCTTATACTGCCGTATATACCAAGCATGTGTGTATAACGCACCCCACCCCCAATTTCAGACAAAAATTCCAAAAAAACAAAAACAATTTTCTTGTACACCGCCCATGAGATAAAAGGTCTTCAGAAAAAAAATGAGAAAAATTGTACTTGTACGTGCGTGTTATACACTGAAATATGCGGTTGTTAATAATTTGATCCTCTAAAAAATAGAATTGTCTACGAATCCTATAAGATATGTAGGGTCCTAAAATTTTTAGAAGATGCGATAATGTTTTAGAAGTTACTTGAAATAACTGTGGTTGCTCTTGGAATAGATTCTTTAAACAAATGAAATTGCAGAAGAGATTTTGGAAGATTTATTTCAACTAAAAGATCTGCCATGAACAGATAATTCTGTTGAGTTTAACAATTATCTGCCGTTGTCAAAACTCGACAGAAATAACGTCGCTACAATTGAATAATTGCCTAAAAAATAGCATTGAAGCCATTTTATCGTTCACCGTTATCTATAATAACTTAGAAAAGAGCTTAAACTTGGAATGTGATACTATAAGTTCTTTTGTCATTGGGTGCACATTTTTGGTGCGTTAATACATGTATTTAGATGCAAGCATGTCTATATGAGTATGTATGCATATAGACGCAACGTGTATATATATATATGTGTCTGTGTACGTGCGGGTGCAAGCATATCTGTATGTGTGCGAGTGGACATAGACGTAGTATGTACAAGGATAAGTGTGTATGATAGTATAAAAAGGATAGCTGAACAAGTTAGGGAGATCAGCAGAGTTTAATAGATAATAGGATAGAAAGATAAGGTATCTTAATGGGAATGAAAGGTTTCATTTTTTTTAATGTCCGTAATAAACTGAAGTATTCGATGCTGGTACGACCAGAGATGAGAATTAATATAATTTCATTTAGCTATGTTAGTTCTGTGAGATCCGGGCGGCAAAGCGGTTTTCTTTTCCAGAAGTCAGGGCCTCAGATATTCAAGGAAGCGGGTCGAGAAAGAGCCAGTGGTTAGATTTTCCGTTGGAATGGACAGCCGGACCATACTGGGCTGGGTCCCTCTTCCGCTCACTGTCCACTATAGTTGGTCGCAAAGAAAGTGATGTTCGAGAGTTTTAGCAGTTGGCTGTTGGACACACGACAGGCAGTCCAAGTCCAGGTTGTCAGTAGTAGTTGTCTCTAGGAACAGCAGTCCGAGAGAGTAGTAGTTGATTATTAGATCTAATGGGATAGAAAACTGATTAGAGCTCAAGTCTTTATCCGCCGTCCATATTGCGATAGATAGTCTGCCGGCTAGAGCCATCCCCACCCACACCAGGAATATTCATAAAGTGAATAAAAAGAACGGGTGTATTCACGGGTTTGGTTTTTCCATTGTGGAGCTAACACGTAGCTTACATAATTTCGACCAAACCCTACGACTGAATATTTTTTCTTGAAAAAAAAAGTGTGATTGAGGTTGTTTAACAAGCGAAATTCGGCGAGCCGCAGATGATACTCCCGACGCAATAGGCCTGACAAGCGGACAGCTACGGTGTTTAACTGGTGAGGGAACTTGATACTGGACCAAGTGGACTTTTTTTAAAGATTTAAAGTCACTTTAATCCCAAAAGCGTTAAATGTTTAGTTTTTCTTTTTATATTTATACTGAATTCTTCAAAGTTTAGAGAAAAAATTGCAGTAAATATATATTTACTTATTTCATTTCGCTTCTTTGATGTTAGAATCTTCATTCTCCGTTTATTGAACAAAAACAATAGTTTTTTACATTTAGCCAAATTGACGAAAAATGTTTGAGTCCTAAAGAATATTGTCTTTGATCTCACATTTTTCTCTTATCTTTGTTCTTGATAACGACACAGATGTTGACGATAACATTTGATTTTTCATGCATGGTTTCTGCTTTTGTTTATGACGTGCTTGACTTTTTCTTACGTGTAAATTTTGCAAAATAAATTGAGTTGATATTTAACTCAAGTCCTTAGAAATGTATAGCATCGAATTGACTAACAGATGAATCTGATGATGCATTGAACAAAAAAACAAAACAAAAACAAATTTAAATAAATGAATCAATTATTTAAAAAAAAAAGTCCAAGTAATTCAGTGATCTTTTTTATGAATACAAAAATCTGTATCTGTAAATATTCTCTTTTACCAGAGACAATATTGTTGTGAAAAAATGAAATTTTAACAGGAATATTAGTTCTTTGGTCTAGCAAGTGTTGCATGCCATTTCATTCAACAAATACACACATTTTAAGCAATTATGTCCTGGATAAAAGTATGTTCTTTAACATGACATTTAACTTTCAATTGAAAAATTTTAAGAAATAATAATTAATGCAATTAAGAAAAGGCAAATTAAGTGTTATTAAAGTTAAGACTGAATATACTAAAAATCAAATAAAAAAGTTTTTGAATATTTACTGATACATTCAAGTGTATGCTTTTTTTTTAAAGAGAAATATAGTGATGATTTAAAAATCCCATTGGATACCATAGTTCAGTAGGTACTTTCATCATTATCAAATCGTGCAGATAGCAAGGATACCCATGACTTTTCCTCGGCACACATCCCTATCGGTCATTGCTCGTGGATGGTCCTCAGCACAGCATTCAGTATCCGTACAGACCTAATCGACATATGTTTTTTTTTCTGGCTGACCTAAAATTGTGTCCATGAGTAGTTGTCCATAGAACTTCACTTGTGAGCTTGTCATTACTTTCTCAGTAGTGTCCCGCTTATCTTGTTTGTCTTACCCAGATGGTTTGTGGGAAGTGTCTGTACAGCTTCTGTTTTGTGTGATACTGCTTCCGGTATTTATTCAAAACAGAATGTAGCATCCTTGTTAGTTTCAACTCTCTTTTTCTCCAAGTGTTTCGTTAGAGTCCATGGTGCAATCATATAGTAGCACTAACACGGCTACAGCTTGGAAGAATTTTCGTTTTATCTTATCTCTCTGATAAGATTTGCATATGATAATCTGTCTGTTGCAGTGTTTTATGTTTTCTGATTAAGGTGTAGAAATTATTGAGACGAGTCGAGGTTTGCAATATTTTAATAATGTGAATCATAGTTCGGCAACTCCGGATACTTTTTCCCAGATCGTGAAGGTGACGAACCACATTGGACGATGTGGATGCCGGAACCCGGCATCCACATCCACACTGATAATCTCCCAGTGCTATTAACCGGATTTTTCCCCTGTGACTTGGAGCCCAGGTGAGATCTTGTCTGATCGTCGAGGTTCTTGCAACCCGAACGAAATTTCTTCAACCATCTGGTTACTGCAGTGTGATCAACTACACTTCTCACACAAACATTTTTTGATTGATTCCGCAATGTTATAGCCGAGTCGGAAGTTTTGCAACTTTTTTGCTATGTGCTAATTTGTGGCGCGTATATCACGTGACCGAGACAGTTCAAGTCGTGAGAGGTAGCCGTTTTGGTTAGTAATTCCGAGGTAGCTGGTGCATCGACACTGTATGCATGGCTTCTCTCCGAACAGATGAACGTATACCGTATAGTCTAATACGGAAACTCGTGCTTTACGAGTTCGCACTGGACCATGATGCCGCGGAAGCAACCAAAAATATTTGCTGTGTGAGAGCTGAAGGTACAGGCGATTATAGTACAATAAGCAGATGGTTTTAGAAATTTCAAATGGGCTGGAAGAACCTCGATGATAAAAGCAAAATCAGGTAGATCAAAAACCGTTGAATCCGAGACCGAGTTCAAAGTCATAGAGGCAAATGTGGCGAGTAGCACTAGGTAAGTATCATGCGAGTTCGGCTTCTCACAGTCCAGTATGCTTCGTCACCTTGACGACCTTGGAAAAAGCATCCGAGGTTGTTAAACTCACATTACCAAATATTTTGATTCACCCCAGCATTTACCTAATCTGTCCACCTTTGAGAAATATATGACTCAAGATCAATTTTTAATCGGAGTTCTGGATGGGTTGAATTCAGAATTTTCTTTCGTCTACTCTTGCCTAACCAAGACTAAAGAACTCAGTCTGCCTTATTATTTACCCATAAGTGTGTGAGGGGGGGCAGCTGGATTCCAGCATCTGCAAAGGGCACTAGAGTAAAATGAAATGCAAACTGCCTTGTTCAAGATTTGAACTCAGGTCACCGATTCCAGTTCCTACGGCGATAACCGTTACGCTTTTAAAAAATGTCTATGTAATGCTTGAAAACATAACTATGGGCAAACAAATGATTTAGATAAGAATAGTTCTTTGAAATCAAATAATTTGTATAAATTATTTGGATTAAATAGTGATACTTGAAAACATACATCTATTTACAAATTATTTCGATTGGATAGGCATACTTGATATCATATAATTGTGAGCAAACAAAAATGATTATAGTCAAAAAGTGCAATCAAACAGTGAAATATAGTTATGATTACAATCAAAATTTAGATTAGATAATACATGAGTTTAAATGCCATTAAACTAAACCATGAAATTAAAATGAGAATAAAAACAAAATAGATCTGTTATTATTAGTATTAGATTGGAATACTTGAAACGTTATTAATGTATATTATTTGTATTAAAACTAGTTACGTGAAGCTATTGTTTAAAATATCATTAGTTACTTGAAACCATGTATTTGTTGACAAAAACTACTTTTTCGGCATTGAATAACCCGATAATGGTTGACATGCCGTAAAAGCAATCAATCTGAACGTGTTCATCAGCTGATTTAATTTATATTTTAAAGGTTTTTAAAAACAGAAACAAATGCAGTGAAAATATCACATTTCATACAAACATTTTGAAACACCCTAATACATTCACATATATATATATATATATATATGTGTGTGAGAGAGATGACTGTAGTTTTGAATGCTAATTTGGCAATGCAGTAATATCAGTTTCTATGTGCATTACTTACACTGAAATATTTACAGATGTTCAATATTGATGTAACCAAACCTAAAAGCTGTTATGAATAACTCGCCTTACATCGCCCCTCAACTAAAAAAAAGTGGGTTGGGCAAGAAAAGAACTAATCGTTATGCTAAAACTGCCCAGAGTTTACAAGAACATTTCCATCAATGTATCGAGCTGAAATACACGTGACTACTATTAGTTGCTATCAGCTAGATTAAATATATATTTATATGGTTTAATCAAAGAGTGTAGCTTTCTGTTATGAGTTGAAATTTAAATCAAGAATAGATGTACAGCTGACCAACTTATCAAGTAACGGGATGATGTATAGACGTCTAGACGAGGTCGGTGCCAATTGATGATACTCTTATGTTCAGTCTCGATACTTTATGAAATAGAAACTCTGGCATAATACGAATTCGAACAAATGCACCACTTCCCAAACTTTGGTTAATCCACTCTTTTCTGGTTTCCTTAGAAATTTCATCTCCAAGGGTAAAACAGTTGATGATCTATAGTATATTGAATAATATATATATATATAACACCCCCCCCACACACACACGACTTCCTTCTCTTCTCTTAATATAAAAAATAGAAAATTTCTTTTGACACACAATGACATCTCTCCCCCTACCTCTTACACATCAAACGCATACAGCAACTCAAAAAAGTTTAAAGAATATTCTCTTGCACATGAAACGTACATCGTTTATCAATGTAACCATACTTATACATACAAATACACACACACAACCTTAAGGTTTATTTCCGCTGTCGTTTATCGCAAAAGATTTATACACACAACCACACACCTAAAAAAATGCACAATGTTTCCTTTCGATACACACACTTACACCGTCCCATACTCACGCCGTAAAATAGAATATTTGACGTCCTATTTCAAACCGTCTCCCCTTTTTTCAAATCTCAAAAATTTAAACAGATGAATAACAAGGACTACCACTCGCTTTTCTCGTTATTCTGTGATAAAAAAAATTCTTATCACCTTACATATACCAACAAATGCCCTGGAGATGATCTAATTAATGGATCGAAACACTGCAGCGTCGGCCAATAAACTCACCACTTAACCCATTTAAACCTGTGTTTTTTTTTTATTTTAATATACTACATACCGTCGGATTAACTTCCTTTCTTCACACACATATATATATATATATATATATATATATATATATATATATATAACGGGGCTGTTCCACTCTATATCAGAAGAGGATTTTCACTGATGTTTCGACAAATGAAAAATCCGCTGGCAAACGCTTCAATTATTGTCAATTTTTGCTTCGGTAAATCCAGCTTCAGACTCTCTACTTTTTAAAACATGAATCGTATATATATACCTAAAGACTATGAAATCACTCTTTGTTATTATACTCTTTGTTATTATACTCTTTGTTATTATACTCTTTGTTATTATACTCTTTGTTATTATACTCTTTGTTATTATACTCTTTGTTATTATACTCTTTGTTATTATACTCTTTGTTATTATACTCTTTGTTATTATACTCTCACCAACTCTAATTGAAGGCTAAGTGACAAGTCGCCTCATTCGGTATCAACTGATTTTACCAGTGATGTGGTCTGGATAATCCCACTTCTTCCTCTGATCTTCAGTTCGCCGAATTTTATCAATGTTCTTGGAGACTGTTCCAAGGACTCCAATTGCGATTAGTATCACTGTCATCTTTATTTTCCACGACTTTTTCAATTGTCTGAAATGATTCGGGCATTTATCCAGTTTTCTCTTTATTTTATTTTCCCTTTGTGGTTCGCTGGATGACAATTCTTTTCTTTGTTAATGGACACAATGTTCGATCTTCTAGCCGGAATTGATTAATCCGTTTGCTGCTGTTACTTTTTCTTCCTTTACTCATTACGGTCTTTTCACAACAGCTCTAACTAGTAGTTTTTCACTGATGTCCGAGCGATAGAAAGTCTCCCAGGTTTCCAGGACTCTTCTAAAATATCCTAACTTAACAGTGCTGTGGTCTGGATGGTTCAGATTCTTCCTTTGATCTCTAATTCCCCCGTTTCTTTTCCAGACATTTGGAGACCTTTCCAAATACAATGATCGTTCTTACTTTTGTTATATATAAATCGTCTACTTGAAACAACGATCATACTGCGAAAATACTGTCAATATGATATTTCTCTAATAGCAGTCCAAGATCATAATTTGAACACTGTCCTACAAAAGAGTAAAGCAAAATAAATAAGAATAAAAAGTGAATGCAGCAAACTAGCTCAAAAGGAATACAAATGTAAGCATGACTAGGTGAGAAAGGTAACCCACTGAGAATCGTGAAAAGAGACTGAAATTTTACCATGCTGACATATGCACAAAGTAGAATATGATCTAGAAAATAAAACGCATAACATTTTATGGAACTTCGAAATGCAAACAGATCAACCTTGGCCAAAAGAAAAAGATTATCGAGTGGAGTTCACCATTCCAGCGGATCAGTGAAAGTGAATGTTGATTTTAACAGTATGTTTACGCATTTAGGGTTATTTTATGACTTGAGGTTAGGGAATCGCTTACATTGTACGTTTATATTTTGTGTAGTTGTTTAAGTTATTTTTACACAGTTATAAGATATTCCTATCAAATACGAATAATTTCCAAACAGATCTATTCGACCCATACATGGGACCTTAATAATTACTACCACTCCGGGTGGAACTGGGAATAATGACAATGAAGGGATACTCCAGAGCTCTAGTATTGGAGTCTCACCATTTAGATGCAGTTTAGCGTCATATCTAGGATGCCACTTTGTAGAGATTTATCTCTTTGTAGAGGATTCTAATAGTGTGGTGAAAGTGGAGGAAAATGAAAAACTGTATAAATATCAGGATCTTTCTAGAGTACTGAAAAATTGTATAAAATGAAGGTGACAGTGATACTAATTATAGTTGGAGTCCTTGGAACAATCCTAAATAATTTAAGGAAAGAGACTGAATGAACCGGTTAGAGGAATAACTGAGATCGTCGGCTAAGATACTTAGAAGATTGTTGGAGATCTCAGGAGACTTGCTGTCACTCTGACTTGAATTAAAGACGTCCATTTAGAGCTGGGGTGGAACACTTGCAAAGAGTAAAAATAAATAATGCAGTGCATATTTTTAACGGGAGTAATCTCTACGGTTTATTAGATATTCATCGAGCCATAATGGATTTAAATCTGTTGATAAAACATTGTTGCCATACACAACAAATATCTATCGACAAACTTTAGAACTGTAAATTTCCACAAATAAACTGCGTCTGATCAACAATAGATTGATTCCCTATTCACTCTCATAACTTACGAACACACACACACACACACATACATGCATATATACATGTATATGCCTGTGTCATGTGTATATATACGTCTGTCGTCATATATATATATACCTCGGTGTGTCGTGTGTGTAATATATATATATATATATATATATATATATATATATATATATATGCCACAGACAAGTTTCTTTTAACAATGCTTTATTGATTTTTGTTCTTGTCTTACAAGATTTAAAATTTCGTTCAATTTTATAGAAAACTATCCGGAAAATTCACCTCGAGCGCTTTCCACCAACGTGTTTATTTTCAAGGGTATGACCAGATGTTATTTTTTTGTTTTGTTTTTAACATCTCAGATGTTATCTGTCCAGACACCAGAGAGGTTTTAAATATTTTTAGTTATTTTCTGTATTTTGGGACGTGGTAAAGGTTGGAGAACACGCGACGATCTAAATCTTAAAAACTCCGAAAGAACAAACGCAATAGAAAAATAAAAGATACACATAAAATATTTTATCTCTGTTGGTAAGCTGTCATGGGTCATATGAATTGAAAATATCTTTTGCTAAAATTTTATCGAAATTCCCGGGTTTGATTGCGGATCACACAAACATTTAATATAAAGTCACCAAAATATTTTTAAAAACATGGAGAATGTATTTTATCAAATCTTGAAATAAATATCCTGGTAAACATATGAAATTGACACCTGCTGTTATAGGAGGAAGGGAACAGAAAACCGTGTGTATTTCAGAAAGATTGCCTCAAGATTATACTGGGAGTTTCTTGCAGGAATCGAATCAAAATGAACGATATCAGGAGTGGCTTTGGAATAGCAAATAAAATCACTGACAATGTTTAGAAGAAAATATTGAAATGGTTTGATCATATGATATGAAAATATAATTCCAGTTGTAGCAAACATTCATAAAAAGAACAATTTTACTAAACAGAAGATTCAGAGAACGACCGTCAAAGCAATGGAGAGAGCAAATAAATACTCTTGTTAGAAGTGGAAAAACTGAGAAAAAGGCGGAATGGAAGATTTGTGGGGACAAACATGCGTAGGGAATCATTGCAGGTCATTCCAAATGGTTCGGCTAACTAGAGTTAATTGATAACTTGTCCTTTTGGTTTTTGCTGTCCAGGTAAATCACACTGAAAATGAAAAAAACAAAATGATAGACAAATACTTGGACCTTGCCAGAGAACTAAAAAAACTGTGGAATATGAAGGTTGTACTAATTGTAGTTGGTGTCATTGAACAATTGCCAAGGATTTGGAAAAGAGTCTGGATGAGTTTGAAATAGAGACAATCCACACAACAGAGTGAAGATCAGCTTGAATATTTAGAGTTCTGGACCCTTCCTAAAATTGACAAGGAAGGCGATCTGAAGATATTTGCTGTTGTTATATACACAGATATCTCTCGATTCACTAACTCAACACTGCAATAAAGATGTGCTCACCAACAAAATAAAGTATTTGCTGACGCCAAACTTCTAGCCTAAAACGAAGTGACCAATAACATTTCGCAGATGAACTTCATATATATATATATATATATATATATATATATATATGATGAGAATCTTAATAATAGATATTAGAAAAAGATCCCCTATGATAAGTCAGACCGTTCAAAATTAGTTGTAAATTAGTCTGATAATAGCTTTATTCCTTATTTAGACACTTTTAAATAGATTGTTCTCATACAATGATACTATGTTCTTTTCGACTTGATTGAGGTTGCATATATATAAGCATAATAAAACGTTTGATATATAGATATCAACAAATAGCTAATTCTTTCTCAACAATTCTTATCGAGTATTTCCTATAATTAAAGAAGTTGTGAAGAAAAAGATAAAAATCAATCCTAAGATATCCAAATATTTATACAATAAATGAGGGAATAAATGATTTCTATCTTATACATAATACTGAGGATAAGGTTAAATATAATGCACTATTGATTCTTAAATTGTTTTGGTAGCCAATTTATGACAATGATACGTTGCCTTCCATCCTGGTGGTTTGTTAGAAAAGCAGCGGTAAGGGGAACAATGGTAGAGAAAATCCACAGGCTAAAGTGGGGGATACCCAGTGAGGATCGAACTCGGTGCACAATAGCTATGGTCTGGTTGGACTAGCTTGATAACCATTACATCTCGTTGAAGTAACTAGATAGTTTGGTATAAATGTCTGTTCATTTTCTTTACTGGGTGCTTCACACAAATGTTGTATACTGAGATCTCGAAATAACGAGATTAAGGGAAATCTCGGTAACGCGAGATCCCTAAAAAGAAACTATCACAACCAGCATGGCGTGATGAACCATTCACACCACATAATGTATGTTACCGTCAATAAAACCATTTGTTAAGCGTTAACCTGGAGTTTGTTCATTACAGACATGTATTTACTAATGTGAACGAGTTGAACGCTCAGTTACATCATTGCGAACTTCAGCAGTTAACAAAGATGGTCGTTCGATCCCCATACACTCGCAGTCTCAGGAAAATTATCGGCTAAAGGCATTATAAGCGACTTGCTGCGAAGTGATTCCGTCAACAACAGTCTGTTTGATAACATTCATTTAAACTGCCGTATATACTCGTGTATAAGTCGGTCTTTGATGTATGGCCATGAAATCATTCATTTTTGGACCCAATTTTTTTAAATCAAGTGTTTCTCCAATTCTTTCTTATTCTTTAATTTCAACCTTACAGACCTTGGTAGCAATATGACATCTACTGAAAGCAATGTCAACATACACATCGGTAAAGCATAAACTGCTATTGATAGGTTATCGACCTTATGGAAATCCGATCTGTCAGATAAAATAAAACATGAATGCTTTCAAACTTTAGCCGTATTAGTACTATTGTATGGTTGCACCATTTGAACTCTAAGGAAATACTTGAAGGAAAGGGGAACTACACAGGGATGCTGCATGCTGTTTTGAACAAATCCTGGGAGAATCAACCAACAAAACAGCAGCTTTACGGCCACTTACCTTCTATCTCACAAACAATCCAAGTAAGACGAACAACACATGTTGGGTATTTCTGTAGAAGTAAGGAAAACTTTCATAATGATGTTCTCCTATACTTGGACTCGCCAGAATTAGCCGACAACAAAAAAATTACATTAATCAGCTCTGTCGTACACTGAATATCGTCTAGAGGACCTACCAAGTGCTATCGGCACGCCTTGATTATCATGATGACAAAGATCTAAACCCGTTTTTGTGGAGACTGTATTCAAGAAACATCCCTTTAAAAGTTGATATTATACAAATTTAATATTGGGTATTTTGATTTATCTGCAGCCCGGAAAACAATAGCTGTAGATATTCCAATCTATGAGATTTTCTGCATGAGTGAATTAAACGCTCAGACATAAAATCGTAAACTTCGGCAGTTAACAAAGATGGCCAGTCTGAGTTTGGTCGATTCTGTACACTTGCAGTTTCACGGAAATTATGGACCAAACGTTGTTCATGTTGACTAGGGAAATTTTGCATTAAATTCGTCTCTCGGAAGTTTATAAGATGAAAGTAATACAAGTTTGTCACAAGAAAATGACATTGACATATAATTTTCACTCTGTGCGATTTTTCACACCAGACTTTTCACTGAAGTCCGAGTGACAGCTTACAATAGGTAAATAATTTTTTAATAATTTTATGCTCGAACTTTTGTCTCCTCGTACTCCAGCCACCAAACGAGGGGGAAGCAAGAAATCTGTCGTCGTATATTAGTGTTCACAGAACACACCATTTCATTTTGGCTCGGTTATGTAACATAGTCCAGCTAGCCTTCGCCCCTACTTAGCCGATTGATGGTGACCTCCGCAAGACCCGGTCCAGGTTAAGCATATCGTGTTACACCTGGCCCACTGGGCGAGATGGTGAATTTTGTCAACTCGCTTTTCTCCCTATTGCTGTTTTTTTTAAATAACTTATCTATTCCCCAATACTCCGGTACAATTCACTTAGAATGTTACACAAGTCCAAAGACAAACTCCTGAACCATGTCTCCCTGTTTCTGGAAATAAGATCCTTTGAATTTTAAAACAGATGCCAACAGTTTCCTTCAGATGGTAATTATACGTTCGTAATAGAAAACTTGCGTAAATAATTCTCACGGAATAATTAGATATTATTAATTTTGCCCGCGTATTTCTGACATTGATTAATTTCCCTGAGTAGCAAAGAAAATGTTCACATCCGCTGACAATAACCAAGAACCTTTTGAAGCCGACTTCATTGTCCGTTCGTTAAATTGTTTGCTAAATTCGGCTTAAAAAATATAATGTATATTCTTCTGCCTCCAAAAGGGGCGTAAGACTCTAAACAGTATTTGCACGTAATGAAATAGCTACTATATGTTCATAGTAGGTAGCAGCCTATTATTTACTAGTGAGTTCGAAACTCACTGGGTGCCCCACTCCCTGGAATTGTGCTAAAACTAAGCTAAGCTTGATAAAAACTAATATATATATATATATATATAAGTATTCAATATCAGTGATAGAGCATGTATATGCAATTACCCAACCCCTCTGGCACGACCAAGATGTGGCACAATGTAATTTTTTAAGCGGAGTTTAGCGGTTTGAATTTGGAGTTTTGTTTCACCTTGACCGGTTGCCTAACCAAGGTTAAAGAGCAGTCTGTCCTATTATTTACCCATAGCTGGAGGGGGAATAGTAGGATGCATACCTTCCCCGGGGTATAAGTGCTATGTGAAATGAAAACAGCCTCGTCCATGACTTGAAAACTAGTCCCCGTATCCAATTCATACGACGATAACCATTACAGGACGTGCGCATACAGATAGAGCATATGTCTAAATTGGGATAGCGTAGACAGTCAACGGCGCTTGATAACTGCCAGGTTCTCGCACGTGATGGACTTCATTCTATGTATTGTTGTGTGGGACATGATGGGAAGTGTGATTTAGTTTGTTGGGATATTCATCATGCCCCACAAACATTTGTAAACAGCATTTCATGATTTTATTTAGAAATTAGTGAACACTTTTAATTAACATTTCATAGTTGCCTCCTTAAGAGAAAATTGATGCTTTAAATTATTGTAGGCTCCACAAAATTACTATTGGTTGAAAGTTGGATTTAGAATAGCTTTATACTCCTTCTTTAGTGTATTGCTCATTTAAAAACCTCAGTATTATATGCCGTTTCTGACTGAATTATGGTTAGTCACACACACACACACACACACACATACAAACTATATATATATATATATATATATATATATATATATAATAATGGAGGTTCAGTCTCAATTGGTCTGTAATCGAAACTACGTCACTGCTTGAGTCTCATTACCCCAAATCGTCAATACATAGATTAAAGAGCAACCTTATATCATATACAAACAAAATTTAAATATGCAAACTTAGACGGTCCTTATTGTTTTTTTTAATTAGTTTTAATAAATACATGCCTGGTATTATATATTTATAGAGTTTGTTTGAAGTTATCTAACGTAGTTTTATGAGAAAATTATTTACAAACAAAAAATAGTCATTTTTTTCAGTATCAAAAGGTTAATTTCTAATATTAAATTTAACCATAACGCTAGCCGTAACACTCACACTAGCCATAGCCGTAAATGATTGAAAGAATTCATCATTTACGGCTAGGGTTAGGGTGACTTCTTCTAATACCAATGCGAAATTTACGCCGACAAGTCTTAGAATATATCTATCTACTTAAAGAGCCCAAACTAATGATAGGGGCATGAGACGGGTGTAATAGTAAAATAATACCCTTATTTCAAAGAATCTGTATTTTTTGAAATGGTTAAAGCAAGACAATGGTTCTTGTTATGTACGATGATTTACTTTATCTTACAGTACTTGTAACTTGATAGTGGTTATCGAAATGCTGAACAACAATCTCTGTATTCCCGTAAAAACCTTAAATAACCATATTGTTTTAATAATGTACCGTTCTTCGCGTGCTGTTATTGCAAGGCTAATATTTTTTAATACGCAATGTATGGCAAAGCGATGGATGAATAAAGTATTCTTTTAAATTTTATTTGTAATGTGTGTGTTTTAACATGAAGGCCTTGGGTTTATTCTAATCAACATTCTAACTCGATTTTATTCTCAAAATTTGAGAATATCTTGTAATGAATAATTTAACATTGGATAAATAGAAAATATTTCCAATATTAGGCGAATCATCCCACCTTACAAACACCTTTCCACATACCTACGTAATAAATTTATTCATCTGTCTCATTTTGTTCATTTAATGATAGAATATTTGGACGCTATCATTTAGATAAATATAGTAAGTCGACGGGGCGGCCAAAAGTCGGTATCAGCCAGTTAGCGAGGGAGTCTATCCCCTTTTCAATAGCGCTAGACAAGGAGATTGTGTTAGCATCTGAGGTGGAGCGCCACACCTACCATCAGCTCCCTACTTTACCGTACAGATCCCTGTGCTACTCATACACTGAGTTGGCGAGGACCGGTATCGAACTAGAAACCTTGTGGTTTCTAGCCGAACGCTCTACTGACTGAGCTAACCCGGCCTCCTGATCTATCACTATTCTTTCAGATCCATCTCAGTTTATTAATATTTCTCTTTGCACTTCCTCAGTACCTTATATATATATATATATATATATATATATATATATATATCATAAACTGGAAGCTGTATCTCATAAAAAAGCAGCTGTAAAGCTATTTAGCTCCTATCACACAAACCGTCCCAGTAAAAACGAATGATGGACACTGCTGGATAAGTAAGGATAAACTCATGTGACGTTCTTCTGTGGAAACATGGACACACTAGAGTAGGCTGATCAGCAAAAAACTTACATTGATCAGTTATGTGCGGATGCCGTGATGAAGACCTGTCAGGAGTGATGGCCGATAAGGACTAATGTCGAGAGAGAGAGAGAGAGTTATGGAAATCGGTACAGTCAGCATGATTTGACGATGATATATGTATATTCCTATCTTATTCAAATATTCATAGAATGAGATAGATTATCAGTCACAATTTTGTCAGATATATCACAGTCTGCTCCTATTTGTCTCTATGCATTTACTCTGTACATTATTGATATAACTGAGCGACCTATTGTAGTGTAACGGTCAGCAAGCTAATCTCACTGATCCATTACTACTGAATAGCCAGTTCAATCCTCGCTGGATACCCCATACTTTCGTCCTTGTGTCATCCTATCCGTGGTGAACGGTTTGGTTTAATAGATACATATATATATATATATGTGTGTGTGTGTGTGTGTGTGTGTGTTCATATTTCACTTAAATATCAATAGAATAGATCGATTATCTATGACAATTTCTTCAGATCTATCTCGGTCTGTTTATATTTATCTCTGTGTATTCCCCTGTATATTATTTAACTATCTTTGTAACTCCATATCTATCTGAAGTGTGGAACGAAAGAATAAGAAAAATCATAAAATAACTATTTATTGCTTACAAACGCCATTTGAAAGGATTTTTCTTCCTTTTCTTTTTACAGTTATTTTACAACAAAAGAAATCTACTCTAAATTACCCGTTACTAAAATCTCAGCTATTTTTCAGCTGCAGAAACTCTTTATAAAATGTAAGCAATAAAACATATTTGCCCACTAACAATAAAATTTATTTTCCCCAACCTTTTATTACCTATTTCTTATTTACTGTTTATTCTTTGGCGTGTGTCCCACTAATCGGATTTTAAAGCAATCTTACAAAGCAGAATAAATGTTTTCGTTTTCTTTTTTCTTCTTCGGGTTTAACGGAAATATATAATAAAAATGATTTAGAATCGTGACAGAATTAGATTTATATTGAAACTAACTTATTAGGACGTATCAGAAGCATTTTCGTGTTTTTATCAATATTTGTAGGTAATGGATCTATCAGTTTAAGAATTTTCAGCTTTCTTTGAAGTTAAGCTAATGCTCTGCACACGAAAGATTCAATGTATAATAGTAACAATACTTCGATTCGAACATACGAAGATTATAAAGACTACCAGCTGCAGCGGTTGAGGCAATAAGATAAAAATAAAAAGACGATGAAATTTCAATACGTGACTGTGGCTAGCATAGTTTTCTTGGGACGGGCCTTACAGACCAACCCCGCCTGCTCAGTCTAGAATTGAACACCCGAGTTCAATAGAGAATTCTTATAACTAATTACATCGTTCTCCTGGTGGAGAGAGGGAAGACTGTGAATCATTTCGTATTATTTCCTTCAAACTTTGCTTTTGTATCATTAGGTAACACAATTTTTTTTTTCTTGGATAGTACATATTATTTCTTAATTGCGTATGTTATAAAAGTATAGAAAATGGTCATTATTCCTTTTAAATTTTGCTTTTCTGTCCTAAAAAAACACATTTTTCTAGGATAGCTTATTCCCTAATTGTTTTATGTTGTAAATTTAAAGAAAATGGACATTGTATGTGTCGAACTTTGTGTTATTCAAATCACAAATTCTACGTAACACCCACTTTGTTCTTGGATGATATGTTATTTCTTATTTGTTTGTTATAAAAGCATAGAAAATGATTATCATTCCCTTCAGACCTTGATTTTGTGCCCTTTATAACAGTATGTAACAAAAATTGTTCTTCGATGTCATTTGCCTATGCCATAAAAATATAGAAAATGGCCTTTATTCACTTCAAATTTTGCTTTCGTTCCTCCTATAATGAAATTTAGAAAATAAACCTATTTTGTATGTCAAAACGGACAAATTTGTACATTTTAATTTACATAAGATCCTGAAAAAAACTGTATCAATCAAAACTTATACAAAAATGAAAAACAAAACAAAACATAAATCATTCTTTCATGTATTAGTCTCATGTCATCATGTTTTGGTATACAAAACCAAAGATAAAAATAGTCACTTTCTGTTTACTTTATATTCATATATATATATATAACCAAACTATTGTTTTCTAAATACATAGCTCATGCATAATATATTATGCATGTATTAAATTTCTATACGTGTGAATGATAGGTATACCCAAAAATCTGGCTGCTTTTCATTTTAAAAATGAATTAAAATTGATTAAATCGATTATTTAAGGTCGAATTTTTGTCTGTCGAAAAGTAGTAACATAATGAGCATCAGTAAAAAAAAAAAAAAATTACACATGTAATTTATCTTTAATATATTTAAAACAATTATTCAGTCAATTTCGATCACGTTGGCCGTAAACGCTGATTAAAGATGGCGTAGAATCCGTGTTTACAAAATAAATTTAACATTTTCTCGATTGAAAAAAATTACCAAAAATCATGGAATTATTCGATTTTAATGAAATTTTGATTTATCAATGAATGAATTTTATAATGCATCAGTTATTTAATTTCAAAACTTTAATTAGGTATTTCTGCTATGATAAATTAATATATAAAATTCATTTAAAATATGAGCAGCGTGATGCTAAGTTTATCATTAGATTCTAAAAAATGACTACTTTACTTTAGTATCAATCACCCATATATTTTGGTCGAAAACTGTATTGGAAATTTAGCGCCCATCTTTTAAACGGAACAAATACTCATGTATATATTTTTTTCTTTTATAAGATAATAGCCTATTAAATAATAATCGAAATGAGTAAAAAAATCTCCCAAAATTACTTTTTTTAGTTTTTATTTTCATTTTATTTTCCGATTTTCGGTACTTATTCACTACGAGAGCAGATTCATTAAAAATGTTTTTCTTCTATCTACACTTTCGATCTTTTTTCTTTTTATTTATGTAGAAAAAAGTATCAATCACATATAATCCCACCGATATATTGCGGCCCCAAAATAAGGGGGGGGGGTCAAGGTTAAATGACATAAAAAAATCAGGAAGTTTTGAAATAAAATAACTGATGCATTATAAAATTCATTCATTGATAAATCAACACTGAACATTTCATTAAAATCAGATAATTTCCTGATGTTTGGTAAATGTTTTTCAAACGGGGTGGAGTGGGGGTGTTTTGTAAAAACACCAATTTTTTGGCAAATTGGGTATACCTAGTAAATGAGCTAATCTTTTCTTTCCTTCTATTTATTCAGTGTTAGTATATCGTTGGATATTTAAATGTTGATGTGGGTCCTTAGTGAGTGGGGATGCGACTAAATATCCTCCCTAACCTCAACTACACCAATACTATAAAATATTGGCGAAATCCTTGCTTATCAATCTTTGGTCTTACAGAAGTGAGAATTGGTCGTGGCCTGTAGGTTGAAAAACACTGGGTTATTCCCTATAAGTCTAACAGGATCAAAGGGGAACCACTCTTGACTGATAAATTATTTATTTATTTTCCCATTAAACTAACCCTAACCCCGTCTTTTTTCATAGTAGATCAATAAATAGATAAATAATTTATCAGTCAAGAGTGGTTCCCCTTTGATCATGTTAGACTTATAGGAAATAACCAAACACTGTTATGAATAACGAATGTTAGGGGGAATTCTATATTTACAAGCAGTAGTGTTTGCATGTTTTGATTCAGAGCAAATAGATTTTTTTTTTCTTCGAGTTGTTCTAAAGTTTTTCTAGAGTTTTGAGTAAGGAAATCGCTCATCCATTACTCGTGGGTATCTTAGACGTTGATTCATGTGAGATTAGAATTATACCCGACACACTTCGTCACTGACAACACTTAACTGTTCCTTTGCGATTTGGATAATCCATAATCGTATCTCTGATATTTTTCCTAATGCTGAACTTGTGAAGTTGGTCCTCTGACTTAATCAACTATGCACACACACACACACACACACACACATATATATATATATATATATTTATATATATATATATATATATTATATATATGTGTGTGTGTGAAGTGGAGATACCCGACGTTGCTTGGGGGAAATAATTTCATCTTGGCTTTCATTACAAGTTGAAATTGAATAAAAGTTTGACTGATTTTCTTGATAATCAATCTGATGCCATTGTAAAGACTTCGTGTCCAACCTTTTCACGGGTACAACTGCAGTGTTCAATTTTTCGTTTTTAGATTAAATCTAAATTATTTTTTATTGTTCATAAAGATATAACATTTTTTTTTTTTTACTAAATAGATAAATAATTCATAAATGTAGCCAAAAACCTTCTCAAAGACCAAAAGAAGCTCCCTACCAATTTCCAGCTCTTAAAATCTCAGATTTTCCCACTTTAGACATTATTTGTCTGACCACAGCGTTGGTTGGTATTTACCCAACCTGTTCGCCACGGGTATATGTTCGCAAATATGGGTCCTCCAGCAAGGATTGAACTTGTTATATAGTAGTCATAGGGAAAATTAGAAAACAATCTTGGAGAGATGTTAAAAAAACAGAATTTCAAAATTAGTTTTTCATTCAGTTTTTCCATGTGACTTAATAAGGAAATAACATATTTTTCCACAAAAATCTATTTGTTCTTAATGTCTTTTTTTTTGGGGGGGGGGGGGCAATAATCCGAAAAGAAATGTCGTCTGCTAAAGGAATTACTTTAATTAGTTTAAATGTGTATGAAAAAAATGTTTCTTTTGATATTTTGACAATGTAAGGGAGACAACTTTTAGTTATTCTAGTTATCAATTATAATTCAATTTTCTGGATGCCTCAAAATTTAAAATGTAGGACATCCATCCAACAGCTAACGAGCGCCACTTGTTGCCTGATAAACTTCTCAGGGACCAAAGGAGGATGGATTCAAAGTTTCAATTCATAAAGTCCAAATGTTGATTCGCCTATAAAAAAAAATAACTATACAAACAGAAATAGGAAATTCACACACATACACACACAAACATATATATAACTTAATATTAAGACTTGAAATTCACAAATCATCTTCTTTCTACTATTCAGTTTCACGAGTTAATTAGACGAGTTATTTTTCATGTAGTCATCTTTTATCTTACCTTAAAATCGGACCCCTGAAATCGGAGCCGTAGGAAAATTATTTTTTAAATTTGTAATATTAACTTGGTTTAGTAGGAATTTGTTTTCATGCCCTAATTTGGATACAAGTTCTGATCGTTTGTTTGAGGTTTTGTTCTTGGAAGGTGATTATGGCTTTTAATCTGAGCAAATGTTAATGTTTTAGATATTGTTGTAAGCTGGTGCTATTTTTTAATTTAAAAATTTTATTTATTAATTTATTTTAAACTTTCTATATTATTTTTGGTGTGACTTGGTTTGATTTTTAGTGGTCCAAATGTGTCTAATAAGTTTAATTCTTAAATCATGGGTTTGGGCACAAATGTAGAATAGCACGTAGGAGATAATATCATTAGAATTGTATTTTACGTATAAATAGTATTAGAATACGTAAACTTCCGAAGTTGCCTAACCCTAATCCTAGCGTCTCAAAGGTTTCGGGTATATCCGTGAAATATAATGCCTTTTATACGTAAAAAGTAAGTAAAGTCGTCGCGGCGGCCTAAAGTTGGTATCAGCGAGGGAGTCAATCCCCTTTTCACTAGCGCTAGACCAAGGAGATTATTTTAGCATCTGAGGTGGAGCGCCACACCTACCGTCAGCTCCTTTACCGTACAGATCCCAGTGCTACTCATACGCTGAGTTGGCGAGGACCGGTATCGAACTAGGAACCTTGTAGTTTCTAACCGAACGCTCTACCGACTGAATGTATTCTGTATTAGTGCCGTTTTTTTATGTAGCTCTTCCGTTTCCAGGCCCTTGTTTTATGTCTATTTTTTTCTTTATTTTGTTTAGATCTTACATGATAATTTTTTCATGGGTTTTATCGACTTATACACGGATATAAACGATATTCATGGGGGTATATGAATTTTCCCCCGTTGATTGATTCATTTTTAAATTAGATTATTCCTAATATCATTCGTTCCTTTTTTCCACTTTTCTAAGATTTTCTTAAGATTGTGCAAAGGATAACGCTGTAAACTTTTGCATAAATCTAATCTGATATACAGGATATAAACAGATTCTGGCTAAAAAAAGTAATTCATATCAGTTCATGCTTGAAACAATAGTCACCGTTTTCTCTTAAAACATTCAATGGTAAATCTGCCCCGAAGACTTATTACGATCTATCGACAGAGCAACAAGAAAAATAAAAATAACGTTTAATGCGTCTAAATAAACAGAAAAGCCGAAACCTTGGTAACATCTTTCTAGCATTTTTCTTAACGTACTGAATACAGTTGACGTAAGGAATCGTTTGTTCTTGAGAACGACAGTTTTTCCGGTCGTCTGGGCTAAAATCTATCTTAATAAAAATTATTTTTCCATTTGAATATTTTTGACTTCGCTCTGGAGATTTAAGTAAAAAAGTAAAAATAATTATAGCTTTAATTTTCAGCTAAAAAAAAATGGCTATTTTTGTTTTTGTGAAATTCGGTCCTTTTTGCCTAAGACACGTTGAAAGGCATTTATCTTTAATTTTCAAAGACACACGCACACACACACGCGCGCACGCACACACACACACACAAATATATATATATATATATATATTGAACACAACAATAGTTACACGTGATCTTCGGGAATGACGTCACTGTCTGAAGATTGTCACCCGTGAGACTATAGTTGCATTGAATGTCATTTTTAGTGCAATATTTAGTGTTTTTTCTGGTTATATATATAATATATAACCAAACTATTGTTCTATAAATATATAATTCATATATATATGTGTGTGTGTGTGTGTGTGTAGAAAGTTTGTAGAAAAAACAAGATGCTAATAGTTTTGCTGACAAATTTGTTTCGACCATATAAAGCGGTCTTTATCAAAGCAACTATGTATAATAGGAAAGACGAAATAAATAGATCGTTAATCACGAGGCACAAAACGCTCTCGATCAGGGCCGGAATTTTCTTTTTGAGTTTTTTAATGATAAAAACGCTTCTAATTTTTAAATAAAATTCATTTCATTTTTAACATAGAATACGCATTTTAAAAACTTTAAAAAAATTCCGGCCCTGATCGAGAGCGTTTTGTGCCTCGTGATTAACGATCTGTTTATTTCGTCTTTCCTATTATACATAGTTGCTTTGATAAAGACCGCTTTATATGGTCGAAACAGATTTCTGTCAGCAAAACTATTAACATCTCGTTTTTTCTACAAACTTTCTACACATACTGTCCAATTCATATCCATTTTACTTTATATATATATATATATATATATATTATATCCTCATTATTATAGTTAATCAATAAAGGGGTGTGTGGTGTAATAGCTATCGTCGTCGGAAATGGGCCCGGCGAACCAAGTTCAAATCTTGGACGGGGCTGTTTGTATTTCACATAGTGCTAATACCTTTGGGAAAGGTATGCATCGAACTATTCTCTGTCCAGCCATGGGTAAATAAAGTAGATAGGGTTCTTTTAACCTTGATTAGATAACCACTCTAGCAGAAGGAACATTCTGAATTCAAAGTTGTTAAACCCCACATAAAGAATGACCTTGTGTCACATCCTACTCGTGTGGAGGAGACGGTAAATATATTTAATCAATAAAAACGAATCTTTACTAAAAACTAAAGTCTGGCTATGTTATCGTTTATTTATAATTTCGGTAGACTGAAATCTAGATCAAAAGTAGATTAATTTATCTAAGATTTTAATTGGTTATAAAATCTATTAGTAATAGAGGGAAAATAATCTTAAATTGTCTAAATTTTTGGAGTTTTTAATTTTTTGTGGTAAAATATTTGTTATCGTCTGCAAAGATTTGCGTTCCGTTCGGAGACGTTGATTGGTCAGAAGATAAACAAATATAGGTTTAAATTTGTAGCTGGTTGTACAACAAAATCTTTTTTTATTTACTATGTAAATCAATTGATTTATATATATATATATATATATGTGATTCAGTTGAAATATTTTCTTTCACTTAAAAATTCAATTGTGAATTTTAAACGTTTGGAAGGTAGCATGTTGTACGCAATATTTTTGTTATGAATAAATATTCATTTTATCTAAAAAAAAAAAAAATATATAATTAAAAATGCGCAAATTTGCGCAACATATTTCCCGAAATTTCTACATATTCAAAAGTTATTACTAACGATTGTTCTTTTTCGTTTACGGAAGACCTACAGTGCTAAGCACAAACAAGGATTTTCCCCTTTTCACTTCAATATAACCGGAAATTCACTCTGGGGACATCAACAACTGTTTTAGAATGCGTGTTCTTGTTATTTTCTTTCCAGCTTATTTTCGTGTGTTTCGATTTGATTTTTTAAAGTTCCCAAATGTGTCTAAAAAGCGTTATGCTGTGTAGGTATTTTTTAAATTGTGAAATGATGTTGTGTTTCCAGAGGTCTTCTGTTACACCTATAATGTCTATAGTTACAAAGTGCCGATTGATTTTG
This sequence comes from Doryteuthis pealeii, assembly GCA_023376005.1. Taxonomy (NCBI): domain Eukaryota; kingdom Metazoa; phylum Mollusca; class Cephalopoda; order Myopsida; family Loliginidae; genus Doryteuthis; species Doryteuthis pealeii. The sequence goes on along the minus strand of CM042149.1, from coordinate 94,377,850 downwards.
TCAATACTATCCTAATTTACTCTAATGCTCTACCACTCATACTGAGCACTCTTTATTTATAAATATAACCATTTTTTTCACAACCAGATTATGAAAATCTACATCAACCACGACTTGCAAATAATTCTTGTCAGATTTGTGAAAAGGTCTGTAATTGAAATGTAACATTTCAAATTCCATACAGATAAACAATAAGATATCGATTTTCACAGAAAATTTTAAATGTCACATTTCAAATGTCACTTATAAAACTCGCAAAAGTGTGACTGGCCTTTTAAGCTACTTTGTGCGCGCATGATAAATAATAGATTATTAAAAAGATGATCATCTTCCGTCAAGTGAGGTTAATCGCATCACACACACACACACACATACACACACACACATATATACATATACACATATATATATATTAAGACAAATAGGAATATTTTTTAGCTATTTATCTATCGTCTAGGATTTGAAATCGGGTCACCGATGAAAGTAGTTGTAAAATTTAAAGTTAAATACTAATATTGTTTGCATATAGATAGATATAGATATATAGATATAGATATTTTGATAAATAAGTTTTCAATTACATAAAGTAAGTTTTAGACCAGATAGAACAATATATATCGTGTCTTTCCCAATTTATGCAGACTATTCGATTATCAATTCTTCATGACTAATGCACCTTTCGTATTGTTGCTTCCACTTCAAGAATACGCTCTTTAGAAAAGGCATGAATCACTTCAACCACACCTGTTGGAAATATACTGGGTTCTTTAGCTTTAGTTAGAAAACAGATCTTGAAGGAAAAGCAGCTTCCGTCCGTTTAAACATTGACTTTGTGTCACATCCTGTCTGCAGTGGGGGGATTGGGTAGATATACACAACTGGTTTAATACCATGATAGTTTCCTGTCATCGTTCTTTCGTTTTAGAGTCATGAACATTGCTGGTGAGCCATGTATGGATTTGTAGATTTATTGAATTATAAAAACCTCTCTGGGTTAAAAATGCGATAGAAAGGCTAAAAGAACTAACCACGTTTTAGTTGATAAAAAGAGCCAATTTATAAACTGCAACGTTCCAACAGATCAAAAGCGAAAAGCGAAATATCTGAACCTTTCCAGAGAGCAAATACAAGAATTGGTACATGAAGGTAAGAGTAATATTAGATCGTTGGTGCTATTAGAACAAGGGGAACTGGAAATTTAAGAATTGAGACGATTTAGACTACAGTACAGCTAAAATCAACTAGAAGACTTAAAATCGTTCTGAGGAGACATGCGTTACTGAGATGTTGGTGAAAATCACCAATTACTACTGATCGCGAGGAGTAAGATAATAATATTAATACAAACTATAATAATAGACGATATAAAGAAGGACCTTTGAATACCAAATAAAAGGATTGATATTATCAAGAAAAAAGGTTGAAGTAGTTTGACTGCACGCAAAAATAACGCTAGTTATGTCAGCTATTCATACAAAAACGATTTTTACAAAAGACCTCAAGAACAACTATCAAAGCGATGGGGGTGATCTAATATGAGGACCCAACTATCTTTCAGAATAAATAATGGCAAAAGCAGGACAAAATTAAGGTCATGTATGGACAAATATGTTCGAGGAAATTTTGCGAATTTGATAACAATAATGAAGATGATGATGGTGAGGATAATGATAATAATAATACCTAGGACATTGAGATAAAAACTGATCACCCAATCCCGGACAGAAGACTATCTCTAGTATTACTTAACCAGAAGAAAAAAACTTTTCATCTAGTAGATCTTGCCATTCCAGCGGACCATAGAATAAAAATTAACGGAAAGATAGAAAAATACTTGGATCTAGCCAGAGAGCTGAAAAAGCTGGGATCATGAACGTGATGGTGATACCAGTTCGTAGTTGGAGCACTTGGGACTGTCCTCAAGTTTCTGGAAAATATACCGTGGAACTGGAGATCGTGGGAAGAATCCAGTTTACAATTCTGTTAAAATAAGCTTGGATACATAGATGTCCTGGATAGCTGAAGAGACTTGTTGTCTCTCAGTTAAAATTGGTTTGAAAAACTCATAAGAAGTCAAATGTGTACCAACCATGTGAAGGAAATAAATGTTGACTGCTTCATTGTTCAATCATTATTTTCAGTCTCTATTAAACGTTGGGGAGGATGATCAATAAACTTATTCATTGTGAGTCTGTCTTCATTTATCCCACGGATCAGTCTTCATTTACTTCGGTCCTTACAACCCAATCATGTCTATTTTCGTACTCTGTCTAAGCCAACTTACTGCATGTGCTTATTAAATGATCCAGCGGCCTCACCTCCATCTCCATGTCGTCTACCCTTTCCTATGCCTCGTTGATTTTGTCTTTAATATAATTGGTTCTTGCTGTTAATTGCCGCTATTATTGCTTTTATCATTATTATTACGAGCATAGTGTCCATCAAGAATTACAGGATTATTTTCCTATCCTCCTTCTTACAATGCAACAAACCCACAAAATAAATACAAGATTAGTCACGACTGAGTTTAAAAGGCGATCGACTCGACCAGTTTAGCTCAGTCGGTAAAGCGTCTGGCTTGGATCCGGGTTTGATACCGGCTCTCGACAACTCAGCGTATGAGTAGCACATAGATCTGTGCGGTAAAATGAGGAGTTAATGATAGGTGTGGCGCTTCATCTCAGACGCTAAAAACAATCTCTTTCGTCTAGCGCTAGTGAAAAGGGATAGACTCCCTCGCTGTCTGGCTGATACCGACTTTAGGTCACTCCAACGATTTTTACTTACTTAGTAGGAATTATTCAAGAGATTAAAATGTGTTCATGATGATAAATGGTAAATGTACAAACCATTATATGCCTTAGATAATGACTGATAAAATTCAGTGGTATTTTGAGATACAAACGGATAACACAATCCCGTCCAGAAGACCAAACTTCGTGTTAATTAACAAGAAAAAAAAAGAACTTGTCATCTACTGGATTTTGCTGTTCCAACCGACTACAGAGTGAAATTAAAAGAAAAGATAGTAAAATGCTTGGATCTTTCCAGAAAACTGTGGAAAATGAAATTGACGGTAATACCTATTGTATTTAGTGCTATTGGAACGGTACCCAAAGGTCTGTAGAAAAATACTGTGGGAACTGGAGAAGAGAATAGTAATTGAGACCATCCAGACCACAGCACTGTTCAAATCAGCTGATACTTAGATATGTCCTGGAAACCTGAAGGGACTTGCTGTCACCCACTCAAATGAAAAGCCACTAGTTAAAACTGTCGTGAAAATCTTGCAAGAAGTATCCATATATCAATTTTCCGACCATAATAATCTTGCAACACCCTCTGGTTAAAAATGAGGCCGTCCAAATCATCTAAGATGAACATGTAAATCTTGATTATATGGTGTCGCTGAATTGCCAAATTCATATTTCTGACTGTCACCTCAGCTAAATAATGAATCATTCCGTTTTTATCATAAAGAAAGGAAAGAAATACAACATGCTACACAGAAAAATATAATAAGAAAGGAAAGAGGGCAGCGAGAAAGATAATAAGCGCACAGAAGTGATAACCCTAATCACTTTCAATTGAAAATAATGAAAAGATGAAAAGAATGATACAAAGAAAAACACAGTTAAATCAAGAATATTATACGTTTTATATATTGAACAAATTGCAATAGCTCTTAAACATATCAAACGTTGTAATAATTAAATTTCCATACTGTGGTATATCCACAGGTTCTACTAGTAATAATAATTCTCCGATGGATCTTCCACTTCAGCCTTAGATCAAATTTTTACTCCCTAGCACTATGCCTGGGATTAGTGTAGTATCTGTGCGCTCTGCCAATTTAATATTGTCAGGTTAATCTTACCAGGCTCTTCAAACAGCAGAACGCTGGTGCAATGGATATGTTACTTGATTGCTTATCCTCTGGTAGGACGTTCTAATCAGAGTAGGGTCCATTTGTTAAGTGTATGTATCTGCTTCAATTTGTTAGAAATTATGGACAACAAAGATTAGATAAAATGCTGTTGTTTATATATCAGATAAAAAGAATATCTTAAAGCCCATTTCCCAACATTGACAAAAGCATCTGGAGCTGCTGAATTTTACCTCGCGTTACCAAAATATTTCAAAACTTTTGACTCACCTCGTATTAGATACAACTGAAGTATTTCACAGATTAATCAAACACATTGACGGGAAATAAAGTTTTTTTTTTTTTTTTTTATTTGACTTTAATGTGGGGTGCCGTGCGGGAAGCGAACTTACTGCGAGGTGGTGTAAAAAGAAATTGCTTAGCCTCTGTTGGCATCTCTTTGAGGGGCGCCTCAAGCACCGAGCAATAAACCCATCCCTTATCCCTTTTCGACAAAGAGGCGGGTGATTGATGAAAGGAATAAAGCCTGTAAATAATCTGATTTTTTTTCTCACCCGCACAGGGATCTGAATCAAATGCAATATTTGGTTGATGCTGAATTCTTTTCCTCCATTCAATCACTCTCCCATAATTTCTTTTCAATCGTTACTTTCATTCTGTTCAAATGAATTCCATGCCACCAATTCGGACATTTCCAGTCGAAATTTCCAGTTCTTAAGGTTCTCCGAAACTCATCCGTGCTCTCTTTATACTCCTTGTTATCGATGTATTTATCTATCTAGCTTCTTCGCAAGAACAGCAGAAACATGGAATAAACTCTTATGTGAGTATTTTCCAACAACATATGACCTTATTGATTTAAATTTAAAGAGGATATGTATGGCCGAGTCATCCACTTACATCAATACGGTGCTTTCTGCTTGACTTGACCTTAAGTATCAATACATACGAATGACTTATGGTCAAGTCAAGTAGAAATCACCGTTTACTGCCAGATCGCCAAAGTTAAGACGCATTGAACCTGTTCAGTAGTCAAATGAGTGATCTTAGTAACAGCAGGTAATGTAAGTAGCATACTGCCTGTGTGATTGACTTGGTCAATAACTTCAGTACACCCAGGAGGCACACGTAGCGTAATGGTTATCATCGTAAGGAATGGAATCGGCAACGTGAATTCAAATCATGGACGAAGCTTTTTGCATTTCACTTCGGGCTAATGCCCTTGGGAAATGCACGAATTCATCTGTCCATCCCTTTTCAGCTATGGGTAAATAGTAGGGTAGAGTGGGTTTGGCGCCTTAGGAGAAGGAAAACTTTGAATTCAAACCAGCTGCACTTCACTTTACAAGTGACCATTTGTCACATCCTGCTCGTAGAGGAGGGGTTGGATAAAGAGAAACATATTAGACAGGGTTTTAAATGCCGACTGTACCCCCCCCCCCCGCGAAAAAAGGGGTGTCCACAATATAACGCTAAACTGTATCCAGTGGGGCCATTCTAGTTCTGGGGTTCTGGAATGTGAGGAGTATCTAAGTAGAGCTTAGTAAATAACATCTCTACATTCGTATTTCCATATTCAGTCATCACTCGCATTCCAAACATTATTCGTATTCATTTACCACATCGGTTACTATATCATCATAACCTCTTGCTGAGTAGTGGCCATTTTAGTTTTGTTTAGAATGAATCTCAAGGTAAGAGATGAAAATCCTTTTGGATACACCTGATATTTACTCGGTTAATATAGAATTTGTTCTACGATGAAAATCTGCAGATATGTCTGACATTCGTTATTACGTGATTCAAACACTCGTAACGATGGTAACAATTTCTTTACTATTATGTAGATACTATTATCTTCACTTATCCTTTACTCTCCAATCATTTATCCTTCATATAGTGCAATGTTAGTAACTGTTGGGTTATAATCTATAGATCAAATAGATCTGTTTGAAAATGATTAGTATTAGATAGGAATACTTGAAACCATATAACTGCGTGAAAATGTTTATCAAGAGTTACTAAAAACCATATTGTTGTTTTAAAAAGACTAACTTCGGCAATAAGTAACCCAATAAGAGTTGAGATACCGTAAAACAAACCAATTAACGTGTGGTAGGTATTTGCTGAGTAGTGGGTTTTGCTTAGGGGGAGATTATTATAAAAATTGAAAAATTTTGCATAGACCTGATATCTATTTGGATAATGTAGAAGTTTTCTCACAAATTGAATCGGCAGATATCACGTGTCTTATGTCAGTTATAACGTGATTCAGGCAATTCTAACAAGGTTCTAATGTTACTACTACTACTATTACTACTTCTACAATCCCCATCATCGCCATATTTGATTCTCTCTTTCCGCATTCTTTCCAAAAATAAACCAAGAAAGGATTATTAAAATCTTATTAGGGAAACAACGATGTTGCAGGTCATCTTGTATCTTTTGTCTTGCACTTGTCTACAATTACACTTTTTTTTTTTACTTGCAAACGCGCATGTGGCGTACTGGTTGAAAATAGACTTAGAGAACTGAGTTCAAATCCTGAACGAGGTTGTTTGCGCTTTATTTTTACGCTAATGTCCTTTGAACAGCCATTCCATCTTTTCTTCCCTTATATATAGGTAAATAATAGGACAGAATGGACTTTTTATCCTTGGTATGACAATCAATCAAGATGGTAAACTCTGGATTCAAAATAATTTCACTTAAAAATTGACCTTGTGTCACTTCCTACTCGTAGCGGAGGTTTGGGTAAATGCTTTTGTTAATTGCATTATAATGATATTGTAATATTTATCAGCCTGTTATCTTAGTCTTTTATGAATTTTATTTTATTCCAAGGTCACAAGAATAATGCTCTCAGTAAAAGTCAAACTCATTAGATCAACGGTTCTGAATCTTTTTTTTTTTTTTTTTTTTTATCTAATGCCTGTTTCTGATTTGTAACTTATTCTCTATAAACTAAGTATCAACAAAATGCCGATGTTCACTTTCAAAACGAATTAAGATCAATTAAATTATTTAAGGTCAAATTTTTGTTTAAGTCGAAAAGTCGTAACATAATGAGCATCAGTTAAAAAAGCAAAATATTACATTTGTAATTTATTTCTAACATTTTGTAGAGGGCCGGTGAGAGCGAATTCGGTCGGTGATATCGGATTCCGACCCCGCTAACAATATTTTACATTTAATTTTCAGATTTTCGGTACTTTATTTTCTGCCGAAATCACCCCTTCGTAATTAGTTTCAATTCTAGATAACTCCCACCGATATTTTGCGCCCCCAAAATAAAAGAGGGCCAAAGTTAAGAGACCTGAAAAACAATCAGTTTTGAAATAAAATAATAATGATGCTTATAAAACTCATTCATTGATAAATCAACATTGAATTCAATTTTATTAAATAGATCTGACGTCATCTTTGTTGATACTTACTATAAACTCTCATAGGCATTATTGGAAAATATTCTTGTATTTACATCTATTTTTAAATACATAGGAATTGTCTGCCTCTAAGTGAATTTTTGACTAGTGTTGCACTGTTTATCCGGTCAGACGATCCCTCAGTTGACATTCCTCGTTTGAAGCTGACTCTTCGCAATCCCAATTGACTATTGAAAATTAGTAGATACTTCCCCGGTCGACACATAACGGTCTGGCTGTAATAAATAGTAAGCAAACCATTGTTATGCTGAATATACAATGACGGAAAATAAAATTGCAAACCCCCTTGAATATCAATTTCAATTTACTCCAGACCAAGCTCACAGGTAATTAAATAGATTGATACAGGCACATGTTCCAAAATAAGTGATGTATCAACATTAGTCAGACCCTATACAGATACTGTTGCCAGATCGGAGCTGATGCAATGGTTTGCAAAATCGAACTCAGTATCGATAGTCTATTAGACCATTAGTAGAAAGTTCAATTCTCATTAGGTGTAGTATTGCAAAGATATGCACACATTAGGGGCGGATATTTTTTGGGGGGTGGGGGTGGAGTTTCCTCATCCTATGGCTCATTAATTTAACTATTACCAGATTACAACATCATTATAATCGGGAGGGGGTTCTCATTATACGGGGATCATCTCATAATTGAATCACTTAGGGACCTGATAATCAATTAATTATTGTGGACATATTACAATTCTCCTGTGGGAAATACTTGAAGAGGCGATTCTCCAGTTCCTGGGGCTAAGGATGTTGAGTAGTCTTATCACCAGATCACGGATACGTAGAAGTCGTGCGGGGTTTTAGCAAAATAAAGAGAGCAGAACTTCCGTCTTTCCATATTCGCCCGGTTCTCTCCTGGCTCGTCTCTTACAATCAACTAAAACTCTCCTTTTTATCTCGATCCCAGGGATTTGCTTTCGGTTGTGTCATTAAATATCTTAAATTCTATTATAGAATTTCCTTATTGTTATTTTTTTTAAGACACCTGCCAATCACTCATAATCTTAAAGTGAAAATTGTTCTGTTTTTAGTCACCGACTTGTCAAGCAAAACCATAACAACATCACCGTGACATTCATGACATGTTATTATTCATTTCATATTCCAAAATGGTCGGCGGGACATTCTCAACTCTTTAATGAAAACAAAATTTCTATCCCTCTTACTGCCACCCAAAAAGGTAATCGCAAAGTGTTTGTAAAATTTACACCCCCTCCCCTATTAAGTAAAATGGGTATTCCATGCCTTTTGGTGTGCTTAGTTTAATGGTTATCGTCGGAGGAAATGGAATTGGCGACTCGAGTTTAAATCCTGTACGAAACTGTTTGCATTTCCCTTCGCGCTAATGCCCTAGTGAAAATATGTATTCCTTTTATTCTCCCAGCTCAGCTATAGGCAAATAGTAAGACAGACTGGGTTCTCCAGCTTGGGTTAGGCAACCAGTCTAGAGAAGGAAAACTGAATTCGAACCAGTTGTAATCTGCTTAAAAATTGACATTGTGTCGCATTCTGCTCATGTCCGCGTGGTTGGATAAATGATTAGAATAATTGTGTATAAAACTGCTACTTCTCAGATATTTCGGTCAAAAGGTTAGGGGTAAGTATTATACACCATGTACAGAGGGAAATAATTGGATGCATGCCTTTTAAAGTGTATTAGCGCTATGAGAAATACAATAGCCACATCCAGGACTTGAACTCTGTTCATCGTGTCCATTTACAACGACGGGTGTATCCTACTGTATCAATATGGGGACCTAAGTACAGTTGATACGTACCTTATTTTGGAACCTGTGTCCGTATTTTTTAATCTATTTAATTACCAGTGGGCTTCGTCTGGAGTAAATTGAAATTGATATTCAAGGGGACTGCAATTTTATTTTCAGTCATTGTATATTCAACATAACAATAGTTTGCTTGCTTATTATTTATTACGACCAGAAAGGTATGTGTCTACCGGTGAAGTATCTACTAATTTTCAATAGTCAACTGGGATTGCAAAGAGTCAGCTGCAAACGAGGAATGTCAACTGACCGGACAAACAGTGGTCACTTCGAGGCAGACAATTCATATGTATTTTAAAATAGATCTAAATACCAGAATATTTTCTAATGACGGCTGAGAGTTTACAGAGGGTAAATTACAAATCAGAAACAGACATTAGATTTTTTTAAAAAGTGATTGGTAATCACTGGTTTAATGTGTTTGACTTTCACATAATAAAATAACAGAATAAAATAAACTCCGTAAAAATTAAGATAGCATTATTTGTGGCAGAATGAAATAAACTCTGTAAAAAATTAAGATAGCAAACTGGTAAATATTTCAATGTAATGATAATAGAAGTAACATAAGCATTTACCCCGCCCTCTGTTACGAGTAGGAAGTGACACAAGGTCAATTTTTAAGTGAAATTATTTTTAATCCAGAGTTTACCTTTTCCTTGACTGATTGTCGTACCAAGGCTAAAAAATCTCTTCTGTCCTATTATCTACCCATATCTAAGGGAAAAAAGATATGACTTTTCAAAGGACATTAGCGTAAATAAAGCGCAAACAACCTCGTTCAGGATTTGAACTCAGTTCTCTAAGTCTATTTTCAACCAGTACGCCACATGCGCGTTTGCAAGTAAAAAAAAAAAAAAGTGTAATTGTAGACAAGTGCAAGACAAAAGATACAAGATGACCTGCAACATCGTTGTTTCCCTAATAAGATTTTAATAATCCTTTCTTGGTTTATTTTTGGAAAGAATGCGAAAGAGAGAATCAAATATGGCGATGATGGAGATTGTAGGAGTAGTAGTAACATTAGAATTTTGTCGTCGTTTGAATTACCTGAATCACGTTATAACTGACATAAGACACGTGATATCTGCTGATTCAATTTGTAAGGAGACTTTTACATTATCCAAATAAATATCACCTGTATGCAAAAGTCTTTAAGTTTTATTTCTATTTTACTAAGATTCCTCGTAAGCAAAATGGAATTGTCTACTACTCAGCAAATGGCTGCAATCATCCATTTGATCCATAGATGGAACCTTAGTAATTACTATCATTACGGATGAACGTGGACTTGAGAGTAACGGCAACGAAAGAATACTCCGCTGAACCCCAGAACTGGAGCCTCACCACTGGATGTACTTTAACGTCCAAACCAGAAAACCCCTTTTTGTAATTGTTAATCCACTACAGTGGATATAATTGACATATTCTAAGCTTTGTCGCAGGTCGTGCAATAATATAGCAATGGTTTACTCTCTATGAATGAAGAATGATTGGAGAGTCTGGGATAAGTGAATAGAATGTTTATTATATAGCAATAGTAGAACTATAAGAAAATGTTACTATTGTTACGAGTGGCTGGATCACGTAACAACGAATACAATACATCTGTGCTGATTTCCTTCGTAGAAAAATGTTCTAGATTATCTGAGTAAATATCAGGTGTATTCAAATGTTTTCAGAATTGTCCTTTTGCAATGATAAAATAATAATAAAAAATAGAACAGTTTTTGCTTTAAGAGCTGAGTGATTGGCAAGCATCATTGAAAATAACAATAAGGAAATTCTATAATAGAATTTAAGATGTTTAATGACACAACCGAAAGCAAATCCCTGGGATCGAGATAAAAAGGAGTTTTAGTTGATTGTAAGAGACGAACCAGGAGAGAACCGGGCGAATATTAAAGACGGAAGTTCTGCTCTCTTTATTTTACGAAAACCCCGCACGACTTCCGTGTATCCGTGCTCTGGTGATAAGACTACTCAACATCCCGAGTCCCAAGAACTGGAAAATTGCATCTTCACGGATCTCCCACTTACAACGATAATGCCATGAAGAAACTCCACATAGAAGAAATTTTGATATATGAAATGACCCTAGATGATGGTGTGACTTGATGCTGGTCATATTGATGATCCATAGATAGGGATGAAGAAACTCCCCTAATAATACTCTCAGAAATCTGATAGAGAATTATCTCCCGCTGCCGCTAGGGGGCGAATAGCCAACATACAATGTTGGCGCTAGAATCAAACCCTAGCACTTGTCTACAGGCCGTCGACCTGGACGGAGGCGTTTTTTAACAGCATACTTTCTGAAGGCCGTTTCGACAGCATACTTATCAGAAGGCTGAGGACCTAAATAGTCAACTAAAAAAGGGCCCCATCCACCATCTTTTAAAAGAGCAATTACCCAGGCAAGAAGCTTCTAAAATAGCATTCCCTACTTTACTTAGCGGACGAGAACCGACAAAACGGACGCGTCTCTACAGTACTCTACAAGCAGCGACCAGAATACACCTGTTAGCGCCACTTCTCCAACGAACAGTATTTAACCTCACATAAGTCTTGTAGCAAATGCCAATAAAATTTGCAACAAGTTCTTGTATTATTTGTCAATACATGTATTAAATTTCCATTGTGTTTGTCTCTTTCGTCCGAACAATTTGCCTACAACTGGGAGATCTAAGAGGCTCCCCTTTAACCCATAATTCCTCTTAATACGTGACAAAATGTTTAAATATCCCTGCTACACCCAGGGAGGATCAAACTCACTATTAATGATCCGAGTTCAATTACGCTTACCAGTGCACCATCCCCGATTTGACTTCATTGTGTGTATGAGGGTCTAAATACTATTGATATGCCTCTTATTTTGCAACCTGTGTCCATATCAATCCATTCAATTACCCGTGGGCTTGGTCTGGAGTAAATTGAAATTGATATTCAAGGTGGTTGCAATTTTATTTTCGTCATTGTATATTCAGAATTGCTTGCTTACTATTTATTATGGCCAGCCATTTAAGTGTCTACCGGTGAAGTAACTACTAATTTTCAATAGTCAATTGGGATTGCAAAGAGTCAGCTGCAAATGAGGAATGTCAACTGAGGGATCGTCTGACCGGACAAACAGTGCAACACTAGTCAACAATTCTAATGACGGCTATGAGAGTTTACAGAGGCTAAATTACAAATCAGAAATAGACATTAGATAAAAAAAGTGATTGAAAATCACTGGTCTAATGTATTTGACTTTTACTGGAAGAATTCTTCTTGTGGTTTTCTAACAGAATAAACTAAACTCAGTAAATGATTAAGATAGCAAGCTGATAAATATCACAATATAATTATGATACAAGTATTTACCCTCTGCTACGTGTAAGATGACACAAGGTCAATTTTTAAGTGAAATTCAGTTTACCTTCTTGACTGTTTGTCGTACCGAAGCTTAAACATCTCTTCTGCCCAATTATGAACCATATCTAGTTGAAGTAAAGATGGAATACTTTTTCAATGCACATTACCGCAAAATAAAATACAAACAACCTTGTCTAGGATTTGAACTTTTATTTTAAGATTGACCCTAAGCAATATCAAATTAACCACCACTCAGCAAATGGCTACAATTATATATTGATTTGTTTATGGCATATCAACTCTTGGGTTATTTAATGCTGAACTCGGTCTTTTTAAGCAATTATTCCGTTTAAGTAATTCTTCTAAACAATAATCATTTGTTTGCAGATGGTTATATGGTTTCAAGTATTCCTGTCAAATACAAATGATTTTCAAACATTTCATGTATATATGGGACTAACAGTTACTACCACTTCAGGTCATAGTTGATCTGTCAGTGACGGCAACGAAGTGGTATTCCACATTAATGTCATATCGAGGACACACCTTTTAATGGTCCTCTTTTTCTGCAGGGTATAAAAGCCTTATAATATGCAAGTAATGATGATATTGAGAATCATCTAAGCCACTAGATGACCCTGATGTGACACTTTGCCAATCAAAATTTGACTACAATACTATATTTTCCCACGGTTTTACCATTATTTCAAATTACTCTACACTACTTGCTAAAAATGATAGGCTATGCCTATCCATTATGTAATTGTTTAATTTTGTATTTAATTTTCTGATAGGATCAACTGAACATTATGTATCCAGATTTCTTAAGTCATCTTATTCATTAGTGTTTGCCTGTCTTTATTATACACATCTCATCCCATAAGGATTTGTGTGTATCTTTTTCTCTCCAAGTAATTTATGATTAATGTATATATTTGTGTATCATGCAAATTTCTGAGACCTAAATTTTAGCTGAATATTAGGGGGGGGGGCTGACCCTATACACAAGATGCAAACTAAGCAAACTTGACCAAATATTTACACGCACAAAGTTTGTATCTCGCGTATAGTTCAACCCCCAAATATTCAGCTAAAATTTAGGAGTCTCAGAAATTTGCATGAGAATTTTTTGGTCTAGAGATTCTCAAAGATTTCTTGTTGCAATTTCAACTTTAAAAACAATAAGAATATTCAAATTGAAATCCAAAAAGGTATTAATAAGCATTTAAACTATTTACATTTCAGTTCCTTTTAGCACTTTTTGAAATCAGAATTTTAAAGTTATTCAAAATATGTGTGCATTTATTTTTTATGTCTCCTTTGAAATTTCCCTTTTTTTTTTCTATCTTCTGATATCAACATTTAACAACCAAAAAGAACCTTTTGATAATATAGAATCAATATACAAATCAAATATTGTTAAGTAATTCATCTAATTCCCAAAAAATGTCCTCTTAAATCATTCTTATCTTTTTCTTTCTGAAATCCTTCAAATTAACTTTAAATCTTTTATGCTGTTTTCCATCTGATTTATTTACAAAAATATCACTCTATTAGCAAAGACAAAATACAATTCATTAATAAACTTATTTTTTTGAAATTTACCTTGACAGTAAATTTCCAGTTCAAGAAGAAATATTTAAAAAAAACTTATCTACCATAATTAGAAATTCCATTTATTATTTTGAAAGTTTCATTTAAATCCCTTCTTATTCTTCGTTTTTAGTAAAGTATTTATCAGTGAGGCAGGCAGATTCATTCTATGTACAATTCTTTTCATAAGCAGGGTTGATTTCAAGCCCATGATTACTGGATATACTACCTCTGACAGAAATTATATAATTATAACACTTGTTTTTTTTGTTTTGTTTAGCAGCAAATAAACTAATAACAGATAAAATGCAAAACCTGTTTAATTCAGTATCTTAAAGAAACTTATTTAAATTAGCCTAATTATTTGTGTCTAAGACTTTTTTTTCAGATTTTTAATCCAAAAGTTAAAAGTGCACAAGGACTACATAATTTGTTTTCCAGCCACATGCCTTATCATATTTGTGATGAGATGATCAAAAGTTATATCTATAGTCCAAATTGATGTGCTTTACGCTGTTACAAAGAAAGGTCCACTGTGTTTGTTTATCCTTTTGTTTCTTCTAATATGATCTTATTTTCACTGCATTTTTGTGGGAACATGCCTGTCTGATTGATCTAAATACTGTGTAAATATTTTGTTTTAAGACCTAATATAAACTATATAAATTCTTATTTTTAGTCAGTATGAACCAATAAAAAGTTTAACAAGTGTTAACTTTAGGTTAAATTTAGCTGCTATGAATTCTAAAAGTTAGTGCGTATTATACACAAGAATTTTTGTTTCCAGAATTGTATAGTCTAAAATTAATGGTTTGTGTTATACATGAGTGTGTGTTATATACAAATAATTATGGTAAAGCTAGAATTCTTTTTCAAGGCACGAAAAGAGGAAAATATGAAATAATCCAACATTGAGGAAAAAATTATGGAATGATCCTGTAATTTGCTAATTCCATCATTTTTGCAAAAATGTTTAATATCAGTTCCAATAATAATTCATTTCTTTTATACTAGTTTTGCATACATGTTTATAATGGAACACAGCGATAGATTGGTTTGGGAACCATTGAGATATGTCCATTTATTTTTTGACCTCAGTCTGAATGAACAGTGGGTGGAAAGTATCTGCACACTTGGCACACAGCAACAACAATAACAACAACAACAATTTTTAACAGAATTTAAACATTTATTGTCTAAAAATGATCAAATCCAAGTACAGATTAAACAGGAAGCCAAAAAAAATAAGATATGAAAATAAAAATCTAACCAAAAAATGGAATTCTTATTTTTGGACCCCTGAATTAAAGTCCAAATTATAAATGTATGGATTAATATTTTTCTAAAAGGAAAGCAAAAGAGTAAAACTACAAAGTAATTTATTCTTTAAAAGAGAAAAATATAAGGAAAAAAAAGAAGAAAATGATAAAAAAAGAGCTATCTGTAACATGTATTTTTTGAAATTTTATTTTAAAGGAAAACAAATTAAAGAAAAAAGTTTGGGCTGATGTATTTTGACAAGAGCTGTCATCAAGAAAGAAAAGAAGAAATCGTTAGGCTAAAAATAAAGAAAAATAGTTGAAATAAAAAATTGAAAAAAAGAAAGAAAACCCTGAAAAATGGGTAATCCAATGCACCAAGTTAAACTGGAATTTCATAGATTTCTAATTCTGGTACCAAAGATTTGGTCGATGAACTGGTGGTATCCAATACACACAAGTGATTTCAGGAAATATTAAACATTTGAAATAACCATAGCTTTAGTGTAACAAAGAAAAACAATACAAACAAAAGTTTTTATGTATATATATATATATATATATATATATATATATGTATATGTATATGTATATGTATATATATATATGTATATATATATATGTGTGTGAGTATACAAAAGTTATCAAATAATCTATTATAACAAAAGATATACAGATGTCTGTGTGTATGTGCAGGAGTATATAGGTGTATGTATATATTAATATGAAATGGATATATGTATGTGTGTGTATTTATAGGTGTGTAATAATAGAAATTTATTTATGAAGTAAAACATAATATAAAATTCTGTTTCTATATTAGCAGAAGAGTCCACAAGTCGATAACATAATGGCTTATATTAAATTGAATTTATCATTATTTTGTGGTGAGACTTGATTGCATGATAATTGCTTTGTTGCATGTATTGTATGGGAATACAAAGAGCTGGACCCTGGGGGCTGAAAATTAGTCTGTAAAGCTAACTTGTCTTGTGAATGAACATGGAATAAAGTAGCACAGGCTGAAAAGGGTTAATGAGTAATATGGAATGGATTGTTGAAGAATAGATTCTCCCAAAAAACAAAAACAAAAAAACTGGTTCTTTCTTGTCCCAAAAGAAAATATAATTACAGCTGTTTATACGGAAGCATTATCTAAAAAAAAAACATTTTTGCATTTTGTCAACAATATTTGCTATGTTATTTTAAATATATCCTAGAATTTACTCAATAACCCTTAAGTTTTGATTGCTTTTCCCCATGAATGTTGGGTACCTCAGTTAGTACAAGAAGTCATATTGTGATTTATATACAAGTAGATTTTTCAAAGTAAACTAAATATTTTCATGTTCTATAGATTAAATTGTCAAGCAAAGAGATGACACCTGTCACTTTTCACCTAATAAAGAATTTTCAAGAGAATAGAATTAAATTTTAGGCTACATTAATCAACGAAGTATTACAGACTTTATTAATATTAATTAACCATCAACCAATCAGATAATACCTTTTATTGTACACCCCTAACAGCAAAGTCTTATTCAATTTCATTGGATATAATTTAATTTTGGAATGTTTTTGATTTATCGCAATAGTAAAATTGATCGACTCTTTGGAATGTCAATTATTCAAATGTATTTAGCCAGCATTTCAAAAATTGTATTAATAGTTGAACAGAATATTGAAAGAGATAATTTTGGAATGTCTATGCATAAAAATATAGAAAATTAAAAATTTCAAATGAGGGAGAGAGAAAGAGAATACAAAAAAAGGTTGAGATATGAAGACAAAAATGGAAATTAATTCAATTAGCATTAAATTTTAGTTTCTAATTATTACTTAAAAAAATAATTTAAAAAAAATTCTTTTTTTTCTTTTGAAAATAATACAGGGAGCTTGACAGTAGCCAAAGACAGGAATATAAAGGGGTAAAAGAAGCAACTGTCTCAAGTGGCTTGTGACAATTGCCTCTTTTATGTTTCCGGCTTTGGGTACTGAGGGATTCCAGTATTATTTTCTCTATATGAAAAATAATCTTAAAATTCAGAACATGGCTACATTCTTTGCAATTCATCTTACTTAAAAATCTACTAGTTTTGCTGGTGTGTATTTACTTCAAATATGTGCACACACAAGTTTAACTTTAAAATCACAATTTAAAACCAGTAATAAAAAAAAGAATTAAAGGATTTCATATGCAAATACTTTCTTTGCGTTACTTTCAGTTATATGAGCTATTCTCAATCTTCAATGTTTTATAACATATGAGTAGCTCTATCTTTTAATATCAAGGGAAAATAATCAGTAAGTTGTTCTTATATTTTACAATTTATATTCTCTCTCTCTCACTATATATATATATATAGCATGTTAGTGCGACTTACATGTTACCAGACTGATTTAAGAATTGTGATTTCTGTATATCAGGGGTTCCTCTGAGTGTGAAGTGCCCTGGGTCTCACAAAGTCTAAATCCAGCCCTCACAATACCTGTAGCCCAGGGTCCTATAAAATCATAAATCCAAACTGTATGTAAGACGTTTTTCTCTTACAGGAAAAATAACATCAAAACTTTTAATCTGAAACTCTTATAACTACAGAGAAGAAGGTGTGTATGTTGAGATTATATCTTTTTTCTTAGAATACAAACTAGAAACAAAAAAAAAAAAAAAAAAAAATGAACATTCAAGTTTGTAGCTATGGTGAAAAGTGGATTTCCAGTTTTATTCTTGGGTATATTTCATTCAGATTATGTTTTTTATTTTGCTCAGTTACAGTGTAAAAGCAAAATAGGTAAAATATTGAAAATCTTTAATGCAGTAAGCAAATTATAAAAGCAAAAAGGTCACTCATAGAAACTAAAATTTCTACAGTTTGGCTGGAATTCAGTTGGCAGGTGAACAGGGGTTTTTGGACATTGACGTCAGGGGGGATGGGGGAGAGCAGCAGTGGGTGGGGAAAGGGTACAGAGAGAAAAAAGAATTAACCTTCTCAAAATATAATAAGCATTTGAAACATATTTCCAGTATTGTGATATTAAAAACATTTTTTTTCTATAATGTTATGTATTTTTCTATAACTTTGAAAAGAGTCATTGATTAATTGTTCAGATAATTAACTTTTTCTTGATGTTGTCAGTGTAAGATTTTGGTTGATACAATCTTTGAACATTGTCAAAAAAAAAGAAAAAAGAAAAAGAAACTTCTGCCATTTTCAGAAAAAAAACAAAAAAAAAAAGAAAAAAGAACCTTCTCTTGGAAGAAGGAATTTTCTCTTTATTCACTTTTAAAAGGATGAAGAATAAATTTGCTGAAATATTTTTTAACAAGATCAACAAATATGAAGGGATTTAATTATCTGAACAATATCTGGTATTATATTTAAAAAAAAATTTTTTGTGCTTTGATTTTTTTAACATTCTGATATTATATTTTTTTAATCTTTTTAAATGAAGTACTTTTTTATTTCATTATTCCTTTTCCTCCATCTTATTGTCACTTTTTTATTGAAGCATTGTCGTTTCATACACTATTTATTATGACTAATTTTACTCCATCTTGTTTTTTTTCTATCACAATATGTTTGAATACTAAAGTGAATAACTCTAAATCAAAAATAAAGAACTCTGAATTTGAATCCCAAGGTGTTGGATGCAAGTTCAAGCCTTAGTGTAACCTATTTCTTTATTTCTAATTTTTCACTATTTATTTTAGAAGACCCTGTGAATTGTCATAAATACAGCAACAATAAAATGGAGAATAGTTAGAATTAAAAAAAACAACAAATATTGATAATCTTAATCTGATATATTTAATCTCTAAAATATTTTCTCCAAAATTTTTTGTATATTATCTTTTTTTCATAGTTGTTCATTAATTGAAATTCTAGTGATTCACTTATTATGCTTGTATGTTTCCAATGATTTGATTCTCAATATTTAGGATAATTTATAACATATCAAGACAACATCAAATTTAAAAAAATCAAAATCCTAATGGGACACAGACCAGAACTTGGATGGTTTTAAAATTCAGAGAAAAGAATAGATAAAATATGAGATCTAAAACTAAAAAAGATATAAAACAACCAATAAACTAAATCATTAAAATATCTGACACCAACACACAGAAGATAAATTGGTTAGAAATCAAACATTTTTTAGCTTTAAAATTATATATATATATATATATATATAACAAAAGTTCAATGATATGGTTGCCCTTCATCGATCTTTGTGAAGTCCGACCAAGCCCATCTCCCACAACACCAAAACTCTTTAACTACTTCTGATCATTGATACTGTCTCCACTACCAACTTTTTCTGAAAGTTAATAACAAAAGCCTTGACACTTTGTTCCCTGACTTTTAGATGAGGTGGGGCGGGGGGAAGGTTGATGAAAAGATTGAAAAATGAAAAAAAAAGAATGAGTGGAAAGAAACCTCCTTGAAGAAAGTGTTAAAGTTTTTATTAACTTTCAGAAAAGAATTTGGTTGAATAGATAGTGGTGTGGGTGGGGGTCACAAATGGGACCACAACTATATCATTGTCCTGAAAAAAAAAATATTGCTAAAAAAGCTGATGATGACCAATTCTTGTTTAATTGTGTAAATTTGAATTAAATGAAAAAGTAAAATAAAATTGAACTTTTATTGATTAGATTTTTAAGAATGAATTAAAAAACCTGGTTAAGTTAAATGAAGTTCTAATAAAGGTAAATCAAAAATCTTTGTGAAAATTCAAAATTAGGGAATGTCGAGCCGTTGTTTTAATTTTACAAATGTTTGCTTGTAAATATGAGACAAAAGAAAAAGACAAGTTTACAGTAATAGAGCAGGTTGAGTGAGAGAAGGTCTTAATCGTAAAATCAACATCTGATATGTCAGGAAAAAAGAATAGAAATTATTCTTTAAAAATTTACAAGGGTTAAAATAACTTCATAAAAGAGAAAAAGCCAACAGAAATTTCTCACGATTTAGAGATGGAGAATTATCATTATTATACTAGCCTGATGTACTCGGACTCGTATCTATAACAGTCACACGGTTTTTCGTTATTGCATACTCTGGGCCCCACCTTCTGTTGTAGTCAGAAACCTTCAGGGAATTTGAACTCTTTATTCAATCAACAGTTTTTGCTTTTTCAAAACGTCATATGCTCCAGTTGGGTTGAAGAGACAGACAGGCAACTTCACATGGATCTATTAAGGGAGAATTAATTGATATGAGATATCTTCAAAGGATGGACAGTAGAATAATAACTATCTACTTGTGTGGGTTGAATGGAGAGTTCAAATCCCAAGAAGGTTACTGATTACATCGGAAGAAGGCCTAAGAATACAACAGCCAAACTTTTATGATTGTAACAACCAAAATAAAGAAACTTGTCTAAGGGCATCAGTGTATAATAATTACTCATGGTTTCAGCATTTACAATTTAGAAGACATATATACAAATTTCAACATCAAGTCAACGTTCCATAAGCATTAGTGACTCAATCAAGAGGATATACTACTTTAAATGTTTATTTTCTGTGCAATGCTTTTTCTCATCGTGAGAAGATGATATATATATTTAGCTGATCTTGTGAAGATGATATATATTTATTTTTTAGCTTATCTCAATCAATTTGTATTTAGGCAGCAATTTTCCTAGTAGGCATTTCTTAGCCATTCATTGGCTCATTTTGTGAATATTATACATATATGTGTATATATATATATATATATAATTATCTCTTAGTGTGGGATTGAAATTATATAAGAACTACTAAGTTCATAGATATATTGATTTCAAGTAATGAATAGTTAAAATCCAATATTTCAATATTGGTGATCAGTATTTAGAGAACATTTTAAATTCTAAAAATGTTGCCTATTTATTGGATGCAAGTTTAACAATTGTATTTTCAAGCTGAGCCATTTAATTGGAAAAAAAGTTGGAACTAAAGAGGATTCAATGGCTACACAAGTCATTTTGATGGTCATGAAATAACTACTTACATGGTGCATATTAACAGAAACTTTCATAGTAGAATAGGACTGATATTAAGAATGGAGTAAAATGATTATAGATATTTGTCTTTAACAGGAACATTGATAAATAGATTTTCAATATCTAGTGAAGCTGGTATTTTATTTCTAGTGTGTAAGATTCAGAAATTCATTTGTGAAGTTTAAACTATATTTGCTTGATAAATAATGTAACATACATCCATGAATATCATGAACTTTAGACAATTCTTATATAATTTCAATCCTATATTGAGACATCAGTTTGGAAAACAGGAGAAGCTTATTTAAATATCTAATAGACTTAGGCTTGATTTATTAAAGATAGTAAACAACTTCTTTTATTTTATATTAGATCATATCATATATATATATATATATATAATATATATCATTAAATGCACATTATCAAAATTCCTATTTTTAAATTTATGTTCTTCAATGATATATACAGATTATCAAAGAATGTAAAACTCTAAATAACAATTTTAATAGTTTGTGATAATTAATTAAACTTCTCTATCACTATTATGTTGAAAAGGTTTAACTTAAATAAACAGCTGGTAAGCTAATTTAATCTTTTAAATTTATATATATAAACATACCAAAAATATTTGAATTATGAACTGTTCATGTGAAGCACACAATCATCAGGATTATGTACTCCAGATAAAACTTCAAGAGTTCATAATTTTAATATTCAAAGTTTTATATACTGGCTCTGGTATAATAGTATTGAGAACTATTTTATGTCAAGTACTTTTCTTATTTGAATTTATTATTATTATTATTATTATTTACTATGTATTATTTCTATTATCTATCATTTCTTATTGAGTACTTTTCTTATTTGAATTCATTTTATTATTATTATACTATATATCATTTGCATGCAATATTTAAGGTCCATCTAAAAGAATGTATAATAATCCATGGATTTTTGGCGAACTATTTGAATATATTCTGTGTGAATCTTTTTTTCTAATTGAATTTTATTTTTATACTTTTCTGCCTTCAGATATAATTTGTGTTACTTGTGATGCTAATCATGTCATGTGTTATTTTCCCTGAATTATATCTCTTGATTTTTTTTTTTTTTTTTTTTTTTTTTTTTTTACTATGTTTTGTGAAATTATTTAGCATAAACTTTTTTAAAATTAATTATTTAAAAATGTGGGGAGATAATCTAGCAAAACTACAACTTTTCTTGTCAATAACATCTTAGTTATATAATAACTTAATGGGGGAACAAATATTCCACTTAAAGGAGGCTGCAATATCATGGTGGAGGGGGTTAAAAGGAGGATAACAGCTAATAATTTTTATCTGAATTTCTGAGATGAGAACTTATTATATACTTGTGTCTTCTAACGTGTGTCCCTGTCTTATTTATTATAGTCACATTTCAGCCATTTTTCCTCTGGCCATATTCAGGTGTTTGTTGTATTTAGTAACTTTATGGGAATTTCAAATTGAATATTTTATTCAATCCAGGGGGGGGGATGTTTTTTTACTCTGCCATCCATGCTTAGAGGACATCTTGTATTGCTTAATTTTTCCCTCGTCTCAGTCTTCATGCGGAACCAGAGTATGATTTTTTTTTTTTTGCACTACTCAGTCCAGGGATTGAAATCACAACCACCAGGATTAGGCAAACTATTCTGGCTCAATAGAAGAGAAAGTGATATTCCAAGGATCATTTAACTTATAAAAATTAAACAATATGAGATATCTGAAGAAAGTCTAAATGTACAATGGTCAGATTTTTAAAAACTAGATTAGGCCACTACACTGAATACATTTGTTTATAAAAACTTATATTTTATGATACAAAAGCTTTTCTTCATTTTAGGGACCTCAAAGCAACTGCATGACTCTTAGATATGTTTTTTTTTTTTAAATTAAGGGTTATTTAGTACTATTAGCCTATTATATTCACAACATATTAAATGTTTAATGATAAGTTTTCTATTAAAAAGATAGCCAAAATAAGCTAACTTATTCAAGAAAGCTTTCTCCAATTATTATCCAAAGAAAAAAATTACCAACATTGTCATCTTTTGAAAACCTCTCTAAAAACCTTTAAAACTCCAAAAATTACTGTAAGATTCATCTTTGACCTTTGTACCATCTGTTAATGTGTCGACTGCATTTTTTTAAATTTAATATAGCTGTAATCTTATTTAAGATCTTAAAGTCATCATTCAGCTTTAGTTCATATGAATTTTGAATGATGTAGTCGACTGGATAGTAGTTGTACTGTTCTTGTAGTTTGCCCATACTGTACACTGAACATTGATCAGTGTCCCTGGTCGAAGGGTGTTAAACTGTACCATCACCAGAGGTGCCTGATACCAGTTGCTGTTGGTTCGTGGAAAGAAGTTCAGAGAATAGCCCTGTTGTGGATCATATGTGACAGACTGATTATAAATCTCATCTGGTTGGATTAAATATCTGTCATCTTCATCAGTCTGTAAAAAAAAAAAAATGAAAATAAATACATTATTTGGGATTAGAATAAATCAAGTGTGTGTTTTTTTTATATATATATGACTTTTACTCCAAAGTTAAATACATTGCTCTGTATATAAATAAAAAAAAAAACTAGTACAATGAGCTCTCAACTTGAACTTTACCAATTTCAACATTCCATAATTAGAAAATGGCTTAGCTTAGAATAATTCCCAACTCCAACTAACCTGGTTATTTACTTATATATATATATATATATATATAAGTTAGAGACCTTTATTCTAAAGTTTATTCCATGTAAAAATATGTACTAAGACTGATTTCACTATTATTTACTCCTTTTGAGTTTTCACATCAGCATTAGCTGATGGTCTTTCACTGGAGTCTGAGTGACAGCAAGTCTCCTCAGGACTCTTCTGAGTATTCTGGCAGATTGCAGTATTCTGGATGGTATCAATCCTTCCTCTGATTTCCAAACTTTCCAATCCTTTTGGGACCGTTCCAAGTGCACCAACTACAATTGGTTTCACTTTCCATAACTTTTTCAGTTCTCTGGCAAGGTCCAGATATTTGTCTATTTTTTCATTTTCCTTAAACTTCACCCTGTGATCTGCTGGAACTGCAAAATCCACCAGTTGACAAGTTCTTTCTTTTTTGTTATCAACACTAGGTCTGGTCTTCTTGCTGGGATAAGGTGATCCGTTTTTATTTCAAAGTCCCAGAGAATTTTATGCGTTTCGTTCTCGAGAACAGATTCTGGTTTATGCATATACCATTTTGTTGTATGGTCAAAATTTAATTTTTTACATAATTCCCAGTGGATCACCTTCCCAACTATTTATTATTATTATTATTATTATTATTATTATTATTCTCCTTGTGAGTTTTTAACACAAGCTTTAACAGGTGGTTTTTCCCTGGAATCTAAATGAAAACCAGTTTCCTCAGATCTTCAGAACTCTTTTAAGTATCTGAGCAAATTTTAGTAGTACATTGATCTAGATGGTCTTGATTCTTCCTCAGATCTCCAGTTCTTTGAGGGCAATTCCAAGGGCTTATAATTACCTTCATGTTCCACAACTTTTTCAGCCCTCTGACAAGGTCCAGGTATTAATCCAGTTTTTTCATTTTATTTTTACATTGTGGATTACTGGAATGGCAAAATTCTCAAGTTTAAAGTTTATTTTTCTTATTATACAACACTTGATTGTCTGATCATCTGGCCTGGATTGGGTGATCTATTTGTATTTCAAAGTGATCATCTGGCCTGGATTGGGTGATCTATTTCAAAGTCCTACAGAATTTTCTGTATCTCATTTTATAGGACAGATTCTGAGGGTGGGTGGGGGGACCACCTTATCCACCAAGTTATGTCCGCTCCTCATGATGATAATATTTGGATGTATCAAAAGAAAATCTTTTTAATCTTTTTTAAAGGCCTTTACTCCAAACTTTATTTTATGTACACATCTAAAGATTCCACTATATTATTAATATTAGGATCCATATATTATCACTAACAATTTAGCTGTATCTTTCATTTCAGATGTTATAATGGTGAATAAAGGGAAATGATATTTCACAATTTTCAGACATTTTCTAAAAATTCAAAGAATGAAACAATATTCTACATAACTCACCTTGCCACTGCAAGTTACTGGAACATGGTCCTGAGACCATGTATCGGCCAAGAATTCCTTCACCAATGGATTGGTTGGTTCCAGTGGTGTGGGAATCACATTTTCTGGCTGAAAATTTAAAATGAAATTTTTAAGTGTCCACGTTCTTAATTTCATTCAAAAAATTTTATTCAAAATTAAAAGGGGGGGGTACTGAGTACTAAACTGCATCTATATCGGTCAAATAGATCTGTTTAAAAAATTCTTATTTGTTGCTATTGTTTTTATTTTGGCTATGATATTAACTAAACAAAATCCAAAAGTTTGTCCAAAATGTCCTAAGTTTGTTTTTATGTAGTTCTTTTGGTATGTAACTATACATAAACATCTATGTGGGTTTTTCTAAGCATGTGTATAAAAATCAAACATTTTCTTAATGGGATTTAATTATAACAGTTTAACTTTACAGCACTGAAAATCTGAACAAAAATAAGAATAGATAGTAGTCCCAAAACAATTACACCTCTTATATACATTTGTGCAATTTTGTTTTTGGTTACAGAGTTTCAATTCTATAGAGTTTGGTAGTAAATAATACCTAATAATATATTTATACAGTATTGCACATAAATAAGTATAACCCTAACATTTTTCTTCAAACCAAATATACTAAAAAGAAATGATAAAATGCTGAGATCTTTGGTTTAGAAGTGAATTAACTTTTTTATTAAAAAGAAAAAAATATACTAGGCTGCATCAAAAGTTGTGCAATATTGTGGTAATGCAAGGCACAACTGATTTCGGATGTTTTTGCCAAGATCATGAAGATGACAAACCACACAAGACTGTGAGATTCTGAGCTTGCCTTATAGTCTTCACGTATTACTTGCCAGATTTAATTCTATGACTTTGAATACGGCATCAAAATCCAGTTTTAGGCCAACATGACCTTGAGTCTTGCAACCTGAGGGAAATTTCCTAAACCATCAGATTTCTGTACTGTGATTAACTTTTTGCATAAAGTGGTATGGCTCAGTTTAAAATCATAAAGTATTAGTTCACAAATTAAACTACATTGCATGGTAATTTTCACCTTTCGTTGTCAAAATTCCTAGCAAATAAGGCAATTAGAGTAACCTCCCTTGACTTTCACTTTGAACTAAACCGGTAGCTATTTTGAAAGTCTCCATGTGAAATAAACAAATCTTAGAAACTTTTTCGAAAACAATACAACTGCATGCTTTAACACAAAAATATCATAAAATGTGTTCTTAATAACAATTAAATTCGTTTCAGATAATTTTATGCTAGGAATTTAGCCAACTGACTTTCACTTTGAAACAAGACGGTAACCATTTTTAATGTGTCCGTGCAAAATATACAAATCTTAGAATCGTTTCGAAAATAATACAACTGCATGCTTTAACACAAAAATATCATAAAATGTGTTCTTAATAACAATTAAGTTCATTTCAGATAATGTGCATACATAATTTTATGCTAGGAATTTTAACAACTAAAGGTGAAAATTACTCATTGCACATTAGTGACTTTCAAATTCCACACGTCATGTCAGTGCACTAATTAGCATGATAGCAGGTACCGATCACAGCTTTAATTGCTTTGGTCATGTGATATACATGCTGTAAATTAATATGTACCAAAATATTTCAAAACTTTTGACTTACAAATAATATATGCTGCTATAAAGACTTATCAAGTGAGTTCACTTCTCACTGAGTGTCATACATATTTAGGTTGTGTGCCAAAGTAGGGTTATTAAATATGAAAATCTACTGAGCCTTTTTTTTTTTTTATTTGGGGAGAAATATATTTCAAGCTCTGTGGATTGATATAACTAATTCTTTTTTAACAGTTTCATTATTTTCTTTTAACGCCCCCCCCCAACTAAACCTTCTTTGATAATCTTCCTTTTCATGTTTGCATGATAAGAACGTGTGGGTATTTGCACTGAAATACCTTTAAAAAAAACTCATCATGTGATTACCATATAATGCAGTAAAAGGAAAGAATGACAAAGATAAGATACACTTGAAGAACTTCACCTAGGGATACAACAAGAATCACTTTACTAGATGTTTTTTTTAACTTGGGTTTTGCTTTTATATCTTCTTTGCTTTCATTTCATCAAATCTATGGGATCTCTAAATGCCCCATCATGACAATGGTCTTCCAAAATAGTGTAAACAAACATTTCATCTTTATAAAATTAATGTTTAGTGACAATGTTTGGGTTTGTTTATTAATGGCATATAAAACCCTCATGGGTTATAAAATTGTTCTGTAACCTTGTTTGGTCATAGGGGTTCAACTTATACAGCATGTCTTGGGCAGGAATAGCTTGGAAGAGCCCATCCCTCTCCAGGCCTGGTTTGAATTCAGTTTTCCTTCTCTTAGACTAATTGACATACAAAGGTCAAAGAGCAGTCTTTGCTCTACTATTTACCCATAGCTGGAGGAAGGATAGTTTTATTTATTTATTTCCTAGGAGTATTAGTATTATGAGAAATATAAAACAACTTTGTTCAGGATTTAAACTCTAGTAGTTGTTTCTTCTTCTTCCTATGATAATAAACATCATGTCACAATAGGGACTATTAAGGGGTTTTTTTAAGGCAAAAATTGAGTTTGGGAATTGTTCATTATAATCATAATTATCTATATTTTCAACATTCCATTGCAATCATTTTTTTTTATTGCATCTTTTATTGAATTAGAAAAAACAAACTAGTAACAAGGCTAAGAGATTTGCATATGACTGCAAAAGTTATGAGTTATTTAATGCTGAAATTTGATTCATTTTTAAATGTTTGATTATAATCAAAATTATATTTTCAATTTTGCATTGCAGTTTTTCTTTTGTTTTGTACAGTTATGACATTTTATTTATTTATATAATTATAATGTATAAATATATGAAGCATTCCTATCTAATACTAATGATTTATACAAAATTATATGGTTTTCAGTAACTATTTGATGATAAATTGTTGGTGCACAGATAGCTTCAAGTAACAATTCTTATAACAAATAATTATTGGGTATTAAGTATTTTTATCTAATACTAATAATTAAAAATGTAGTTGGATTCTAAAATTCTTCTTATATTCTTAATTATACATATAGTAAATTGTATTATTTAGATTTTTTGGACTGTTGTCCTCATTATAATATACACAATGTTTTAGTTGATGTGTCCTCTGCCTTCTTCAGGTATTTCTTGTCAAACTCAGACCCTTCATGTGGTAATTAAGAGCCTTGATGGAACTTTGAACCAAACCCTTTATTCAATCCACTGGGGTAGAATGTTCTCATTCCATTAATCATGACCAGGTACTAGTGTTAAGTATTCTATGTTATCACCCCTGCTCAGGATTGAACCTGAAACATACTAATACAAATTATCAAATTGTGTGTGTGTGTGTGTACATACATACATACACACACACACACCTAACATTAAATCTTATATAAACACAGATACCAATATACAAAGGTTCAAATATCTGAGGTAACATTGAACAAATTGATAATCTACAGTAAGTGGCAGAGGTATATATTTTGTTGTCTGTACTAAAAATGAAGATGTCATTGTACCAAATAGAAAACTGTTGATTCCTTGGTGGTTCATCCATGTCTGGTTTCCACATAAAATTGTCACTATAATAACTGCTTCTTCCCATTTCAAACAAGTTCTGAATTGTTTGCTATATAACTTGACAATGGTAGGGATTTTTTTTTCTAATGGGGGTTGTTAAAAATCAAAAGAGAAAAGAAAACAATTGAAATAAAGAATAAAATTGAAAATAAATAACTTTTATTGATTTTATTTTTTATCTTTTTAATTTATTTTCTTTAACTTACTTTTTAAAAAAAAAGTAATTGTATTGTTGATAGCTTTTAAATTTTTTTTCCATTCAGTTTTTTTGTAAGGTATTCTTATTATAGAACACATTACACACACACACACACGTGTGTGTGTGCGTGCGTTTATGCAACCTTATTTTATCAGTAATCCTGTGTTAATTCCGGACTACTGACAATACCATTTTAATTATTTTCAATGCATTTCTGTAGTAAATTATTTGCAATTAATTTCTATATCAAAATCCTTAGCACTGCATTTACATTATACATATAGTAACACTGACACTAATGTAACATATAGTAATTCTATTCTGTCATTAATGCTGGTGTTAATTCCTGACTACTGACAACCCTTACTCTTGATTAGTCTTCAGTATTTATTGTATTTTTTAATCCCACCTTATATATTTTGCTAAATATGAAAAAGATGTCATATTGAACTAGTTTTGATACTAAGCATAGAACGTATACTTCATCCTGAAAAACAAAATCAAACTAAAAGTTACTTTGGAGATTAGCAGTGGAGAAAAAGTGAATAAGTTCCAGAAAATATGGAACCATTAGCATCACCAAAGTATTCGTCACATTTGTTTTTATTATTCCCCAAAGAGATTAATTTTCTTCTGCCTAATTCTTGAGAATGGCAGAAAGTCGAACTTTTGTGTTTTGATAAGAAATGTTGCAGAGATAATAAGGACGGAAAGTATGGCATGAACTGCTGCACAAGATGGATGAAATTTACCCCCCCCCCAAAAAAAAGAAAAGATGAAGAAAATGTCTGGTTCTTGGAATTACTTATATAGAAAAATAATTTTTCTCCAATGATGACAAAAGCATCTGAATTTCTCTATCGTTATTATATATTCTACAATGCCAGGTCTTTAAGGTCTAAGCAAAAAGAATGACATTTTTACCTGCACAAAGATTAAGTGTTGCAGCACAACAGAAAAGAAAATTGCTAGTCATAAGTACGTTCACAGCAATAAAAACAAGAATGATATTCAGAAACCAATGCTGATATTATTCCCATTATCTTTAATTTCTAAGCCGAGCTTCCAATTTAGGATATCCATCACTATTGTAATTTAGTATACAAAAGAGAAAAAGTTCTAGAAAGATTCTCTCTCCTTTTACTGGAGACTTTTGTGCATCACACTTAAAGTTGGTTGGTTTTACGGCATGTCAACATTTATTGATTTATTTTACCCTCTTATATTGGTAATGGTTACTTACATAGTAATAAGGTAAATACCAAAATCATTACTATAATATCTCAAAAATGCTTATGGTTTGCAAAAGAAAAAATAGATGAAGGTTTGGATTAATTTCGTTTATTTTAAAACAAAAAAAAAGCTGGAATTGTTGAGATGATAATTCCTTTTCGCTCGGTGAAATGAGGGTAGACGTGTGGTTGAAAGTCAATTCTGGCTGCTGACTATTCTCTGTGTGAAGTGGGGTGTGATGTATGTGGGTCATAGGTGCGGTGGTTCTTTGATCTTGCCTGTCGAGCGATGTTCTTGGCGTGAAGGTCCATAGTCAACTGCTTATCGACTTTAAGACAGTTGTTTTATAGTTAGGAATCGGCTCGAATTCACTTTGAAGGGTTTTGGGGGGAAGATTTTTTATTGTTTAAAAAAAACATTAAATAGAGGATATTTTTAATCGTTTATAAATTTTGTTTTTTCGCCGGAACCTTGTATGGAGCCTATGCGTACATTGATTGTTTTTGTTTATTCGTTTAGGCTACCATGGAGTTAACATCCAGTCGGTAACTTATGTTCTGTTCCGAAGTGTTTTGTTTTTATTTTTAATTTGTTTTGTTGGTGAGTAGATGTATTGTGTTAGTAAAAATTTTGAATCAAGAGAGATCTCTATTTCTGTTATTACATATATAAGCCAAAAAAAATAGATTGGAATAATTGAGATAGAGCCTGTATGGCCTCTTTGTCTATCTACTACAGATCCCGAAGCATCCATATACAAAGTGATTAAAGAACTGTAAGCGATTTGCCTAAGCAAAAGCCTAGCACTTAAATCCAATTTTTAAAAAATTAGCAGAGTCAGATGATTTGATAGAAATTTTATAGTATGTACCCCCGTATCAGGTCTTTATTGTTAGGAGGAGCCATAATTCCTTCTTCAATGATCTCGTCTAGCCGAGACAGAATTGATCAAAGTTGTCTTTAGAAACCATATATTTTTGGTCATCCAAGTTCTAAAACACTTTACTTTTCCCTTAGCCTACTATTCAGAATCCACTTCTTCCAATGCTCTAATTAAAAACCAATCTAGAGGCAGGTTGATAGTCTATTTCAGTCTAGAAGTCAGTAAATGATCCGCATAAGATTTGAATTCTGAGTCTCTACTCAGATATAAGTAATTAAGTTTTAATGTAATAAATATTAAATTAGAAAGACTAATGAAACTAAATAAGAACATGTAATTAGATTACACCTTTATATTCTCTTTTATTTCAATATGAATTAATATGTTAATTATTACAATTCAACTTAGTTGAAATAGAGTGTATAGAATCAAAGAATTAGAACAGCCTTGATTGTCATCTATTAGAAAACTTAGACAAAATATTAACTGCAGTTTTTTTTTTTTTTTTTTTTTTTAACTAAAATTTTGTTTTTAATGTGTGCATCGAAATTCAGGAACAAAAGGATAATTAATGGTTGATTTTAAGTAAAATCCTTTAAAGCATTTTTATTGAAAAATCCTTGTCCAATGTATTTCTATAGTAAAATCCTTGTCCAATGCTTTTTGGGTGATTCCCTGTGATGTAATGACTAACAGGCTGGAAAGGTGGATTGCAATATTGTAGTTAACAAGTTTGAAATGCAGTCATGCAATTACATTCCCCTAATTTTAGAAAGGTATGAACCTTCTCATCTCATACCACTGCTGTTTTTCTACAAGGATGGCTTTGACATTAAATAACCCATGAAGGTTGATATGCCATTAAACATGAAAACCAAAGCATTTTTTAGTAAAATAATTTCTAATTATTTGATTTAAAGTAATTAATGATCAAGTACTAATAATTTGCAAGGACTTATATGGTTTCAAGTAATTATAATTTTGAATCCTTTTCTTGCATAGATTTAAGTATACCAAACTAATACCAATAATTTTTATACAGATCCATTTGACGTGTTGGTAGGTAACAGGTACAATCTTTCTGGTTTAGAGGGAATCTTAGAGGTAATAAAATGAGCTTTCTATTTGATGCAGTTTAGTCATACCCAGGATACTTTTTTTTGAGGAGGGAAAGATATTATCCTTAGTGCAAGGATGCAGACAGCATATTAACAACCCCATAAACAGGGTGGATTGTACTTGTCTCAGAGCCAAATCTTTAGTTGTATACCCAGGCTACGTGTTTTCCCACAACAAAAACGATACCCATGCCGCAAGAGGAAACTGGACAATTTCCACCTCAGATGCCTACGCTGCAATCTACGCATATGTGGCAGGACAAAGTGCCAACCACAGATATGCTGGAATGAGCAAACAGGAACAGCATGCCTGACATCTGCGAGAGAGACGCCTACTTTGGCTTGGTCACATCAGGAGGACGGACTTAGGCTGCATCTCCGAAAACCTACTGTACGGCGAATTGGCAAACGGCACCCGACCAACAGGGAGACCTCACTTGCACTTTAAAGATGCCAGCAAAGGAAAATAAAGACATGCCACATTGGGACCAACACATGGGAGGCTTGTGCAGGTGACCTGGTGACTCCTGGTCAAACAAGGAACGTAAAGGAGTGAAAAAGAGCAACTCCAGCAGGCATCACTGTTTGCTTGCAGTGATTGCCATTCAAGAAGTGGACTGTTCAGTCACTCACACAGCTGCAGATTAAAGGAAAAAAAAGTGGACACTACACCATCGTCTTTAGTAGACGGAAGGATGCCAATCATAATAATAATCATGTCTCTCTATTTGTCATTCAAGTTACATTTCTATAGTGCATTTCCTTGCAAGAAAGATTGAAAGTACTTATAAGTCGTTACTTTCCACATTATGACATGGATATTTCCCAAGGTGTTAAGAAATTTATCCTCATTGGTGCTTTGTCCTGAATAGTACACTGATGAAATATTTGTGATTATACAGAAATGTAATATTTACACTGACAATCCAGATAAATTGAAGTTCCCTTCATTTTTTTTTTTTTTTTTTTTTTTTTTTTTTTTATTGAACAATGAGCTACAATTCACTTATCTACTTTTTCTGGTCTTTCCTTTTCCTAACAACTAAGAATATGTCAACCTACTACTTATTGGTAATATAATTTTCAGACTTAAATCAATGTACTTACACAACCCTTCCACCATGAGAAGGATGTGACACAAGGTCAATTTTAAGCAGAGTTCTGCCAGTTTAAATTCGGATTTTTACTTCACCTAGTCACCTAGATTAGTTGCCTTACCAAGACTACTGAACCCAGTCTGCCCTTTTATTTACCCATAGCTGCGGTGGGGGGGGAGAGAGACAAGCATTAATACCTTTCCCAAGGAAATTAGCACAAAATGGAACACTAACAGTCTTGTTCAGGATTTGAACTCAGTTTGTTGAATTTTTGATTTCATTTATGATGATAACTGTTAAACAATGTGCACCTTCTATTACAGTTGGGAGTTAAATGTTTTAAAAAGATTAAAACTTACTTATCCAGAGTGACATCCTATTGTGGTGTAATGGTTAGCAATCTAGTCTCGCAGATCCATTACTACTGATGCCCATACTTGTGACTCCATGTCACATAATATCTGTGATAAACAAATTGGGTACACCAGTGCAGGTAGTATGTATTTACCAAATCCTCCACAAGAGCAAGATGCGACACAAGGTCAATTTATAAGCAAAGTTTAATGAGTTTGAATTTAGTTTTCCTTCTCCTAGACTGGTTGCCATATAAACATTAAAAACCCAGTCAGCTTTACATTTTACCCATAGCTGGAGGGAGAATAATAGGATTCATACCTTTCCCAAAGGTATTAGCACTATGTGAAATGCAAACAGCCTTGTCCAGGATTCGAACTCGAGTCATTGTATCCATTACACCATGGGCGAGTGTGAAACTAAGTAGTATATTTTTATATAATTCTATTGTACATTTACCACAGAAAATAATAGAAATTTTCATTGTTGTGATATTCTAGACAAGCATTGAAATTGAGGTTAATTCATTTTGGGACCAATCTATTGGAGTTGTACCAATGTTTCCAACACTAAACTACACAACTATCCACTTCTTCAATTTAGCACAATGCATTACAAGTAATAATAAATCTTTGTGATCATTACTATTTGCGTCTTGATCTCATTTCTTGATAAGCTCCAGCACTTTGGTGTTGCTAAGTATATTCAACTTAGTTCATATTCCCAATGGAATCTCAACACAAGTACAAAGTAGCTGACCATAAAAGTACCATACCGACCTACACAACTTACTGACCTCAATTTGATTACATTTACATAAAATTGCTAACTACAAATCACACAACATAAAACAAACCTTTGCGGTTAAATACAGATTATACATTGGCAATATTAGGGTTTATATCTATATCCAGACCATCTAAAATGCTAAAAAGCAGAATTTTACCCATAAAGGAATCCTTGAATGATTGGTTGTTTCTTTTCTCATGCCAAAATCAGTACAATAATTATAGTCATTAATTATATATGGCACAAAAATTTATCTTCACAATTATTTTGGACGGATAAACTTGAAAAAGAGAAATGACAGAACACTATCAGAAAAACTTTATAACACTTAGGAAAAACAAAATTACTATTGGAGTGGTTACCACTTATTGGTAACAGTTGGTGCAAGGTAGTCACATCCCCACTCACCAAGGTTTAATGAGACACTAACACTGAACAAACAAAAGGAAAGACAAGCCCATATACACATATAGGACATTTGATACATACATACAAGAAGTATCTTGTCTCAACAGATGAATTAGTATACATTATTCCATGACAAGCAGTATATAAAAAGGGGTATCAAACATTCATACACTACAAATATTTGGAAACATTAGAAGCAGATACTATCAAACAAATTGAGGGGAAAATCAGGAAAGAATATCTCAGAAGGACAAGGAAACTATTAGAAACCAAATTCTACAGTGGAAACTTAATCAAAAGAATAAACATCTGGACAGTCACCCTAATAGATGCTCTGGCTCCTTCTTAAACTGGACAACAGAGGAGCTTATAAAACAGGAAATACAGTGAGTGCACAGGGCCTTACACCTGAGAGATGATGTAGAGACTATATGTTGTGAGAAAACTTGCCAATACTAAGTTTGGTTTAGTTTGTATAATGGCATATCCACTACTTATGGGTCATTTAATATTGAAATTTGATTTATTTGTAAAAGTTTGATTATAATCATAACATTGTTCCATTACCTTTTTGAAATTACTTTTTTTTTTTTTTTTTTTTTTGTCTATAATCATTTGTTTACATTCAGAAATACTTGATATCATATAAATATCTAAAAAAAATAATTTGCACACAGTTGTATATGGTTTCAGTTATTTCTATCTAATCTATTAATAATGGAGATTGCTTCCGATTTTTGTCTGTAACAAAAATGACGTCACTGCTTACTCGCATTACCAAAAATCATCATAACATAGAATAAAATTTATTCTACGATTTTTGGCATGTTCAAATTTGAGTGTATTTATTCAATAAATACACTGAAAATTTGAATATGCAACATTAGACAGTCCTCATTGTTTTTTAAAACAAGTTTTAATAAATACATGACTGGTATTATATATCTATATATAGTTTGTTTTATTTTAATATATATTTAAATATTTACATTTCAAATTGTTTTATTTTTTAATCCTTTAATGAATTTGATTTTACTTACTTAGGGTACAAACTTGCTGACATTGAATTTTTTATTCCCACCCCTAAGGCAATGTTTCAAAAATCTATTTTTACATTTAATGTTTTTTATTTTGTACTAGTACTAATAATGTATACATAATTATTGTTTTCGAGTAACTGTTTCTATTTAATAATAGTCATGTTTGCACAAAGGTATATGATTTTATGTAACTAATAATAATGATTGTTAGTAAACAATTATAGCTTAAAGTAACAATTCTTAATACAAATAATTTACACAAGAACACTTAATACAATATAATATCTAATATGAATAATTTTCAAACGGGCCTTTTTGACCCATAATGGGACCCTAACTGATACTACCACTCTGGGTCAGAGTTGACCTGAAAGTAACAGCAATCAAGGACTACTCCATATTCTCTAGAACTAGAACTTCACCATCAGATGCAGTTTTGAACAATGCCCAAGACACAGGAATTTTCAAATCAAGTAAACAAAAATATGGATACAGAATTCAAACAAATTACTTGGATATGGCTATGTAGAGGACACCTAAAGAGAGAAATTGGATCTCTATTGATATCAGCTCAAAATAACACCATATGAACTAAAACAAATACAACCAAGAGAATAGAAAATGCAGTCGGTGGAGAGAGAGAGAGAGAGAGAGACCAGATAAGTGAATGTAATAAACTGGCTCAGTGAGAAGGTGATCCCTGGAAATCTTGCAAGCAAAAAAATTTTGACCATACCGACAAATGGTATAGGCACAAACCAGAATCAGTTTTAAAAAATGAGACCCACAGAATTCTTTGGGATTTTGAAATACAAACAGAATTACCAATTCCGACTAGAAGAGCAGACTTAGTTGTAATCAACAAAAAATGTAAGTGTCAACTAGTTGACTTTGATGTTCCAGCAAATCACATAGTTTGTCAGAACTGAAAAAAAAAAGTTGTGAAACATGAAGGTGACATTAATACCAATCATAGTTGGAGGACTTGGAACACTCATCAAATAAACTGAAAAGGAAACTGAGAGAACTAGAAATATAAGGAAGAATGGAGTCTGTCCAGACTACAGCACTGCTGTGATGGGCTAGAATATTTAGAAGTGTCTTGAAGAGCTGAGGAGATTTGCTGTCACTTAGACTTAAAAAAAAATGTTACTAGTGGGATGAAAAACCCGCAATGAGTAAAATGATAATACTTAAAAAAAATGTATAGATTATTAAATATGAGAATTGTGACAAAAACCAACAGAAATAAGATGAAAGACTAGTGAAAGAGTGATAATACTGCCACTAAACCACCTTTTTAAAGTTACACTGCTTACTATCATTTCAAGCCAGAAATTGAATAGAGCAGTGGCTGATATTCATTTCTAGAAATTGGATTGGCAAAATTAAGGGCAACGCCTAGATAAATAAAACCTAATAAAATGAAGAAAGGAAACCTCACTATCTTTATTCAATTAGTGGATGACTTCTATTCAACAATCCAATGGCTGCTGGAAGTATGTATTTGAAAGTGAAGCAAACACACAGAACAACATAGACATATAGAAAAGAGTTCAAAAGGAAATGTAGTATGGAAGAAAAGGGCAGAAACAAAACCCAACAAAGTTTAGCAATATGCAACAAAAGGGGAGCACTTACTCTTTTTACAAAGAGGTTTTAACTTTCTCTTGTTACAGAGACGATTCTTCTGTGTCTCACTTTAATGACCCACTCCTTCTTATAGTGAACAGTTCATATTCTTTTAGAAGGTTGGTGTCACTTAAACTGCTCTCTCCCTTCCTCCAATGTAGCAGTTACTGCTAATGTGATGAAAGTGGAAAGGGAGAATTTGCATTCCTAACAATATGATTGATTGGACATGTGGCATTTCTTTTGTCATGGAAAGGCATGAATTCACAGTTCTTTCTTATCTATTGGCAAAATAGCATGAAACGGAAAAATAGTCAGGTCAGAGACTGTTAGTAGTGCCATGTCACCCAGTACAACCCATTGTACCATACTTAGAGTGTAAATGGGCACCACTAGGTAATGACTGTTGCCTGAGAATTACCATTAAGGGGATTTACTAAACATAGCACCTCATTGATCTAATAGCCTGTCGCAAAGCCAAAAGGCCATCAGCATAGTTAGACACTATTTGAATAAATATTATGAGTAAATTGGAAAAGACAGAATGAAAGAATAAAATAAAAAGAAAGCTATTTCCGATTGTAACAATAGAGATTACTAAGAAAGAAAATCTTTGGTGTCTTTTATTTATAAGTATTAATTAATTTTATTCACTTGACTCTCAAAGACACATTATCAATCAAATTGTATTTGTTTTTCCTAATGATAGTCATAAAAATTCAGAGGCAAATGTCAGAATGTCAAGGAGAAATCACATAGAAAAGATAGAGTAAAAGAAAGGTAGAAAAGGATGAAGAAAGGTGAGATAAGTAGAAATGTCAGGCGTCAGTGAAGAGAGAATGAAAGGAATTAAAGAGGGGGAAAAGATGAAAGGGAATAAGAAGAATTGAGTTATAAGGAAGGAAAAGAGATAAAAAGAAATTTAAAGGATGGAAGGAAAAACAAGTAGACAGTTAAAAATACAGAAAAGAAGAGGAAAAATAAACCATGAATTAAATCAAAAGTTAATGAGAAATTCAGTAAAGTGATGGAGAGGAGAGAGAGAAAAACAAAAATGATAGAATAGATGATAATTATCTTAGGAGAAAGAGGAGAAGAAATAAGAGAAAATGATAAAGAGAAAGTGAAGAAAAAAGGAAAATTTTCTTTTCATACATTTCTATTTTGAAACATTCGTGTCAATATAAAAGTTGAAATGTCAAGAGACAAAATAAAAAAATGTCTATTTTTTTTTTTTATAAATTTTGGCAAAAGGGAAAAAGAAAGTTAACATTTTCAAAACACTGTTATTCTATTATTTAATAACATTTAAAAAGTTGTTTTTCTATTGAGAATTGATCCCACAACTGATATATTGTCTGCTATTAGTCCCCTAGCTATTTGGATAGTGCCGATTTAAATCAGAGTGCACGGAACCTTTGTACTACGACCTAGTGGGGTGCCATAAGGGTTATTGTATTAGAAAATGGACTCGGAGATTAGAGTTCAGTTTCTAGACCAGGCTTTTCTTTGCACTAATGCTCTTGAGGAAGGGAACATTTCTCCTACCAGC
The DNA here is from genome assembly GCA_023376005.1 of Doryteuthis pealeii. NCBI lineage: Eukaryota > Metazoa > Mollusca > Cephalopoda > Myopsida > Loliginidae > Doryteuthis > Doryteuthis pealeii. The sequence continues at coordinate 94,338,428 of CM042149.1, read as the reverse complement.
TATAGGTAAATAGTAGGGCAGACTAGGCTTTTTAGGTTTTGCTACAGCAAGCAGTCTAGGAAAAGTAAAAACAAAAAAAAAATGTAATTCAAACCAGCTTTTATAAAAATAACCTTCTGGGTTTCATGAATATATACATAATCTCATTATGAATGGATCCAGATCTTATGAATGGATCCAGATCTTGTTGCCTTGTCTTTCAAGCAGTTATGATGTTGTCATCCTTTCCAATTTATTGTCACTTTGTGTCAAGTCTCAACTCACTGAAACTATTCTACAACCTTTCTTTCCATTATTTCCAGGTGTATTATATTGTTGACCTCTGACAGCTATTATAAAGAATTAACCACGAGTGTGGTGACAGACAAGGTTAAGAGTTAAAGAATAAACAAAACAACTAGAATTTGAATGAAAGACTTGTATTACAGACATAAAACAATAGGGTTGCAGACTTTTTGGTTTGTCTGCGGAGAAATGTTTACAATTTGTCCACTTAGCTGAAATCCTGAGGTAGGGTTAATTATCGAAGTCCCTTGCTACAGCCATCTGATAGTTCCACTGGATATAATAGACGTTCTATTTTGACGTCTGACTCCGTTGAGGGCTGAATCAGAAAAGAGGGGGAAAGAATTTGCCTCATTGGATTTGCCGCCAAAGTATGCTGGCTTGTGATTGGTTGGTTCGATAGAGAGGCTCGTAGACAAGGATGATAACCCCTACCTCAGATTTCTTTACACTATACTCTACCAGTCTTTGTCAACCAGCAACAAAAGACCAAGCCAGTGGATGTGAGGCAATGTTTCATACCTTCCTTGGCCTTCCCACCAGCTTAATGATTGTAGATGTGTTAAAAAAACTCACACCTGCTAAAAGAGCCATTGTTTTTTTAATTTCCTTACATTGGTTAATTATTGGTTTTTAATAAAACAAAAATTGATAAACACCTGGTTTGAATTGGAGTTATGATTATCTCTCGATTGGTATTTTTCTCATCAATAGATGCCACCCTTATTGATAATTACCTGTAGTTTCCTGACTAAACTATTTGATCTTGGCCATTGACCTATCAAGGCTCATCTACCCAGCATCAGGTGAAGCTCATAATTAACCCCCTTTTGAACTCCTCCACCATGCTAAACAGCAGCTGTACAACCACTTATGTTCCATTTCTCAAACCTTCCAAATGAAATGAGCAAGGCATTCTAGACATTACTGGAGAAGTAAATATGAATTCATAAGCTATATTCTCTTATGGACTCCTACACATGGACATAACAGTGTTTGCTGACCAGCCCCCCCCCCCCCCAAAAAAAAAAAACATACATTCATCAGTTCTGTGCAGATGCTGTCTATGAATCAAGAGTGATGGCCGATAGGGACAGATGGTGAGAGAGTCAAAGGAATCAGTGCTGTTAACATGTCTTGATGATAAATTTAAAAAAATAATTTTTTACCCAAAATTCTGTAGCATGATTTGTTTGTTTTTTTTTGTCATGTGTCAACGTCACTTTCAATCATTCAGTTAATTTGCTTTGATCGCCACAGAACAAATTTTCATTTTTTTTAAATCATAATTCTACCAAGAAATACATTTTGTTTACATTTTTTATAACATAATTCTGAATTACTTCAGTATTCAGATAGATGCCTTACTTTTTTTTTAGTCTAAAAATGGTACAATCTTGTTATTTGAGGCATTTTTTAGGAATTACTGTTAGTAAAAGATAAAAATATTTACCTTTTATCTTTTTTTTTTTATTTTTTAGATGTTTATGTAATTGACAAAAATAGATAAAATTCTTTCATTTTTTGCATTGAACTGGGATTTTGTTATTCTATGTAAAAACTCACAAATAAATATGACTGATATGGTAAAAAGTATAGTGAATCTAATTTGCTTTTTTAGTATGGACAATATTTTTGGTATGGATGTCTGTAAGTGCTATAAATATATTGTTTAGGGTGGAATAATCCATTTGATAATTAAATACTTGATATTTTTTCTTCAGTTGTAAAACAATTGTCTTCATACACTTTTTGTACAGATTTTTAAGCTTTTATTTCTATTCATTATTCATTTTTTTTTTTTTTTTTTTGCAATACATTCATTTTGTTTAGTTTAATTCAGAAAGTATACTGTTTAGGGGACATAAAACTCAAAGACAAGACTCAAAAGGCAGAAATGATTATTGCTGTTTTGATATCCATATTCAGGTATTGGTTTAGCTCTATTGGTAGAGTGTCTGACTAGGAACCACAAGGTTCCAGCTTTAATACCAGCCCTCGCCAACTCAGTGTATAGGTAGAACAGAGATCTGGGTGGTAAAGTAAGGAGCTGGTGGTAGGTGTGACACTCTGCCTCAGATGTCAAAAACAATCTCTTAGTGCTAGTGAAAAAGGGATAGACTCCTTCGCTGTCTGGCTGATACCGACTTTTAGGCCACCTCGACGGCTTTACTTTAAAAAAAAACTTTTTACATACCCAATAGATTATGTTTAAAAAGAAAAGACACAGAAACTGACTAACAATAACAGTTTATGTTATAACAAATAAAAGTAGATTTATTAGAAAGTTGGGATTGTTTCTTTCTCATAAAAAAAAATAAATAAAAACAACATTTTTATATATTTTAATAATAGTTCTTGAGTTTCCCATAAAAAAATTCCACGTTTTTGGGTATACCTACAGGTCTAGTAGCCAGAATCACCCCCCCCCCGCCAAAAACTGAGTCATTTTCCTATATGCCCCAATGCTGATGTGTATGATGGGCATACCTGCACATGGAGGAGGGGGTAGTATTAGTTGATATGAAAAAAAAAAAGGGGGGGAAATTTGTTACTGTGTTAAAAGCTATGGTCACTTCCCCCACCACACCAAACTTTGACATCAACTACAACTCCATGTTTTACCAACAAAGTGGAAGAGGAAGCCAACACTGATCTCACAGATTGTTATATTTTCAAACCAATAGCATTTGAAACAATTGGCACCTATGGCAATGAAACCAACAACTTTATTTGGGAAATTGGACATTGTGTCACTTGTGTTACTTTGGAGTCCCAAGAGATGACTGTTCTGTCCCAGAAACTGTCCTTAGATATTGTCTGAGGCAACACATCGGCTATCACCAAAGTCTCGAGGGGTCCAAAGAAATTGAAAAATTACGAACATTGTTTTAGTGACAACATTCGAGATTTTTTTTTTTTTTAAAGATAAAATAAAGAGGTTGACTATTTAAAAGACAATGTTAAGAGAGAGAAGAAAAGTGGATAAGGATAAAAGGTGTGGTACAGGGGAGAAGAGAAGTGTGATAAAATAAAGAAATGTAAATAAAAGAAAGAAAATAAATATAAAGAGGGAGGGGAAAAGCAAGTGAAGAAAAGTAAGAGAAAAGACAAAGAGGGAGAAGAGAAGTGAGAAAAGAAATATAAAAGAAAAGATAAAGAGGGAGAAAAAAAACAAGAGAAGTATAAGAAGATAAGAGAAAGAAGAAAAGATGGGAAAGTGAGAGAGAAGAAAAACCAGAGAAGTGAGAGAAATATAAAAAAAAGGAAGTTAAAAATGGGAAAAACAAGAGAGAAGAGAAAAGTTAGAGGAAAAAGAAAAGAGAAGAAAAGTCAATGTGAGGGTGGAAGAAAAGACAAGTCAGTTGAGATTTCCCCAATTATAAAAAAATCCTTTTCCTACAATGGTTGAATGGTTGTCAACCAGGAGAAACCATATCATGACTGTCCAAACCTTTGCGTTGCGACATGTGTTAATTTCCCAACCCTTACGGCATACACATCTCCAATGACCCTCTGAGAAAAGAGTTAACAAACGCACACACTGACTCAACTTGTTGTCAGTAAAATAACAAAAAGAGACAAACCAAAAGAGTTTAAATGCTATGAACCAAATCTTTCATTATGTTACAAGAAACTTCACACAAAAGTCTTGTGCAGTTGACTTTGTGGTGTTTGCAACCAGAGGCATGAAGCAACAATGTTAACCAATCTTAACTTTTTCATCACCCACCCCACCATTTCTCTTACTCAATATTCAACACATTTACCTTTGCCATTCAAGAGAAGAAATATAAAATATAAAAGGTAGACAAGAAGATTTTTTTCTATCATGCCATATTCACTCCAACAGAGAACTCACAACAAAGCCCTCGGTATAATAAACTTTTGGCTGGAAACTTTGTGGCTCTATCCATTAAAAAATAGATCTTCAACTTATCAAGGGGTCTTGAAAAGTTCTCAGCACTACTAAAAGAGACATTTTTTAAAATACTTCTTATTGCTGGTTGGTTGGTTGATTTTATAGCATTACAACCCTTGTTGGGTTATTTAATTCCAAAGTCTTTTTTCAAGTAATTATATGGTTTCAACTCATGAGAATTATTTGTAAACACTTATAATTTTAAGTATTCTTAATACAAACAATACGCATAAGTTATATAGTTTCAAGTATTCCTATTCTATTTGATACAAAACAGATACTACCATTCAGGGGCAGAGTGGAACTCTGAGTAATGGGAGGAACAAAGTGGTGACTCCACATTCTTCAATATTCAAGAACTTGAACCACATCAGAGTTTAGTGTCATATCCAAGATAACCTTATTTAGGGGATGGTCTTATCCATCTGCAGAGGATGCCAACTGGGCATTTAAGAATTAATTCTTAGATTAAATGAATAATAGGAAACATTCTTTGAGGATTTTACCTAATAAATCATATATAACTACCAGAAATAAAAGTGCTACAATTTTTTTAAATCTAGAGAAAGGAAAATTCTATTGTCCCCATCTTCATTGTTATTTGTACAACGTTTCAGCCGATATACCCTCCGGCCTTCTTCAGGTATTTCTTGTTGGACTCTGGAACTTTCTTGTATTCGGGAGCCATCATGGAACTTTGAACCTAACCCTTTATTTATTCCACGGGGGTATCCTGTTCTCATTCCGCTAACCATAGCTGGGGTAGGAGTTGTGTTAATTAATTATTTTTCTAACTGCTTTCACTCAGGATTGAACTCAGGTTCCAGAGATAACTGTCACTTAGAACTGTCTTAACCTAACTGCTTTATCCACTCGGCCATGTGTCCAATTGGACAATTGAGTGTGAATTTTGGGGACTTATAAACCTAATGTCTTGATTTGGCTAGAATATCTACCTATTTTACTTATGTATGATTTTTTACCTAGACTCATATCGTTTTTTTTGTTTGTTTTTTTTTTTTCCCCCAATCTGATCTGGCCTTCTTAATTATGGGTTCCCATATTGTATTCATTTTTATGCTAGGTCTACTTAACAGCCCAGTACAGCCTATCATATGTGCTGATTCTTTGAGGCGTCTTCTCTTCCAATATTCTTCTCTATCTATTAGAAGGTTCCCGAGTCCGACAAGAAATACCTGAAGAAGGCCCGAGGGTATATCGGCCGAAACGTACAAATAACAATGAAGATGGGGACAATAGTCGAATAACACAGATAATACTAATCTTCAAGCCTCATCTCAAATATTCAGAGTCATCGAAATATGATGATGTGATAAGTCGTTTCTAGACCAGTTGTCATAAATGTTAAAGCCCTACCTGTCCTACTGACTTGTATACCGGATCAGTTCAGAGCCTTGTTTTTTGTGAAACAAAAAGTGACAGTGAATTGTCAGTTAAAGAGCCCAACTACCTATACCTGGATGGAGAATATTTTTTGCAATATAAAGTTAGTGACAACCCAAGTGAGTTGCAATAAAAGCAACTAGAATTAGAAAAATGAAGGAGAATACAAATCAAAATTATCAATGATGATGATTTGAAAATAAATTTTAAAAACAACAAAAAACAGTTTTTATAAATTGATAAGTTTAACATACCCAAAATAATTCTACAAGACTTTTTTCTTCTTGAAATCATTGAAAGAAAGATTTTACTTACCAGATCCAAAGACAAAAGCACACATGGTCTGCCTTCAGCATAGCCATAATGTCGAAGGTGGATACAGTTTCCCAGGAGTCGTCTCCAGAAGATGCAGGTTCGGTTAGGTCTGTGCAGGCCAGGAATATCACAGTCGTCCATGTAGGGGTTGTTTTGGTGGACACGTTTGTATTCTAAAAGGAACAAAACACAAGATAAACAAAATTGTGGGTTTTATCAAATTCTATCATTTTGAAAATAAATTTATATCAATATGAGATATGATAAAGTTGACCAAACCTCTTGTTGGCTAAAACAACTTTTTCAATTGACATTTGGTGACCAAAAATATAGACCATGTAGCAGTCCAAAAACTACTATATATAACTATATTTATGCAATAATATTTTTGTTTGTATAACTATATATGAATTTATACAAGTGTTACTTTTGGTTGTAGAGTTTGGTAATGAATATCTAATATTATCAATTTTGATTGTATAATGTTACACCAGAAATAAAAATACTTGCATTTTCAGTTTAGAACAAAATTATTTTTTTATAAAAAAAAATTATTAGGTGTACTTATTCATGGGAATACTGTATACATTTTACATTCATTAGAAGCCATTTCAGCCCCTTTAGATTTATGTAGAATCGATTGTTAACCCCTTACTGTATGGCTGTACTACTTAAACTCTAATGAAACACTTAGAGAAAAAATTGAAGTTCTTGTGTGGATACCTATACATGTAGTCTGACCAGCAAAAACCTAGATCAATCAGCCCTGGGTGAGTTCTGGATGCTGCATGAAGGACCTCTTAGACAATGACCAATAGGGATTGTTGGTGAGAGAGAGTCATGGATATCCATGCTGTCAGCATGAACTGGTGATGATGATGATTACTGGGATTAGTTTCAACCATTTTGTTTTGTTAGAGTACATTTTTTTAATTTGTGCAAAATTTGAGAAACAAACTTTTAAGTGCATAAAAATGTTTCTGGGTTGGAGAGAAAATTAAAACTGATTTAATAAAATTTAATTAATTTAAAATCGGCTTTGACTGTTGGCTAAATGCAATCACTATATTTGCACTCAAAGTCTAATAGTGTTTCTCAATGGGGTTCATACCTCCCCCTGGGGAGTAATTATGAGTTATGATAGAATGGCGATAAGACTTATTTCATGAGGGGTGTTCAAAAACTTGTAGGATGTTGAGTAAATGTGTATGTCATCATCAGAGAAGTATAGATAAGGAAGAATAACACAGTCTTCTCAAATTTGATTAGGTTGAAGTTAGTAATGTGTGAATGTAACTACTGTGTTATCTGGTGGAGAACAAACTGGTCTTAGGGCAAATAAATAAATAAAAAATTGTATGATGTTTATAATAAAAAAACTGAACAAAATTTAAGAAAAGTGTAGGAACAATTATCTTTCATTTTCAAAGAAGAAAAATGAACCTGATCCATACAAAAATAATGGCATTATTTCTATTCAAAAAAATAATGATGCTATGGTATTGTTTCCCAGCCGGAAATGATAAAGCCAATTAGAAACAGCAGGTAGTGTAGATAATAAATAACAACAGCAGGTAGCGTAAACAACCTGAGGCCTGTGTTTCCTGATTAAAAAAATCTTAGTAACAATAGCAATTATTGTAGACAGTCTTTAAGGTGGCCCATTCCTAGTAAATAACAATTGACATAAAATGAAAAATAGACAAATAAAAAAGAAATAATCAGAAAGCTTTGTCTTAGAATTCTAAAAAAAAAAACTTTCTTTTTTTTATTTGTAATTACTACCAGGTGTAAATAAGCAATTACTACCAGGTGTAAATAAGCAATAAATGTAAAATTAATAATAGTGGAAATGATTAATCTAAAAGAATTTGAACAATTCAAGATCAATATTAAATTATTGTCTGGATGTCTGAGAGGTTTTGCTATTATTAATATTATAATTATTCAATGACCTAGTAGTTTAAAAACACGATCAAATCTATGCACACATATTTGTCTATCACATATACATTAACAGAAAATTAAATTCTAACACCTTGAATATGTTTCAATTTACTAGATTAAGCATACAATATAAATTGATTCCAATAAATGATCACATACGCAGATTAATACTTGCACAGGTTTAAAATTAAACGAGATATATATATATATATATATATATACACACACATACAGAATTTCCCATAAATAAGACACATCTAACATTTTTTTTATATAAAATGTTAATTTTGTTCCAACCCCAAGATAGCAAGACTTTATCATTTCTACTGGAAGATTATAAATCAAAACAGATATTATCTGATATTATTTATTACAAAACTATCCAGCATTGAAAAAAACTACCCCAAAAGTATTCATATTTTTAGTTTCACTAGTAATAAATAATGCCTGATAATATCTGTATTGATTGTATTCCATTATAAAAAATAAAATTCTTGTACTTTTGCTTTAGAAGAAAATTAATTTTTTATAAGAAAATTATTAGGGATATACTTATTTATAAATAATAACATATGTATTTATGTGACACAAGGTCAATTTTTAAGCATAGTACAACTCGTTTTTCTTCTCTTAGACTGGTTGCCATACCAAGGTTAAAAAGTTCAGCCTGTCATATTTACTTATATATATATATATATATATATATATATATATATATATATATATATATTCGTGGAAACAGCACCCCACAAGTAGCTGTATGGCCACTTTCCCCCCATCTCCCAAACCATACGAGTAAGATGGACTAGGCATGCGGGACACTGCTGGAGAAGCAAGGATGAGCTCATAAGCGACATACTCCTGTGGAAGCAAAAACATGGGCGTGCTAGTGTGGGCCGCCCAGCCAGGACCTATATTGACCAACTATGTGTGGATGCTGGATGCTGCGCAGAGGAGCTCCCGGGGGCAATGAATGATAGGGAGGGTTGGCGTGAGATTGTCATGGATGTCCGTGCTACTTGCGCGACATGATATATATATATATATATATATTAGAAGGTATTTATCCAACCTGTTCACCACAGGTATGATCATACAAGGTCAAGAATGGGGAATCCAGTGAGAATCAAACTCGCTATACTTAGTATGTACACATAGTATACTTATTTATATGTGATACTGTTAGAGCAGCCCTGTCGACTGGGGCTTTAGAATACACCGACTGTACCTCTGTAGAGGGGTAAGACACCCCCCCCCCAAATGGGGCCACCTGTTGGCCATGAGTAGCAACCTGTGATGCTTAAGGACAGAATCCAGGTGGATGAGCAGTCCTTGATATGCAACACTCCACTTGAAATCAGCCTGCCAGATCCATTTCCTTGTGATGATAACCATTACGTCACAAATGATTCTATAAATAGATTATAGATAGATGAAACAGAGTGCTATAGATTGAAGCTGGTGTATATTTATTCATGTTTTGTCTGTATGTTCATGTGTGTGTATCTATTTCAACATACTACAGCTACACTTGGCTGCATCTTCTTCTGTCGCTTTAATGTTTTCTGTAATGCCATTAACTTGCAGAGACTGATGGTTAGTAACCTCTGAAGAGCAAGTAAACATGAACTGATTATTCCCCGAAGAAGTCTGTTCTGCAGTCAGGACAATAACAGACTTGTTTTCCAATTCTTCAATCAAGAACTTTCATGCAGCCAACCAGTAACATTTACAGAAAAAAAACAAAAAAAAAAAAAAAAAAAAAACAGAAACACCCCCCCAAAAAAAAACAACAAAAAAAAAAACTCTTTTATAAAAAAAAAAGAAAAGAAAAAGCCATCCACTTGAACTAAATATTCTTAGTGAATGAAATGATTTTTAAAAATGTGAAAACTTCAAAGCTATGAAACTTACACTGTTGTGATTTTGTGAATGGCAAATCTGCAATATTTCCAATGAAACAGATTTAAGGTGATCATGAGGGAATGAACAGTGCTCAGGGAGGAACATCTGGCGGAAGGTCAAAAGAGGAAGCTTACTAAATACAAGAAGTTGGCAGAACAATGTACAAGTCAGGGCTGGAAAGCCTTATGTGAGCCAATAGAAGTGAGCTGTCAAAGGGTATATATATATATATATATATATGTGTGTGTGTGTGTAATTGTTTGTGAGTGCATGCATGTATGTGTGTGCACATGCGTATGTATGTGTGTGTATATACATATACGCACATGCATATGTGTGTGTATGTGTTCCTATTTATATACATTATACATATATATGCATGTGTGTGCGCATGTATATATATATATATATACATGCATGCATGTGTGTATATATATATATATATATATATATATATATATATATATATATATATATATATGCATGTGTGTGCACGTGTGTATATACACGTGTATATATATATATATATATATATGTTTGAAATGGTGAAGGCCAACAATTTTTGGGAGATTATGTGCTTAATTAAAGTTATACCTAATTTGTTAATTAATTAATTATAATTAAATGAATTAGGCGTGCATATCGGTAGAAGTAGATCTCTGTATGTACATTTCAGAGATCGACTTTTTCTTGATTTGTTTACGCTTTACATTTAAACCGATATGCACGTCTAATTCATTTAATTATAATTAACAAATTAGGCATTACTTTAATTAAGCACATAATCTCCCAAAAATTGTCAGCCTTCGCCATTTCAAACACATTGTTTGTTCACTTCATATATATATATATATTGGTTTGGAGGTTGATTTTGAAGGCTATCACAATGCAGGTGTAAAAAATAATAAGGTAACAATGGTGTTGTATGTTAACCTGTATTTTATTCTTGAATTTTCAGATAAAATCTCTTTTTCAGAAGATTACTGGAACTGAAGTCGTCTTGTTATGGCATTTCTTGTTAAATGAAATTTTTTTTTTTTGAAAATGATGGTATTTTTTATAACTGTATTCCGTGTTGCATGTTTACGTGAATGCGTTTTTTTTTTTTTTTTTTTGTACGTGATGTATAATATTTCAATATGGCCACCAAACACAAATACGCTCTTTCATATGCACATACATTCATATGCACTCCCGTGTGTGGATACAGTCATAATGTCACAGCCTACGCGCATGTCAATGTACGCACCCCCAAACCAATATATACACACATGTGGTGTTCATTTTTTTTGTTGGCCTTTTCTTGTTAGTGATCCTGATAAGTGATTTCTATATATCTAAACCAACTCCAATGGACTATCCATTCAAACATAATATCACTTGCAAGTGATGAATGTTCCTATGCCAAAAAAAATTATTGATCACAGGAAACATCTTTAACTCAAAAACATGATAGTACTCATGTCCTCGATCAAAGATGGTTGAAAGTACATGCACGTGGATTATGACAATTGAGAGTTCAGACAATTTTGAAAACTGTCTTCATCCAGTGGACGTCTTTGCCAACAAGAAAAGGCCAATAAAAAAAACTGTAAAAAATGTTTTTCTCTGTTACCTTTAATAGCACACACACACACACACACATATATATATATATATATATATATATGCACAATACCCTTGACAGCCCAGAGGAGAAGCCCTTAATATAATGTTTATTGTGGTAGGAAATAGAATCAGCAACTTGTTCAAATACTGGACAAGGCTGTTTGCATTTTACTTTGTACTAATGCACATGCGAAAGGCATGAATCCCTCTGTTCTCACCCCTCACCCAGCTATGGGTAAATATTAGAACAGATTGGGTTTCTTTAGCCTGGCCACCAGTCTAAGAGAAGGAAAACCCTAAATTCAAACCAGGTGTACTCCACTTTAAAACTGACCTTGTTTCATAAATAGGCTGGGTAAATAAGTGTATATATATATATATATATATATATATATATATATATATATATATATATAATCAGGATAAAACTAAAGTGAGTGTTATCTCACCTCATCATGTTGACATCATTGAATTAAGTGAGTCAAGTGTCAAATGTATTTTTCTATTCATCAATCTTTAAGTAATGAAGCTGACATGAGGTGGTATAAGATAACACTCTTTTTTATGTTTTATCCTGCTCAACTGACCAGTACTTGAGTACTTTCTTGATCTAATAAAAACATTTTCAAATGATTTGTGGTTAAATAGAACTTAACGGACCTAAATTCCACCATTGTATGTCACCTCGCTGAAAGAGTAAAAATACCAAAAATCAGGGAATTAAGCGAATTTAATGACATTTTTAGTGTTGATATATTAATGAATAAAAATATAATGCACCAGTTATTTTATTTAAAAACTTTTACATTTTTTCAGGTCAGTTAACTTTGAACCATATCTTTGAGGGCATAGCCCCAAAGATATGTGGTTCAAAGTTAACTGACCTGAAAAAATGTAAAAGTTTTTAAATAAAATAACTGGTGTATTATTCTTTTATTCATTAATATATCAACACTAAAAATTTCATTAAATTCGCTTAATTCCCTGATTTTTGGTATTTTTACTCTTTCAGTGAGGTGACATATAATGGTGGAATTTAGGTTCGTTAAGTTCGATTTAACCTAATTTGTTTATTCACACACACACACACACACACACACACACTTATATATATCTAGACAGACAGACATTAACAAAAATTATAAGACAAATACAAATATTTCTTTGTCATTGTTTATTTTTTAATTGTTCTCAACTAGTAAGGACATTGTCAGAACATTTTTTATGAATGAAAGTTTTTTGCAAAAGTTTTAAATATAGTTTTCAAGATCTACCACAAAAGAAGCCATGAAAAATGACAAAAAATGAACTGTAGCATATCCATTTGTTGAAAGAAAATTATCTTTTGGTATCCAAGTCTCTTGAACTGACTATTTTATGACCTCTGCTATATTTCAAAGTAGGAGTTAATTCATTGCCAAGCAAGAGTTAAAATATCTTAAATTAGTTTCTTTTTTTATGTTTTAAACTGTCTATTTCTTTTGTAGACATCTGTCACATCCAATATGAATGAAAGTTTAAAAATAAAAATAAAAGACATTCTAGTTTTACAGATTTGAAAATGATCAAAATTCTAATAGATATTTATAAGAACTTGTCTGCACAAAAATTGTAGTAGATATTCTTAAAACATTGTTTGTATGATAAAGAACCATATACTGTTTCCTAAGTTTACATAATGTCAATCCCTTACAAAGTTAAGGAATCAGGTGTTAGATCATATCACTAAAAGGGAAGATGATTTCTGCTATTGCAAAGGAAATTAATAGAGTGTAGTTTTTAGAATATTAAAGAGTTATGATGATACTAGCTTCTTTAAATCACCTAAAAACACCAGGAAAGTCATGTAAAAATGACACCTTGGAAGAATCAAGTGATTCAAATATTCTCTGTAGTGGGCACCAGTATTCCCAGCAGCAGAATTAGACATGGTAACTAACTGGTATTGGTCCACTCATTTTGTTACATAGCAAAGGAAATGCTGAAATATTTAAGAATATTTTTTAACTGTATATTATTCTTCTTCTCTTTGGCTCATCTTGGTACATGATAATGTTGCTTGTCAGACTGCAAAAATGGTAAAGTAATTCTTTGAAACTGAAGACATCAAGGCCTAACCAAAGTCTAAATCTCAATCCAATTGAATATTTTTGGAAGATCACCAGAGATAATGTTTGGATAAGGAAATGGACAACACTGAAATGAATGTATAGATATAAAAACAGATAAATAACAACAGACTAATATAGATATTTTTAGTTTCTTTGTTTAATGGCACCTCAACCTTTGTAGGTTATTTAATGCCAAAGCATCCTTATAGAAGAACAGTAATGATACTATTTAACCCATAGTTGGAGGGATTGCTATTTTACAAGAGATAGATGAACACTGGGATATATGATTAAACTTTATATATATGAGAGAAAGAGATTGAGCAGTAGGACGAAGAATAGGAAAAAAAATGCCTGAATAAATTAGTGAAGTCCTTTTTATAGATGTGTAAAAGTGATTAAAAGCCTTGGTCTGTATATAACCAAGTTTAAAGAACCCAGTCCACCCTACTATTTACCCATAGTTGGAGGGAGAATAGTTGGATGCATACCTTTCCCAAGGGTATTAGCACTGTAAAATGCAAATAGCTTCATTCAGGATTTGAACTCGTCATGTCCATTTCCTACAACAATAACCATTACACCACATCCTTAGTCTGTATATGTTTTATATCTTGACTTTGTGAAGAAAGATTAAAAAGGGAGTGGTCCATGTTGGCTGCAGGCACAATTGTGGCTGACAAGGAGACACAGCTGCAGTGCTTGCAGCTGATGTTCTGGTTTTGCAATTCTTCCTTTGCACCTTTTGTCCTTGACGGTAACCCTGTAGGTGTTTTCAAAGGAGGAGAGACCCTAGGCATCACACTCCTCAGCCGGGATGGTTCACCAGTGATGACTGATGTGATAAACATCAAGGATTTTTTTCAAAAAGTCTTCTTTGGTGCTGGTGATGGTCTGTGATGAGTCTGTCATGCAAGTGTAATCCCACATTTACGAGACATTTCCTGCTGCCATATTATTGATATCCATATGTAGAAAATAGAAAAACACAAAGAGTTCCAAAAGATGAATTTATTCTTGATGGTAAAGTCAACGTTAAAATGTTTCAGTTTATATCAAACCTTCATCATGACAGGATCTTTTTGGATGGTCTAAAAATTCAAGATAATATTAATCTTTTGCAAGTCTCTCTAGCAAACAAAATGTAATTCCTTTCCCAACTCAGCACATTACTCTCACTTCAAATAGCAGTCGTCAGATTTCACATGCCATCCAAACACTTGCTTTCTTCCTCACTCTCTGTGTCAGCAACAGTCCGTCTTATTTCTGCTCGTTTCGGCTGTGCTTATGCAAATTCCGATATACCTCATCTGGGTTGCTGCTAACAGCATTTCAGCTATGAGGAGGTAGTGAGTTCGAATATCCGTAGCCACTCGCCACACTTCCCCTTCGCACAGGCCAAGCATATCCTGACGCGCTTTGTTTGTGGGGGCTGGGAATCCACTTGTTCATAGGGCTGCCTTTCAATTTCGTCACACAGGACAACACTTTTTCCATCCTAATATGCTAATTTAGTTTTTAGTGTGTATTTACAATTTTCTTCTCTATAACTTTCTTTATCCTTGGTTCTTTTTTTTATACCAAATTCCCATAGTGTAGAACAAGTTTTAAACACTTAGAACTTGAACAGCTGATATTTGTATATAGGTATATCTACTGAAATCAAGATAGGAAATCTACATCAAGGCAGTTAAATAACAAATTACAACATTCTTACATTTCAGCTATTTTTCATCCAGGAGACAATTGGTTGGGAGTGTTAAATACTGAATATTAAAGTGTCTATTTAGATAATGGTATAGAACACAATACCCCAAACTTTAGAAATAGACTCTAACAGGTACTACTACTCTAAGTCAGAGTGGATCTAGTAGTAATAGAAATGAAGGGGTACTTCACACTTTCCAAAGTTCCAAAACAGGGTGAAGTTTACTATAATACCCAGGGTGTCTTACACCTTTGCAGGAGATGCATTTGGTATATTCTAGGCCATACTGACAGGAGAAATTAGAGGATTGACTTCTAAATGTACCTTTCTCTCTCTCTATATATATATATATATATATAGAGAGAAAGAAAGAAACTATTAGTATATATATCTTTTTGGAATGTGTGTACGTGTATATATATATACATATAATCTTTTAAGACAGAAAAGTCTTGTTTTGAGTGACATCAGTTCCTCTTAATTTATAAGGTTTCTTTAAAAACAAAAGGCAAAAAAGAAAACACAAAACAAAAAAACAACATTAGTTTGTCCACAGAAAATGACAAATTAAAATCTGTATTTATGTTCTAATACATTTATATGGCTTTTTCTGTAATTGAAAAAGAAAGGGGAAATAGATTAAAGACAATCCTCCATTTTATGCAGGAAGGTGTCCTTTCTCACCTTCACTGACAGAAGAGTATAAAAAAGGAAATTGAGAGAAAAGAAAGTGAAAAAAGAAAAAAAGCTAACATTTTGCTGGCATATCTTTTGTTTCATTTATTTTTTCTTCTGAAACAAGAAATACTTTTTAGTAATAGGTGTTATATACAGAGTTAAGTCGATCTTTTTGCGATGGAGTCAGAAAAATAATTGAAAATGGAATGGAGTTTATCAATAAGTTTGTGGCCCAATATAAAAAGATGTTAGACTGTCCCAACTAAAGTCTTGGAATCATTACACAGAAAAATTAAAATTCCTAACTGAATATTTCCAAAAGGTAAGACACCCCAGAAGAGGGTGCCCTGGGTATGACATTAAAGTACATCCAGTAGTGAGGCTTGATTTCTGTGTGGAATCATCTTTTGTTGCCATTACTCTCAAGTCAACTCTAATTCTGCTGAAATGTTGAAAAAACGAATAATATCATACATCATTTATTTAGCTGCTCACCATTTAATGATGCTGTGAGAAGAAGCAGCTTTCATTGATATCACCACAATGAACTTATAGATAACCTTAGGTGATATGCCTTTGATATTGAGATATTGAATGCCTTTACAAGAGAAAGTTTATGAAAGAATAACCCTAGACCTAGAACAGGAACAGATAGAATCAAATGGAGATCCCTTATTATTGCCTCAAGCACCAATTGACACTCAGAGGAATAATAATAATAATAATAATAATAATAATAATAATAATAATCTTATTATAATGGAGATTGTGTGTTTTTCTGTCTGTAACCGAAACTATATTACTATACAAGTCACAATTCCCTTTGTTATTTACATCACATTCTCCATGATTTTATTTTTATTTAAATCTCAATTACAAATAAAATTGTTTTACATTATTAAGACTGTTGACCATATCTACCTACTAATAGCATGCAATTGTATTTATATATACAACAAAATAGTGGTTTACAGTGTGAATGGGAAGGCTATTTGCATATTGATCTTAAAAATTTGATTTTAATAAATATATGCTTAATATTATTGATTTTTAATTGTTTGGTTTTATCTTATTGAATATAAGCAAATATCTCGGGGATAAATCTTAAAAGAAATCCCTGAACAAGAAGAAATAACTGTAATATTATTCTTTACTTCCTATTGTAACTAAATAGTTAGATTAGGAAAATTTACCAATGAAAGACGGGAGTAACGGAAAATGATGGAAGAGTTAGTTTCAAAGTTGTTCTATTTTTCAATCATACCCCCTCTGTTTCAAATTTTTATCTGTATTCTTATTCAGTTTCATTAGCCTTTCTAATTTAATATGATATTTTATTATATTAAAACTTAAATACTTGCACCCGGAGGGTGCATATATTTGCTAGTAATAATAATAAAGACTAAAGAAAATTGCAAAAAGCATGAATTCAACTATTCTTCCCTCCAGCAATGGGTTAATAGTAGGGCAGACTGAACACTTTAAATTTGGTATGATAACTTACCAAGAAGAAAAACTCTGAATTCAAAACATTTTTACTCTACTTAAAAATTGATCTTGTGTTGGTTCCTGCTTAAGGTAGATGGGTTGGGTAAATACATACAAGATAGGTAAAAATGGCACAGAAGAATTATAAGAGCAGCTTTAACTGGATGAGGTGATCCACTGTGAAGTGTGCAAGTGACAGAAGAGTTTGACTATAGAGAGAAAACAGTATATTTATAGACCAGAACCTGTCCTGAAAATCAGAGACAAAATTCTTAGGGATTTTGACAAGAATATGGACCACTCAGTGCTAACTAGAAGATCAGACAGAAAAATTAATTAATAAGAAGAAAATAAATTCTTAACTAGTGAACTTTGCCATTCCATCGAATCACTGAGAAAAAAGAAATGAAAGCAAGACCTTGCTAGATAGCTGAAAAAGCTATGCAACATGAAGATGGCAGAGATAGCAATTATAGTTGAAGCCCTTGGAACAATCCCAAAGAACTTGGATAAAAGACTGGGGAAACTTAAGATCTATGAAAGAATTGAGATCAGTTAGAATACTGAAAATCATCTCAACTGAGGAGTTGATTTTCTGCCATTCAGACTTCAGTGTATGATATTTCCCATATCTTAATTTCTTGTGCTTTTTATCACAACTTTCGGATCAATAGTCTTGTACTATGAATTGTAAATTCATGATGCTTTAAGTTTACAAATGATCAAAGAATATCTGGGATTCTTGTACTATGATTCATAATGGTTGGTTTTACATCATTTCAAACCCGGTTGGGTTATTTTGTAATCATATGGTTTCAAATAACTATTCCTACTTAATAATAATAATAATCTATTAATAATGGAGATTCGCTCTCTTTTTGTCTGTAATAAAAACTGTGTCACTGCTTACGTCACATTACCCAACACATAATCTAACGTCATAATATATAATAAATATACTCAAAATGTGAGCATGCAATGTTAGACAATCCTCATTGTTTCAATAAATAGATGCCCAGCATTATATATTTATATATAGTTTGTTTTATTCTAACATTTAATATTTAAAGTTATCGGAACTGTTTCCATTTCAAATTGTCTTTTTTTTCTTTTTTTTTTTTTACTCCTTTAATAAATTTAACGATTTTACATACTTATGATACACACTCTGACATTGAATTTTCAGCACCCATCCCCTCAGGCAATATCTTTAAAAAATTATTTTTACATCGCCCGGAGGTCGTTTTTTATTTTGCTAGTAATAATAATGATAATAATTTGTATGCACAGATTTATGATTTTCAAGTATTTCTATCTAATACTAATAATTTTTAAACAGATCTATTTGATGATGGGACTGGTACTGTCACTCCAAGTTAGAGTATACCTGGAGATAATGGCAATGAAGGAGTGACTCCACACATCCTAGTTTCCCCATTAGATACAGTTTAGTGTCATAGGTGGGTACTTCAGCTAGTATTTAATTCAGTATATGATTTATTTGAGGCAAGTTATAAAAAATGCAAATCACTTATTGTCATCTTCATTAGCAATGTTTCAATGGAATTCATCATCTAATTTCTAAAAATCTGTCTTAAAGATGAGACTGCATACAAAATCAATTATTTGCATTAATTTCACCGTTAATCTTTTTATTGGAATAATTTTTGCCATTATCCTTAACAAAATTATAATTTAGCAAAATTCAATGTTTGACATATGCACACTTGTCACAAATTCCAATGAACATAAAATCAATTATTATTCAAAATCTAAAGATAAATTTAATTATTATCATTGATGAGCTAAATACTTTTATTCAAAATTTAAAACCATGTTTGGAACTGTTAATGAATAGATCAAATATTTCAATTATGATTGTTTTAATAAATTGAGATTCTTCTCTCCAAGTAGTCGTTTATCTTGTCATTACCCTGTTGGTGGGCACCTAGAATATGTTGACTTCAGAGGGGTAAGACACTCCAAAAAAAGGGTACCCTGGGTATGACACTAAAGTGCATCTAGTAATGAGGCTCCAGTTCTGATGATTGTAGTCACCTCTTTGTTGCCATTACTCATGAATGAGTGGTAGTACATGTTAGGGTCTGATCTATGGGTTGAATAGATCTGATTTAGATAATATCTAAGAAGGATCTTAAACTATATTAAGACATTGTTATTGCATTTAAGTATGAATTCCTGCTAAAAGTTAATGATGGGTCACCACTTAAGCAATAGCATGTATTGTAAGCAACCAAAGGCCAGTGAAACATATTTACTAAAATTTAGTAAATAACTAAGTGTGAAGTATATTTGCAAAGGATTATTATCATTAAATAATAATTATTATTTGCAGATTAAAAGTACTAGATAAAAATAATTGAAACCATAAAACTATTCAAACAATCATTACTTAACTGCATCTGATAGTGAGACTCCTGTTCTGGAGCTCTGGGGAATGTGGAGATGCACCTTTATTGCCATTACTCTTAGATCCACTCTGACCAGAAGTACTTTGCTGTACTGCTTAATTTGCAAAAAAAGATCATGGGATCAATTTCCAAATATCAGAGAGAGAGAGAGAGAGAGAGTGTGGAAGAAATCAAGAGATAGGAAAAGAAGTTGGACAGATGTTTAATTCAGATGTAACAATCAAAGCTGTCTACATTCAAAACATATACATTGTAGCAGAAAGTGTCAAGATGTAATATGTGTGTATTTACCCAACCCCTCCACTCTGAGCAGGATGTGACAAGATCAATTTCTGAATGGAGTAAAGCTGGGTTGAATTCAAAGTTTTCCTTTTCCTAGATTGGTTACCTAACAAAGATTAAAGAACCCAGCCTGCCCTGCTATTTACCCATAGCTAGAAGGAGAAAAGATGGATTCATGCCTTCTCCAACAGCATTGTCACAAGATTTTAACCCAGGTCACCAATTCCATTTCCTATGACAATAAGTTATTCTAAGTATGCCTCCACATGTGATGTGATCCAATTTGTTCATGCATGCGTACTTATAAGTGTCTATGTGGCTACATTTATTGTCCAAGCATTGATGATCAATGAGACAGTTGTCATGGAAAAGGTCCCTACCTCCTAAGTTGCAATGTTCAGAATCTGTAAGAACCCTTTTCATCTAAGCTCAAGAGGCTGCAGTCTTTAAACCACTCAAACTGACAACAGTTCTTATGACAAAGTCCTTGACAATTGGTGAAATGAATCTACTTCCTTCAATTTTGACAATTCTACAATTGTGCCATTTGAAAGATTCAGCCATTTGAGATGATAATGGCCATAATAGAATGTGACAAGACTTCAATACATTTGACTTTCATTGGGAAATAAAAATAACTAATGAACTTAAATGTGTAGGACCAGGTATTTGTGTCTTTGCATTAATCGTATCCAGGTTCAATTTTTATTAATCAAACTAAGTGATAGTAAATTGCACTGCATTCAATTAAATCAGTGTCATTAGAACTTATGAGAAGATCTGTTGGGTTTTGAACCTGTACTTCTATGTGGAATAATTCAAGATGGTAAACTTTTCATTTTTATTCTGTAGTTGATACAATTTGCTGAACACTATAAAAATATAATTATAATCTATTAATTAATGATATTATTTTAATAAGAGGTTCCCAAAATTTGTTTTTTCAGATGACCTCTTTTAATTTGTTCTTTGTTATTATCCCTTTTAAAGAAAAGTTTTTGATTTTCCAAGTGACAGCACATTTCACATTTTTGGGGATTTCTTCTGACTTTAGTCAATGGAAAATTCATCTTGACGATGAAATGAGGCCTTCTTTTAAAAGAAATATAATGCTACATCACACCCAAATTAAAAGAGGAGTTTTATAGATGCTTTTACCAATAGAAAACTTACTGGAATAAGTGATGAAGGCTAAGATGACTATTTTGAACAAAATTGATATTCCATTTATTGATAATTTTTCTCTTGGTTAATACATTTTTAGTCTATAACAAGCAGCAAAATGAAAATACTAGTTTATTCATACCAGTAAATAATACAGAACAATCCTGTTGTAGATTTCTGACATAATTAAAGATTTTAACCTGCTGAATTCATTAATCATTCAAGAACTTCAGAATGGTTTTCTTATGATTTAGAACCATTCTTCGTCTCTCACTGGCTTTCTTCAATTCTTCAAACGATCCGGCATTGCAATATCATTAGCAGAAATGTCCAGGTCAAATCCCTGGACATTTCCTTAATCAAAGTGGATTAGGTTGTAAAAGCATGTGACTGTTTCCTGAAGGAAATTTCAATCAATCCTTATCTATTTAGTTCAACATATCAGTATCCATGTGTTTAGTTCTTTTATCAAACAAATCAATCAATAGGGTGATAAGTTGAGGAATTATTTTTTTAGACAAAAGTTGGACTTTTATTTAACCCTTTCAGCCCTGAGCTCCTGAGACTAAATTTTAAAAAAATAATCTTCAGTGATCTCTGTACCAATAAACTGGTACTACAGTGTGGGAGAAAATAAAAGTACGACCGTTATATCAAGGTAATGGCCTCTTTTTCCCCCAAACTGTATATTATTTACCTTGCCTCACTGCTATAAACAGATTTCAACAGTCATCTTTAAAGCAGAGATCCTTTCATATTCCTTGAGATAAATGAATATTTAAAAAAAAAATAGATAAACATGTATAGTGAAATGGCACTGCTATTCTTGAACTAAAAAGGCTGCTATAAATGATGTAAAATCAACTTAATAGAAGGCTGAAGTAAAAAAAAAACCCAACATATAACAAAGTAATATATATGTATTACATATATCTATAATAGATATAAGTAATACATTACATATATTATAATGAAGATTGTGTGTTTTTCTGTCTGTAACTGAAACTATATTACTACACAGATCACAATTCCTTTTGTTATTTACATCACATTCACAATGATTTTATTTTATTTAAACCTCAATTATTAATAAAATTGTTTTACATTATTAATACTGTTAACCATGTCTACATACTGACAAATGCTATTATATGCAGTGCATATTAATATTAAAAAATCGAATTTAATAAATATGTGCTTAGTATTATTGATTTCTAACTGTTTGGTTTTATTTTTATGAATATAAGCAAAAATCTCTTCAATAAATCTTAAATGAAATCCATTAACAAGAAGAATAACTGTCATTTATTCTTTACTTCCTCTTTTAACTAAATAGTTAAATTAGAAAAAATAAAATGAAAGACGAGAGGATGAAGAGTAAGTTTCAAACTCTTTTTATCCATTAGCCTTTCTGATTGCACCCGGAGGTGCATATATTTGCTATATCTATAATAGATATAAGTAATATATTACATATATCTATAATAGATATATAGAAATAATGATTATATATATTGTATACTTATATTTACCCAAGGTCAATTTTTAGGTGGAGTGTCACAAGGGCATTGGCATGAAGTGAAATGCAATCAGCCTTGTCCAAGACTTTTGATTCACTGATTCCATTTCCTACAATAACAACTGTTACACAAAGCATGTGTCTCTACTCATACATTACCACACTGCAAATTTTGGTGTCAAGAAAAAAAAAATTGAACCAATAATTATGGTTGTATTTTAACACTGACTGCATTTTTGAACCTGGGATATGAAAACAAAGTTTTAGTTTTGTCTTACTGTAGTCAACTGACCTTACTGTTATTCCTTTTTTTAGCTTGAGTGATTTGACGCATGAATAAATCAAATATTTCTAGCTGAAGTGAAAAAAAAATAATTGATGACCCCCCCCCCTGATTTTTGCAATCTTTTATATAAAATTTATTTGAGTGACTTTAATTTTATTAATATCATTATATAAACTAGCAAAATAAAAAACACCCTCTGGGCGACGTAAAATAAATATTGCCTGAGGGGATAGGAATTGAAAATTTAATATCAGAGAGTTTGTATCATAAGTAAAGTAAAATCATCAAATTTATTAAAGGAGTAAAAAATAAAATACATTTTATTAAAGGAGTAAAAAATTGAAATGGAAACTTAATTCTGATAACTTTAAATATATATTAAAATAAAACAAACTATATATAGATAGATAATACCAGGTATGTATTTATTAAAACTTGTTTTGAAAACCAATGAGGACTGTCTAACATTGCATGCTCAAATTTTGAGTATTTATTCTATGTTATGAAGATTTTAGGTAGTGTTACATAAGCAGGGACGTAGTTTTTGTTACAGACAAAAACTGGAAGCGAATCTCCATTATTAATAGATATTATGTAATTAAAATCACACAGATCAAATTACCTAAGCTACTCATGTGGTCAGTTGACAAGGGACTGGTATGAAACCTGTAACATTTTGATCCTAGAAGTTTCATTTTGATCATATAATAATCAATGGAAACATGAAAAAAAGTTGTGATTCATTTATATTTATAGTGTAATGTCACATGGCTCAATGCTTGTACTATAGAAATTAGAGAACTCCTAATATAGGAAAATAAATTATGGAATTAATCAGGTGTTAAATCTTAATTAGACTTTTTATTTTGTTTATTACTCTGATCTTTTATTAGTGATGATGAGGTGAAGGTGTTTTTTTATTGATTAGTTGAAAGTAGCCATTTCCATAATTGGGTTTAGTATACTTTTCTATTAAGAGCTATATGTAACACAATAATAAAAGAAATACAAATATGAAGTATATAAAAAGTGTTATATATATAGTTTTGTATATTTGTAAGTAAAGAGTGCTCAATATAATTGATAGAGCATATATATCTAAGTTAGGGTAGTGAAAACATGAAGTCAATTGCACTTAGTAGCGAACAGTTACTTGCCTATGTGATTTTCTAACAAACTTTTGGTTTGAAAATCACACAGGCAAGTAAATGTCAGTTACTAAGTGCTCCTGACTTCATGTCGTCTCAACCCTAACTTTATATATATATATATATATATAATATATATATATATATAAATTTTATGTTGAATAATTTTAAATATTGAACAGGAAATGTCCATTTAAATAATTGCACTGAACATGAAACAGCTGTCAAACTCTAAGTACTATATATATATATATATATATATATATATAAAAGATGAACAAAAGAAATAAGACAAATAAAATATTTTGTTTGTATTATTTATTTATTTATTTCTCTCTCTCTCTCTCTCAATATATATAAGGTTTTCTAAGATAAACTATTAAAATTTCTACTCAAAGTTTCATGCTTTAAAGTGATCTTCAGGCAATTAATGTCCGAAGGTCAATTCAATGCATGAACCTTTTGAACAGTATTTTATTCATATTAGATTACTCTATCACTTGAAACAGTATTTTTGGGTTTTAAATACAGCTGGTCAATTAATCTAATTTGTTTTAAATGTTTTCAGCACTGAAATGAATCATATTAACAAGTTTAAACAACTATCTATGACACGAAGCTACTACCAGAATTCAATCATATATCAAATGTTTCAAGTCCTAAAATTAACAAAAGAGAAATTAAACCATCTATCTCATAACAATATTTAACAATATCCTCCCCATCTTACATAATAGCATTGCCTATCATTTTTAGCAGGTAGTGTAGAGTAGTTTAAAATTCACAGTATAACAGTGGAAAATCACTGAAAATTTGATTGACAGGACTTAAACTCAAGTTCATCTGGAACAGGCTCTCATTGGCTCAGAGTTATGGAGCCAGGCAAACCCTGTGAAAGTAGAATGATAAGCTAGCAGATTTTGAAGCTAAGGACTCATTAGGACCAGACATGTCCTTCTGTCTCTGCTGTTTCTCCCTAGATGTGTGTGAGTTAAGAATATATAGGGGGAATAAAAAAAAGTGTATACATAAGAAAATGTCTGTGTTGTCATGATAAAAAAACAAAGATGAGAAACTGAAACCTGGTAGAGAATTTAATTTGAGAAAAGGATTATATAACACCTACATTAATGCAAATAATTAAGAACTGCTGGAAAATTCCTTTGTTGGAAATTTTTTATCCAATGTTTTGTATGGCATTTAAATGCCTATTTTTTATCTGCCTTTCTTTTTCTATTCTTTCGTAGTATTTTCTATGAAAACAAATGAAAAAAAAAGGGCCCCTGTGGCTAGCTCCGGGGCTAGAATCGGTCAAGTGTCACCTAAAATCTGCCTTTTTGGAAATGGGAAGCGAGGTGTGAAGACGCGTATTTGATTCTGGCAACAACCAGCAGTGTCCATTCTTAGTACTGACTGATAAACCCCTAAGCAGCTACAAATATGGCCATTGGCCGGTTTCCGAGAAAACCTTAGTTGAGAAGGGTGACTTTTAGCTTTTGGAAGCCAGCAATTTTCCCTTGAAAAACAGACATGGGGGTCCTTCATTTCCTTTGACGAAAAAGGTTGCTGTTCCTTTTCACTTATACTTCAGACAACGAAGATAGTTGTGAGTGTCCACCTGTTAGACGAAAGCGGACAACAACGCATGGAAAAAAGGATACCAGCGCAGAGGGACTAGCGCGGACAACAACGCATGGAAAAAAGGATACCAGCGCAGAGGACCAGCCGTAATTTTCAACAAAGAGCCTCGTTTTTTGGCGATAAGGAACGAGAATATCGAAAGAAGGTTTATCTTTTGGTTAGCTGTTATTTTCAACCTCAAGAGCCTTGTTCTTTGGCGAAAAGGAACCAAGAGATATTGAAAGGACTTTTATCTTTCTATTGAACTATTTTTGACCTCTCCTGTGAGAGTGTGTATATTTTTGAAGGGTTGTTCTTTTGCTGTTAAAACCCTTTCTAACAGTGTTTTCTTCCTGTTTTTTCTTCCCATTTTTGTTACCTGGCGCCTAAATTGTCTATTTAGCAGACGTCGTGCATGGGGAATTCTATGCAATTTTTAATTTGAATTGTATAAATTTTATTTTTGCCTCCTTTGTGGAGATATTTGTAATAAAGTTCTTTTTCTCTATCAAGCAAGACCGTTCATAGCTTCATTTTTTCCCTACCGTTTTTATTGACAACGTCATTTAGTTCAATGGTCAGTATTTCTCCGAAAGAGAAAAATATTTTGCATAAAATCTAACACCTTGAACTAAAACACAAACTAAGAGATATATTTCTAGAAGTGGAAATGAATTAAAACCTGGATTCAGAGAAATGTTTCTAGAACCACCAAACTTGCTTGCATATTATAAGACCTAAAGATCTTAGAGATATCACAGGAAATAACAAAATCTTAAACAACAAAGTTATCTAATACAAACTTACAATGAAAACAAACTAACAAGAAAAAACATTATTTACCTTTTAGAATGCATATGTCATTCCAAGCAATATATATTTAAATCTGAATGTTTTTTCAATTTTCCTATAAACAAGTACAGACATAGAATAAGATTGTTAAATTATAATCAATTACTCCCAGCTGGATATCATTTCAAACTAATAGATCACAAACTTAACAGATACAATGAATTCACTGGAAGAGAGATGATAAAAACATCCAATTAAATCAATAGAAATACTAGAAAGCCACAAAGATAAATGGAATTATGTATTGAAACCCTAAACCCCAAAAGGTCTTAACAAGAAATTAAAATGCATGTATGTATGTGTGTATGTATATATATATATATATATATATATATTATATATATATATATATATATATATAATATATATATATATATATATATATATATAAGAAGTAAAATATCATCATGATCATGGTCTCCCTGGTGTTAAAATTTTAGTTTCAGTGCAAGCAATTTTCAGTTAATATCTTAGTTACAGTTTCATTGTATATTGAGTACTTTTAACTGCTATAATTTTTATTCTTGCTAAATTATATATATATATATATATATAAAACTTGTTGGTATATCCTTGTGGTGAGAAAAAACCCAGCAAATAGTTTGATTGTAAAAATATACTACCAAACATCACCTGGGGAGAAAAAATTTTTTGAAAAGAGAAAATACCAAGATAATCATACCAACCAAAAATAATCTATTCGTACAATATTTGGCCAAAAGAAAAAACAATTTATATGTATATAAGATAAATATATTCATACAAAACCGCCAGGAAACTAAAGCTAATAAGTAAAAAGTGCTCAATACCTAAGTAGAGCAAATAATGAATATAAACCTAATGAGTCAGATAAACCTATTAAAAGTTTCGCTAAGTGCTCTTCAGGACTAAGATCCGACTCTATATATATATACACTCACACATACATATACATTCATACACACAAACATTTTATATACCTATATCTACACACACACACACACATACGCGCATATTATATATATATATATATATATATATATATATATATATATATGAAGGAGTCAAAAATTATCTGCTCGCTTGTTTTTTCAATGTATTTACACAAAAGCAGGGAATAAACAAGTTGCAAATTGTTGGCTTCCAGCAAAGCACTGTACCTTGCACTGTTAATTGTACACTCCTTTTCCAGGTAGTCTTCCAGTATAGGCCCTTTCCTTAGGGTATTAGCACTCCGTGAAATGCAAACAGCCTTGTCCAGGATTTGAACTTTTCTTGTCATTTCCATTTTTTACAATGGTAACCATTACACCACATGCCTCTACACACACACACACACACACACATATATATAAATAAATTATACCCATATATACTCATATACATGTGTTTTGTTAAAGGTTTTGTCTACTGAGTAGCAAACTAAAATCTGTTGGGCACTGCCAGCAAGGAACACAAAACTATGATGCAACATTCCTCCAGAAATTTTAAAGTAGCATACTATCTTGGTCAGCATTCCTGCTGAAGCTTCAATACAAAGATTTCAGAGTGTTTGGGTATCAATCTGAAGACAGTGTAGAGGATTTGCAAGATCAGAACAATTGTTGGTTTTCACTCTCCCACAAGAGGAACTGATGAAAACCAAAACACCAGTGCACATCATAGTGTTTGGGTGGTCACCAGTGGTATATACATAAACATATATACACACAAACATATACATACAAGCACACATATATATAATCACAAACATGAACCTATTAATATATATACACACACACACAATCACAAACATGAACCCATTAATATATATATACACACACACACACAAACCCATTAATATATACACACACACTCACAAACATGAACCATTAATATATACACACACACACTCACACAATCACAAATGCATTTATATATACACACACACAATCACAAACCCATTAATATATATATATATATATATACACACAATCACAAACATGAACCCATAAACCCATTAACACACACACACATATATACATGAACCCATTAATACATGCACACACACACACACACACACACACAATATATATATGAACCCATTAATACATGCACACACACACACACACACACACATATATGAACCCATTAATATGCACACACACACATATTTATATATATATACACATAAACACAAACTCACAAACATACACATGCATGCATATATACATACACATATAAAGCATGCATATCTACATATACATCTACAAAATCCCATATATTGATATAAATTCGAATAGAAAATAGTTGTAAAAATTTGCATTACTTTCCTTAAGTGATGTTATTTCATCAATAATGTAGAGTTCAGAATTTCAGTAAAAAGTAGAGAAAGAAAAAAATATAAACCAATTTTATTCATTTATGTGCATTAGTTTCAAAATGAATTACACTAAAACAATAGATCAGTGTCCCTTATCAATACAAACTGTCACAAGTGTTGGATTAGCATCCGATACAGGATAGACACGTACATTACACTACCCAATAAATAAATGAATAAATTTAAAGATCTATAAAAGTTCTTATTTCTTTTTAGATGTGGGAAAAATAAATTTGCTTTTCCCTTTCAAATAATGAGATACAAAAAATTTTTAAAAAATGAAAAAAAAATCAAGAAAAACGAATTCTTGTTTGATTTTCTTTAAATAACAAAGAAGAGAAATCTTTTCTTTGAAACAAAAGAAGTGCTGATAAATGATATCAAACACTGGTTAAACGTTCTTGCCTTACAGGAATTTATATATATATATATACTCACACTATGTATATACATTATATACTTTTATCTTAATGCTGTACATTATATAGGCTTTTACAAACAATGTGATATACTCTAAACATTATATCACTTTAAGTATTCTGTAGACTTTTACTAAATGGTTTACATTACACTACCCAATGAATAAATTTAAAGTTCTTATTTTCTTTTCAGATGTGGGGAATAATTGTCCATGAAAAATAAAGTTGCTTTTCCCTTTTAAACATGCTGTAAAACTAACAAAATTTCTGAAAAGATCTATTTGACTCATAGATGGGACCCTAACAGGTACTACCACTCCAGATCAGAGCCAACCTGGGAGTAATGGCTCTACAGGGGTACTCAGCATTTCTTCAAAATTCGAGCCTCACTACTGGATTCAGTTTAGTTCCATAGCAAGGACACCCCTTTTTGATGAAATGTTATCTTATTCCTTCTGTGGAAGATGCAATCAGCACATTCTAAGCCCCACTGACATGGCACCTGATATATTTTGACTGTTAAGAAAAGATTTTCCAGACATTTAGCATCCAGAATAACAAAACATCTTGTTATGTTGGTTGAAATAAATTTGGTGATATTGTACAGCAACCAATTTAGGAGAAGGAAAAATCTAAATTCAAAACACACTTCACTTACAAATTCAATTTATGTTACATACTTTGCATAGCAGAGACATTTGGTAAATATATACTTTAATTGTGATACAAGGCAAGAATTATGGGACACCTAGTGAGTATCAAATTCTTTAGTGATACTCTTCAAGCCTAACTCATTAATTATTACAGCATGCAAAGTGTCCTAAAGTTTAAGTTAGTTTGGGGAAGGCCAGAATTATAAGGCACCTAATGAGATTCAAATTCATAGGGTAATTTATGAGGAAGTGCGTCCCGGTCTCCGGCCTCAAAAACCGCTACCGATGGACTATTCAAAAAAAACCCCAGCTTATCGTAATTCTTGTGTAATTTATCGTAATTTGTCGTAATTCTGTTTAGATATGAAGATGGATATATAGTCTTGAATAGACGAGATAGATAGATAAACAAACAAAATAATATAGTAGATATGAAAAATGGAGATAGATATTTCAACAAGTAAATGATTTGGGGGGGGGGGTCGCTTCTTTTTTTGCGTAATTCTTGTTATTTAAACTAAAAACAAGACATTAAACAAACATGAATAAAAAAAAACCTTAGTGTTTAAAGTAAAATAGATAAATATGAACAAATTGAGATAGATAGATAGATGGATGGATAGTTTTGAATAGACTGAGCTGGGTTGTTATTTTAATAGTCACCGGCAGAAACTCTTGAGGCAGGGAGACTGGGATGCACTTCCTCATAAATTTACCTTCATAAGTAATGGTCTGCTAGAAAAACTTGTTAACCATAACATCATGTGATTCCTAAAAGATAAGTGTCACTTAGATGAAGAACATTACCTGTAGTAAGAATTTAACACATTATTAATTGATCTTTGAAACAAGCTTGCTAAGCATTTATATCATGACCAAATGCTTTATTTGATAAAGTTAATTATGAAACAAAATTGTTTTATTTTATTTAATAAACTAAAAAAAACAAAAAACATTTATGTCACTCAATAAATATTACTGAGCAATTCTTTCCTTTTTTTTTTTAAATGATAATTTGCATAAAAAGTTGACACACAAAAAAGGAAATATTTTCTCTATATGTCTTCTGCTGTCTTAGATGCCTTGAAAATTCCACTGTCTCAGATGTGTGCAGATTCTATTAATAATAATGAATGGTTTCCACTGCATCAGTGACTCGAGAAACAATTCAACCAAGTTTTATTCTTGACAAAAATAGATGGAAAACATATAATCTTAAAGGCAAGATCTCCTCTGATGTGGTAAATAATTGTCTATCTCTAGAAATAACTTTGTTTTTTTTCTCTCAATAATTGGAAAAATAGAGAGAAAAAAAAAGATATCTACAATGCAAAAGAAAATCAATGATAAACGAATGTTGTTGTTTAGCTTTTAATAAAAAAGGGATTGTTGATTTAATTTAAGATAAGGGGAAAACATACAAATGACACATTGACAAGATATTTGTTGATGATTAAAATCCTTCACTTCTTCCTAAAATAGAAGTATCAGTATCATCATGGACCACTGTTAACTATGAAAATGCTAATTAGAATCTTCACTTTCCCCTAAATAGAAACATCCATAGTTCATGGAAGCTGTTAAATAGAAATGCTAATTAGAACCCTTCACTCCTTCCTAAATAGAAGCATCAATATCATCATGGCCATTGTTAACTGTGAATTTTCTAATTGAATCCTTCACTCCTTCCCCCAAAAATCAATCATTTAGACCATTTGATTTGAAAAGATTAAGACAGCAGCCAAAAGTTGAAAAAAAGAAAATCATCTCAAATAGTTATTAATGCGTGCAGTGCTATTTGGGGAGAAGATATGAAACTAAGGATTAAGTAAGAGATCGCTTCCGGTTTTTGCTGTAACAAAAAGAATCGACTGCTACTTTCATCGGACCCCTAACAGGTACTACACTCCAGATCAGAGCCAACTCTGCGAGTAATGGCCTACAGGGTACTCAGCATTTTCTCAAAATTCGACCTCATACTGATTCGTTAGTCCATAGCAAGGACACCCTTTTTGATGAAATGCTTATCTATTCCTTCTGTGGAGATGCAAATCAGCACATTCTAAGCCCCACTGACATGGCACTGATATATTTGAGCTGTTAAGCAAGATTTTCCCAGACATTTAGCATCCACGAATAACAAACATCTTGTTATGTTGGTTGACATAAAATTTGGTGCATATTGGTACACGCATACAATTAGAGAGGGAAAAAATCTCATTTCAAACACACTTCACTTACAAATTCAATTTCATGTACATACTCTTTGCATAGCAGAGACGATTTGGTAAATATATACTTTAATTGTGATACAAGGCAAGAATTATAGGCACCTAGTGAGTATCAAATTCTTTAGTGATACTCTTCAAGCTAACTCATTAATTATTTACAGCATGCAAAGTGTCCTAAAGTTTAAGTTAGTTGGAAGGCCAGAATTATAAGGCAGCTAATGAGATTCAAATTCATAAGGGTTAATTTGATGAAGGAAGTGCGTCCCGGTCCTCACCGCCTCAAAAACGCTACCGATGACATCAAAATAAAACCCAGCTTCGTAATTCTTGTTTAATTATATCGTAAATTTGTCGTTAATTCTTGTATTAGATTATGAAGATGGAAATATGTCTTTGAATAGACCGAGATAGATGATAAACAAACAAAATAATATAGATGATATGAACAAATGTAGCATAGATATTTTCAAAAGTAAATGTATTTTGGTGGGGGGGGGGTCGCTTCTTTTTTGCGTAATCTTGTTTATTAAACTAAAAACAAAGACCTTAAACAAACATGAATTAAAAAAAAACCTATGTGTTTAAGTAACAAATAGATAAATATGAACAAATTGAGATAGATAGATAGATGGATGGATAGTTTTGATAGACTGAGCTGGGTTGTTATTTATAAGTCACGGAGCAACTCTTGAGGGCAGGAGACTGGGATGCACTTCCTCATAAATTACCTTCATAAGTAATCGTCTGCTAGAATACTTTTAACATAACATCATGTGATTCCTACAAAAGATAAGTGTCACTTTAGAGAAGACATTACCTAGTAAGAATTTAACACTTATTTTATCTTGAACAAGCTGCTAAGCATTATATCATGACCAACATGCTTATTTGATAAAGTTATATTGAAACATAATTTGTTATCTTTTATTTAATAAACAAAAAAAACAAAAAAACATTATGTCACTCAATAAATTATTACTGAGCAATTTTTCCTTTTTTTTTCTTTAAAATGCATAATTTGCCATAAAAAAGTTGGACACACACAAAAAGGAATTTATTCTCTATATGTCTTCGCTGCTCTTAGATGCCTTGAAAATTCACTGTCTCAGAGTGTGCAGATTCTATTTAATAATAATGAATGGTTTCCACTGCATCAGTGACTCGAGAAACAATTTCAACAAAGTTTTTTATTTCTTGACAAAAATAGATGGAAAAAACATATAATCTTAAAGGCAAGATCTCCTCTGATGTGTGTAAATATTGTCTATCTCTAAAATAACTTTGTTTTTTTTCTTCTCAAATCATTGGAAAAATAGAGAGAAAAAAAAGATAATCTACAATGCAAAAAAGAATCAATGATAAACGAATGTTGGTTTTAGCTTTTAATAATAAAAAGGGATTGTTGGTTTAATTTAAGATAAGGGGAAAACATACAAATGACACATTTGACAAGATATTTGTTGATAGATTAAAATCTTCACTTCTTCTTAAATAGAAGTATTCAGTATCATCAAGTGGACCACTGTTACTAATGAAATGCTAAATTAGAATCCTTCCACTTCCCCTACATAGAAACATCCATAGTGTCATGAAAGCTGTTAAATAAGAAATGCTAATATGAACCCTTCACTCTTCCTAAATAGAAGCACTCAATATTCATCATCGACCATTGTGAACTGTGAATTTCTAATTAGAATCCTTCAACTCCTTCCCCCAAAATATCAATCATTATAGACCAGATTTAATTGAAAATATAAATACAGCAGGCCAAAGTGAAAAAGAAAACGCTATCTCCTTTCAGAAATGTTATTAATGCGTGCAGTCCTATTTGGGGGAGAAAATGATGTATTAACTAATCAATTAATAATGGAGATTCGCTTCCGCGTGTTTTGTCTGTAACAAAATTACATCACTGCTTCCTTCACATTCCAATCGTCATAACATAGAATAATACACTCAAAATTTTTGAACATCAGCATTAGACAGTCCTCATTGTTTTTAAACCACAAGTTATACCTAAATTACATGACTGGTATTATCTATACTAAGTTCCATTAAAAATTTTATTTTTTTACTCTTTAAGGGTAATTTGATGATTTTACTTACTTATGAACAAACTCTCTGGTAATTAAAATTTTCAACTCCCATCCCCTCAGCAATATTTATTTTACGTGCCCGAGAAGGGTTTTTTATTTTTGTCTAGTAAGATAATTATGATTGAAAGGATTTAGTTCAACTTGAAATATCACTAAAAAGTATTTTCATTTTTACAGATCTTAATTCATTCTTATTTCACGTCAAAATCTAAATTGTTTATATATCAAATATTATAAATATATCCTATATTATTATAACTGCACTCTTTCTAAGGTTTTTCATTGATGTCTAAGTGACAGCAAGTCCTATCGGTTACAGCCTCTTCTACGTATCTAGCTGATCTCGCAGTGCTGTGGTCTGGATTGGCTTGCAGTCCTAGTAAATGCCGCAAATGGATAAGGGTGTAAACAAAAGTTTGCAACTATAACCCGTTCCAACACGTCACAATCCAGAACTGCATCTCACCAAGAAATGGCAGCTTCTAAGTGAAGAGGTATCTGTGGGGTATCATGTTGACAGCTACTCACTGTTACTGTATGCTTACTGCAGGTCATCTAAGTGTCTTTGTACAATCAGAAAGCTTTGACTGATAAGTTGGGTAATTGTTGAAAAAAAATTCTTGCTTTTGGGATTGATGTGCTAGACAACGAGGCTCACAAATGAATGATCTCCGCTGATCGCAGGAAACTTTATTTAGAGTTATGGTGATCGCAAGATTATTGAATGTGTTGGAGCCAGCTGAACCCACATTGTTGAATGTCATTATACAATAGTATCCTCCATGGATTGCCCAATTTTCCCCTGCCTAAACCTCAGTTCTCATGTTTATGTTTGTTTAGGTAAGACTGATTAAGCCATGCAAGCAACCCCAGCAATAGGGAAAGTAAGCAATAAAGTGACTATTGTTGGTATCAGCTGTACAGTGAGGGAATCTATCCCCTTTTCATAGCATCAGCCTGGGAGAGTTGGTTTTGCATCTTAGCTACCACAGCTCCCCACTTTACAGACAGATCCAAGCTGTGCACTCATGCACTGAGTGGCAACAGTATTGAACTGGAACCTTGTAGTTCCTAAACACATCTATGGACTGAGCACAACTGGACCCCTTCCAGAATACACATCAACTTGTTAAGTTTTAATTCCCTTCTAGCTAAATTTACTCTAGCTGGCTGGGCATGTAACACTTGTGATATGGACTTGGGCACAGGTCGGCTTTTTCTTCTTGGTCCGTGTCTGAACAGACACTAAATCTTTCTTGACTGCTTAATGGCAAACCACTTATTTCCCTAGCTTCGGAACTTCACTGTTCCATGATGACCAACCCAACTTCATTGCTTTGGGTCACCACCACTACTCTATCTGCCACCTACTTTGAAAGATCAAGACTTTAAACATAGGCTGGCAGACAATGACAAACAGGTTCTTTGTAATGAAATTGCAAACAATACCAGCAGGCAATGATAGGTGGGTGCTGTAAAAGTTCAGGGGAGGCTTCAGATCATGGATAGCGCAAAAGGGAACCATCTGAATTGAATATAATCTTTAAAACAAAAGCTTATAATAATAATATAAAATCAGATATTATAGTAATTAAATCTGCGAATCGATTTAAAAGATAAAATAGGATCCTATATAGCCTTTTTTATATAGGGCTTCAACATGAAGTAGTTCTCTAGTTGGGATGTCAAATAAAAAAGGCTATATTAGATCCTATTTTATCTTTTTAAATCCGATTCCAGATTTAATTTTACTATAATATCTGATTCTTATTATTATATTATTACTTTGTTTTTAAAGATTAATCTCATCAGATGGTTCCCTTTGCTGCCTATCCATGTCTGAAGGCCCTCACCCTGGAACTTTTACAGCACCACCTAATCATTGCCTTCTTGGTATTGTTGCAACTTTCATTAACAAAAAGAACCTCTGTTGTCAATTGTCTGCAGCCTATGTTTTAAGTCTTGATCTCT
Organism: Doryteuthis pealeii; assembly: GCA_023376005.1. NCBI lineage: Eukaryota > Metazoa > Mollusca > Cephalopoda > Myopsida > Loliginidae > Doryteuthis > Doryteuthis pealeii. The sequence goes on along the minus strand of CM042149.1, from coordinate 94,302,043 downwards.
TTTCAGTAGTGGCAGATGCCAGTAGTGGTGACCAAAGAGCAATGGACAGTGGAGTTGCGTCATTGGACAGTGGAAGTATTCAGTCTATCCAGAGTCTAGGGAAATAAGGGTTTGCCAATTAGCAGTCAAGGAAAAGATTTAGTTGTCTGTTAGAAACACAGGGACCAAGAAGAAAGAGCCGACCTTGCAAGTCCATATTTCACAAATGTTACATGCCCAGCATATGATAAACTAGAAGGGAATAAACTAACATTGTGTTATTCTGAAGGGGTTCCAGTTATAGCTCCAGTCAAAGAGTGTTTAAGGAACTACAAGGTTCCAGGTTCAATACTTGGCCTTTTGCCAACTCATGTGCATGAGTAGCACAGCTTGGATCTGTCTGCCGTAAAGTGGGAGTGATGGTAGCTATGATGCAAAAAACACTCTCCCTGCGTCTGGCATGCTAGTGAAAAGGATAGATTCCCCACTGTACAGCTGTACCAACAATAGGTTGGCCACTTTATTGCCTTAACTTCCTTTTGCTGGGTGCTGCCATGGCTTATTACAGTCTTTGACCTAAAACAAACCAAAAACATGAGGGACTGAAGCGCTTAGCAGGTGAGAATTGGCAATCCAATGCGAGGATACGTATGGTGCTATAATCACATCTCACAAATGTGGGTTCAGCATGCATTGACTCAAACACAAATTCACATCAATCTCTGGATCCACCACATACTCTCGAATTATCTAAAGTTTCCCATGAGCGAATCAGCGGAATCATCATTTTGTGAGCTCGTGCTCTCGCAACATCAATCCCCAAAAGCTCTAAAGAATTCTTTTTCACAATGTACCCAACTTATCAGTCAAAGCTCTCTGATATGTACCAAAGACACTTAGATGGACCTGCAGTAAGCATACAGCAGTAAACAGTGAGTAGCTTGTCCACATGACCCCAGATACCTCTGCCACTAGAACTGCCCATTCTTTGGTGAGATGCAGTTCTGGATTTGTGAGGTGTTGGCAACGGTTATAAAGTTGCAAACTTTTTGTTTTTACACCTATCCCATTGGCATTTAACTAGTACTGCAAGCCATCCAGACCACACAGCACTGCCGAGATCAGCTAGAATACGTAGAAGAGTCTGTAAACCTGATAGGACTTGCTGTCTACTTAGACATCAATGAAAACTTTAGAAAGATGTTGCAGTTATAATAATAGATAAGTATTTATAAATTAATTTATATATAACATAGATTTGGACCGGTGAAATAAAGATTTTGAATTAAAGATCTGCTAAAAAATGAAATACTTTGTTATGTGATATTTCAAGTTGACTTAAATCCTTTCAATCATAATTATTTGCTACTAACAAAATAGAAAAAAACGCCCTCTGGGCGACGTAAAATAAATATTGCCTGAGGGATGGGAGTTGAAAATTTCAATACCAGAGAGTTTGTATGCAAAGTAAAGTAAAATCATCAAATTTATTAAAGGAGTAAAAATAAAAAAATTTTTAATGGAAACTTAGTATAGATAAATACCAGTCATGTTTTATTTAAACTTGTTTTAAAAAACACATGAGGACGTTCTAATGCTGCATGTTCAGAATTTTGAGTTATTTATTTCTATGTTATGGACGATTTATGCGGTAATGTGAAGTAA
>CM042149.1:94270428-94300389 GCA_023376005.1 Doryteuthis pealeii | reverse complement strand
TTTTTACTAATTTATTAGACACTGACATGTTTTTGATCCCTACTTAGTATTATTTCCTTTTTAGTAAGCAGCAATAATCTTGTTTTAGTGCTTAGATGTTGTCTACTTAACAGTTTGTGTCTGTCAGACTAGTTTTTGTTAAGAAAGTTACTTGATATGCCATCATATTTAGTAGTAGACAAACAGACCATTATTAGTGGAGTTTGATTTTAACTGGGTGCCCCATATGTTTTTGTCTGTGATAAACTAGTAAGGACAAATGACTACCCATATTATTTTCCTTCATAGATTAAATTGTGTGCACGAGTGTGGAAAGATTTCCCCAAAACTGACGAGGGCAAGAAGTAAAGAAGGTTTCCATTGTTTTAAAATTTGCATAAGCGTCTGCTAGTATTGTTCAGATGATTGGTCAACAGAAAAGGAAAGAAAAACAGATTTTCAAAAGATTAAACTACAGTGTGGAACAGAACATGTCAAAATTATCATTGTGGAGCATCAATACTTTCCATATCATTTGAATAAATTGCAGACAGATGACTAGCATCAACATGAATTCCATAAGCCATAGGGCCACTGTTCGTTGCATAATGCAACAATGTGTCTTTCCTGCCAGTCATTTGCCAATTGTTAAATGGGGGGTACTGAAAATATAAGCCCCTATTCCATCAAAAAACACGGGCCTCTTCTTGATGCATGTGCTACACTCCTTAATGTCAGTTATCAGCCAATAAAAATGTTCCACAATTTCCCATCCTCTATTTAGTGTATTTTCCATTTTACACTGGTTTTAAAGAGTTATCTTTCCTTAATTTACCAACCATTCCTTCCATTTTGCAGTAAGTTGATTAAATGAAGCCACAGTATGCCACTAATTCTAACTTATTAAACTCAAGAAAACAAAACCCAATTATTAGTCATCCCAATTATTTATTAACTCATCAGCTAACTTTACTAATTTACTCCAGAACACTCGAAGCGCCCTGTCGGCTGGGGTGTTAGAATGCACCGACTCGTGCACCTCTGCAGAGGGTAAGACTCCCCAAAGGGGCACCTGTTCCATGGTGGGCAACCTGTGATGCTTAAAGATAGAGCCCAGGTGGATGAGCAGTTCATGACTTGGCATACTCCACTTTGGCCCTTATCTGGGCTAGATGGTGGTCGGAGAGCCCTCTGTCAAGGTCCGTTGTCACATCAAGCCCTAGCACCTATATGATTTTTCGCAACCCTATTGCCCTTAGGCAAGCCCCACCCTTTTAATCATATGGTGCTAGAAGGTTGGTGACTGAGGGCTACATGTTCCTGGGAATGACGTTTAACTCTATCTGATGTTGAGGGTTCCAGTTGGAGGTTTGGGGAATGTGGAGCACCCTTCATCCACCATTGTCCCTTGGTCCACTCTGACCCGGAGTGGTATAGTACCTTTAGGGTCCCTCTATGGCTTAAAAAACTTTGATAAACAAAATTGTAGTATAATCCATTAAGAAGGAAATTCATTTCAAAACTTTGTTGCATTAAATGACCACCCAAGGTTAAATGCCGTAAAACAAACCAAACCAAGAACCCTCTGAGTATAAGGCATTGTTTCCATTGCCATAATATACATGTGGTTTTCACAGCCAAACAAGTTGATATGCGATAGCATGGGTCCTGGCAAACATAGCTCTCATCCATTTACAATAAAACGAACTCGAAACAAGAGTGTTAAACATTAACATGAACTTTAATATAAGCACATGGAGAAACATTTATAACTAGTAATACAGATACGTGACAAGATACATAATGTACACGTGAATGACACATAAAAGGAATAAGGATACAAAGTAGATATATCTAGATATAGAAGTAATGATAGGATTATGGAGAAGTCCATAAGAAAGTCACTTACTGAAATGGCCTTGTGTGGGGGTAGAAAACTGTCCTAACTCATATTGTAAGTCCCAGAGAGGAATAAGGAATTCGAATCTGGTGCTGCCTGCTTAAATGAGCAAAACACCTGCGTGCGTCGTTACCGAAACACAAGGGGAAGATAACTCTTCCAACCTAATAGGGCGGATAAACCCCACAATGGTATAACCACTAAACTGCTTTCAATGGTGGCTCAGTTATAGAGCTTTGGAAGTGTAGAGTCATCTCTTCATTGCATTAATCCCAGGTCCACTCTGACCCAGAGTGGTAGTACCTAATAGAATCCTTTCTTTGTGTCAAATAGAATTTGTTCAAGGATATATGTTTAAAATAGTATTATAACTATATATTTCTTAAAAATTTGACATTGAACTTTTTTAAACTTTTTGAAATGACTTGAAGTGGCTACAAACCTGAAACAAAACAAAGCACATGTACAAAATTTATATTTTAAAATTGTGACAATTTACCCAGCAACCTGTAGAATGATATTAGTCACCCCCATAAAAGATCAATATTTCATAAGAATTTAGTCTCTCAGATAATATATATAAGATGAGATATACAAAAAAGCATGATGGCTGAAGTTGTATGTCCCAAGATAGAAAATGGAACAATGAATGAAACATGAATTTCCCTTCAAAATCTCCTTGATATACAGAAACACTTATTCTTAGCTTAAAATTTCAATTGATCAAGCAAACTCTAAAACTAAAAACTATTCTCTTAATGTCCTCTTCCACTTCTCAAATCTCTTCCCCTGGAGATGAATATTCACTTTAGCAAATAAGAAAAAGGGTCACAATGGACCTAGGTGAATAAGTTGCAGAGGTGTACCACTCTTGCATAACTTGTGTCTCACAAAGATATTTCCAGTTGAAAATTATTGAGAACTGACTTTCTAATATTTCGAATTGGGTACGAGTTGTCTAGAGAGCAGACTAGATGTTTAGACATCCATGTTGGATATTATCCGGGTATAAGGATATATTATGAAGTTGGTATTTGGTATATTATTCAGTAGTATTTGATGCGTCGAATAGCAGCACATCTTCCGAGCAGTGCGGGGTGTTAGTCGGTGAGTAGTTTAGGCTTGTAGGCTTAGGCAACCTGTACCAACCACAGTTGTGAATATTTATACATGACACTGTCCAATCAGATTATAGTGAGGGGTACCAAGGATTTTAACATATTCATTACATCAATTATTAAGTTACTCAACTGTTGTTCATGTCTTCATTTTGAATTTAAATAGAATAAAAATATTTAAAGCTTCAATCTTGAGACTTTTTGATCACACTGAGTCCCAATAATTCAAATCAAGAGATAGAAAGAACATGAACCAAGTCGCGGAGCGATAATCAGGCGGAACAAATAGTTTATGTAGAGATCTAGAAATATGGACTTATGGTGATAGGTTACTCACGTTCACTGGAAAGTGATGCGCTTCACTAAGAAGACTGAAGATGACCATTCTAAGTGAGTCACAACAAACCTATATATCTAGAATTAGAATTTTTCTTATGTTCTCTTTCATATGTTACACTCATGTTACACTCATCATATCCGTTTCTTGAATAGACCAGCAAGATTTCTCAAGCCTCCCCTCAAGTGAGAGAATTCTTCTAACATCTCCTCACAACAGTGGGATATTTCTCCCTCCCTCAGTCATTTGGGATATTCTTTAATTGTAGAAGTTTACTTCTTCTTCAGCCTAATATTACTGAAAAAACAAACATTTTGTAGGGCTAGAAATTAAGGGTTGTTCATTACAAGAAAAACATTTCATTACTGGGACATTACATAATAAAATTAAAAACATTGTAAATGTAAGTACATCGATAAAATTATATCAATTAAGCCAACGCAGTAGGAGAATGGAATAGATATATAAATCCTGAGAGGAGAAGTAAATACTGGCTCAGCTGTGCATTGACCATACAAGGACTTAATATCTTTTATGTTCAAGCCAGGATGATCAACCACAGTGGTGGAATATGCCAAACACAATACACTGTCAAACTTTCCTCAGTGGAGTGTGAAATTCCTGTCCAACAGAAGGAAATATTTTACTGCAATAATATGAGGGATCTGTTGAGAATATTTTTGGATCTGTTTGTGAATTTTATCCTATTTATATTATAATGAATTATCAATCAGATATGAAATATAATCTACAAAAATAAACATGTAAGGAACTTGAGTTACACTTTATCTCACACGCTAACAGTTTCTTTGGCATTAAATAACCCACAGGGTTTCATAACAAACAACCAAACCAAGTTATTGAAATTATTTATACCATTTTGAAGATATTAAAAACTGGAAACAGAGACTTATTATCAAAATGATTTGTTTTGCATAAATATGACCCAAAAAGTTGATATTGCCATAAACACCCAATCAAACCTAATACTACCAGCAGGGAATCTGTGAAATTCCATTGGAATGAAAAAAATCGAGATATTTAACCAAGAAAGATTGATTTGTAATTCCATTACATATAAATCCTATTGTGCCTTTGCAATAAATATATAAAAATATACAATAGCAAGTTTTGTATTCTCAGAACACATTAACACTTCAGCATAGCATAGAGACTAATGTTAGTTTTCGTTTCAAGTTTTTAATATCTTTCAAATTGGTATAAATAATTTTCATAATTACTTGGTTGTGGTTTGTTTGTTTTATGATAACCCTGTGGTTATTTTAATGCCAAAAAACTCGTTTTTAGCGTGTTGAGATAAAAGTTTGGTACTTCAAGTTTCCTTTACATGTTTATTTTTGTAGATATAATTTCATATCTGATTGATAATTCGATTTATATAAAAGGATAAAATATCATCCAAACAGATCCAAAATATTCTCAAACAGCATCCCTCATAATTTGCAGTAAAATATTCCTTCTGATTGGAACAGGAATTTCACACTCCATGGAGAAATGTTTGACAGTGTATTGTGGTTTGGCATAGTCCACACTGGTGGTTGATCCTCCTGCTTGAACATAAAAGAGTATGTAAGTCTTGTTGGTCAATGCACAGCTGAGCCCAGTATACTTCTTCCTCTCAGGATTTTATATTATCCTAGCTTTTCAATTCTCCTACTGTTGGGCTTAATTTGATTAATAATTTATTCGAAGTACTACTATTACAATGTTTTTTAATTATTATGTATATAGTCGCAGTAATGAATGTTTTCTTGTAATGAACAACCCCTAATTTCTAGCACAAAATGTTGTTTTATCAGTAATATTAGGCTGAGAAAGAAGGTAAACTTCTACAATTAAGAATATCCCAAATGACTGAAGGGAGGGAGGAAATATCCCACTGTTGTGAGGAGATGTAGAAGAATATCTCACTCACTTGAGGGGAGGCTTGAAGAATATCTTGCTTGGTCTATCAGGAACGGATATGATGAGTGTAACATGAGTGTAACATATGAAGGAGACAAAAGAAAAATTCTAATCTAGATATATAGGTTTGTTGTGACTCACTTAGAAATGGTCATCTTCAGATCTTCTTAGTGAAGCCATCACTTTCCAGTGAACTGAGTAAACCTCATCACCATAGTCATATTTCTAGATCTCTACATAAACTATTGTTCCGCCTGATTGTCGCTCCGACTTTTGGTTCATGTCTCTTTCTTATCTCTTGATTTGATTATTGGGGACTCAGTGTGATCAAAAAAGTATCAAGATTGAAGCTTTAAAATTTTTTATTTTTAAAAATTCAAATGAAGACATGAACACAGTTGAGTAACTTTATAATTGATGTAATGAATATGTAAATACCTTGGTACCCCCTCACTATAATCTGATTGGACAGTGTCATGTATAAATATTCAACACTGTGTTGGTACAGGTGCCTAAGCCTACAAGCCTAAAACTTACTCACCAGACTACACCACGACTGCTCGGAAGATGTGCTGCTATTCGACGCACCAACTACTACTGCAATAATATACCAAATACCAACTTCATAATATATCCTTAACCCGGATATATCAACAATTGATGTCTAAAACATCTAGTCTGCTCTCTAGACAACTCCGTACCAATTAGAAAAATATTATAAAGTCAGTCTCAATAATTTTTCAATGAAATATCTTTGGTGAGACACAAGGTTATGCAAGAGTGGTACACTCTGCACTTATTCACCTAGGTCCATGTGACTTTTTCTTATTTGCTAAAGTGAATATTCATCTCAAGGGGGAAGAGATTTGAGGAAGTGGAAGAGGACATTAAGAGAAATATTTTAGTTTTAGAGTTGCTTTGATCAATTGAAATTTTAGCTAGAATAAGTGTTCTGTATACCAAGGAGACTATTTGAGGGGGAATTCATGTTTCATTCATTGTTCATTTCTATCTTTGGACATACAACTTCAGCATCAATGCTTTTTGAATATATTCTCATCTTTATATATTATCTGAGAGACTAAATCTTATGAATATTGATCTTTTATGGGGGTGACTAATATCATCTACAGGTTGCAATGGGTAAATTGTCACAATTTAAATTATTAATTTGTACATGTGCTTTGTTTGTTTCAGGTTTTGTAAGCCACTTCAATCATTTCAAAAAGTTAAAAAAGTTGGCAATGTCAAATTTTTAGAGAATATATAGTTAAATACTATTTTAAAACATTATCTTGAACAAATCTATTGACACAAAGAAAGGATTCTAGTAGGTACTACAACTCTGGGTCAGAGTGGACCTGGGATTAATGGCAATGAAGAGATGACTCTACACTTTCTCAAAGCTCTATAACTAGAGCCTCACCATTGAAAGCAGTTTAGTGTTATACCCATTGTGGGGTTATCCGCCCCTATTAGGTTGGAAGAGTTATCTTCCCTTGTGTTTCGGGTATCGACCACCAGGTGTTTTGCTATTTAAGCAGGCAAGCACCAGATTCGAATCCTTATTCCTCTCTGGGACTTAACAATTATGAGTTAGGACAGTTTGTCTACCCCCACACAAGGCATTTAGTAAGTGACTTTCTTATGGACTCTCCATAATCCTTCATTACTTCTATATCTAGATATATCTACTTTGTATCCTTATTCCTTTTATGTGTCATTCACGTGTACATTATGTATCTTTGTCACGTATCTGTATACTATGTTATAAATGTTTCTCCATGTGCTTATATTAAAGTTCATGTTATGTTTAACACTCTGGTCGGAGTTGTTTTATTGCTAAATGGATGAGAGCTATGTTTGCCAGGACCCATGCTATCGCATACAACTGTTTGGCTGTGAAACACATTGTATATTATGCAATGGAACAATGCCCTTATCACTCAGAAGGGTTTGGTTTGGTTTGTTTTACGGCATATTAACCTTGGTGGGTCATTTAATGCCAACAAAGTTTTGAAATGAATTCATTCTTAATGGATAATACAATTTTGTTTATCAAATGTTTTTAAGCCATAGATGGGACCCTAACAGGTACTACCACTCCGGGTCAGAGTGGACCAGGGAGCAATGGTGATGAAGGGGTGCTCCACATTCCCAAACCTCCAAAACTGGAACCTCACCATCAGATAGAGTTTAACGTCATTCCCAGGACATGTAGACCCTCAGTCACCACCTTCTAGCACCCATATGATAAAAAGGGTTGGGGCTTGCCATAAGGGCAATAGGGTTGCGAAAATCATATAGGTGCTAGGGCTTGATGTGACCAGCGGATTGATCAGAGGGGGCCTCTCCGACCACCCATCTAGCCCAAGATAGGGCCAAAGTGGAGTATTGCAAGTCATGAACTGCTCATCCACCTGGGCTCTATCTTTAAGCATCACAGGTTGCCACCCATGGCCAACAGGTGGCCCCTTTGGGGGAGTCTTACCCCTCTGCAGAGGTGCAGTCGGTGCATTCTAACACCCCAGCCGACAGGGCAGCTCGAGTGTTCTGGAGTAAATAGTAAGTTAGTGATGAGTTAATAAATAAATTGGGATGACTAATAATTGGGTTTTGTTTTCTTGAGTTAATAAGTTAGAATTAGTGCATACTGGTGCTTCATTTAACAACTTACTGCAAATGGAGGATGGTTGGTAAATCTAAGGAAAGATAACTCTTTAAAACCAGGTGTAAAATGGGAAATACACTAAATAGAAGGATGGGAATTGTGGAACATTTTTATTGGCTGATACTGAACATTAAGGAGTGTAGCACATTGCAATCAAAGAAGAGGCCCGTGTTTTTGGATGGATAGGGGCTATATTTTCCAGTACCCATACTATTGCAAATGACTGGCAGGAAGACACATTGTGGCATTATGCAACGGAACAGTGGCCCTATGGCTATGGAATTCATGTTGATGATAGTCATTGTCTGCAATTTATTCCAATGATATGAAAGATATTGAGCTACACAATGATAATTTTGACATGTTCTGTTCCACACTGTAGTTATTTTTGAAAATCTGTTTTTTTTCTTTTCTTTTCTGTTGGTACCAATCATCTGAAAATATAGCCAGCCTGCTTATGCAAATTTAACAACTGGAAAACCTTTCTTTACTTCTGCCTCGTCAGTTTTGGGGGAATCTTTTTCCACACTCGTGCACCATTTATCTATGAAGGAAAATAATATTGGGTAGTCATTTCTTAGCTTAGTTTATCACAAGAACAAAAATATGGGGCACCCAGTTAAAATCAAACTCACTAATAATGGTCTGTTTGTCTAGCTTACTAAATATGATGGCATATCAAGTAACTTTTATTTAACAAAACTAGTCTGACACACAACACCCTGGTTAAGTAGACAACCATCTAAGCACTAAACAAGATTATTGCTGCTTACTAAAAAGGAAATAATACTAAGTAGGGATCAAACATGTCAGTGTCTAATAAATTAGGTTAAAAAAAAACAATTCTTTACATCAATGCACTTATATATATATATATATATATATATATATGAGAAGTAAATACACAAATGATGTGTTTTGATATGGCGTTTTTAGCCGACAAATTTTGGGAGAATATGTGCTTAATTGAAGTCGTACGTAATTTTGAAATTTAATTAATTAATATTTAATTATTTAGGTGGGCATACCTATTCAAATGTAAGGCTAAACAAATCGAGAAAAATCAATCTCTGCATCTACATTTCGGCCTATTAGGCCTCATCAGTAGAGCTATAGATAGGAAGACCGCCTTGTGCGTGAATCGAACCCTGACTGTCAGGTTGAAAATTCATATTTTGTGTATGTATCTATTCTGTTTAGGATTTTTTTCTAACTTTAAGGGTGATGTTTTTTTATTTAGTTTATTTTTATTTACAGGATGTGGGGAGGGGTTGTACTGTACATTATTTCATACATTTCATATTTAGTCTTTTATAGTTAATCTTTTTAGTCATTTTACTAATTATTTCTTGTGATGAATATTTCAAAATGTTTCAAACTTTTTGCTTGGTTTAAAAACTTTGCAGACAGAATTTTAAATGAGTAACACCAAATAATGTTTGTTGTAAGGACTTATATTTTAATAAACATTGTCAAAAGTGTAGAATAATCATACTAAGTCCAATTACCATCGAATTGGCAAGACAAGACAGCAAGCAGTCGTAACCCAATACGATTCTGGTTTCCTGCAAAGACTACTGCAAAATGGTAGGATATTTATGAAGCCTCGGAGGATCATAAAAACCAAGCAGCCAATCAGGACTCAGGGAATGGAATCACCCAAATGCATGAGTGGACTATTCTGAATTCCCATAAGTACCAGTTGTCTTGACACTGGTTCAGTTGTGCTTGGCCAGTGAAATTGTTCAAACCAATAGTAGACTGACTGACTTCCTTCAATAAAACGGTTAATGTTTATGGACCTCTGATGGTCATTGTGTTTCTTACAAATGTAAAACTGTTGTTTTAAAGTCATAGGAGAGAGTCATAGAAAAGAAATACCTGGTTACCTGAGACACAAAGTAAGGATCCAATTTAGCAGATCAGTGTATGTAGAATATATGCATCATATGAATAGTATGTACAGAATATGTGTATGTAATTAGCCAAATCCCTCCACCATGAGTAGGATATGACACAAGGGTATTAGCACTATGTGAAATGCAAACAGCTTCATCCAGGAATTGAACTCATCTCATTGTATCCATTTCCTATGACTAACCATTACCAGTTGGAAAATATACAAATCTAACTATTCTCCCTCCAGCTATGGGTAAATAGTAGGGATGTCTGGGCTCTTTACCTTTGGTTAGGCAAGCAATCTAGGAGAAGGAAAACTCTGAATTCAAACCTGTTAAACTTTGCTTAAGAAATTGACCATGTGTCATATGTAACGTGGCGATATGGTCACAGTACTAAAAGCAATATATGTTGTATAGCAGGTCTTGTCAACGTGTCTCCAAATTCACGGCACTAAAAAGTATTCGTTACGCGGCAGTTGTCTTGTCGATAAAAAAGATACAACGCTTAAGATATATCTTCTCAAAGGGCTTAGCTTTTATTTTCGGGCTCGTCTTGTAGGTTGTTTCGCAGAGGAGGAAAGGCAGATAGAAAGAGAGAGAGAACACTGTTAAATTACTGTGATCCCACACTAGGGACCAAAGGCCCATCCGAATCCTACGCTGTCGGAAATCAAAAAAAGGACGATCTTGTTGTTCGTCGTTCCTCATCACCACGTGACTTCCAGTTCCAGTCAACACCTGAAACTTCCAGTTGGCTTTCAATTCTCCATTCGGGGGGGGTCATGCCTCGGTCAAATCACCGTACATCACTCCATCCTTTTTCAAATCCTCCACCTTGTCTCATTTCTTCTTCCTCCTTTTCTATAGTAGTCCTCCCAAAACTCAGGACCTTCATCATCTTGTTACACACATCTTACTTGTAAATCTTATTATAATGGAGATTGTGGGTTTTTCTGTCTGTAACCGAAACTATATTACTATTCAAGTCACAATTCCCTTTGTTATTTACACCAGATTCTCCATGATTTTATTTTTTTTATTTAAACCTCAATTATTAGTAAAATTGTTTTACATCATTAAGACTGTTAACAATATCTACATACTAATAACATGCAATTATATTTATATATTCAACGAAATAGCGGTTCACAGTGTGAATGGGAAGGCTAATTTGCATATTGATCTTAAAAATTTGATTTTAATAAATATATGCTTAGTATCATTGATTTCTAATTGTTTGGTTTTATCTTATTGAATATGAGCAAAAATCTCTTCAATAAATCTTAAAAGAAATCCCTTAACAAGAAGAAATAACTAATATTATTCTTTACTTCCTATTTTAACTAAACAGTTTAATTAGGAAAATTTACCAATGAAAATACGGGAGTAACGGAAAATGATGGAAGAGTTAGTTTCAAAGTTGTTCTATTTTTCAATCATACCCCCTCTGTTCAAAATCTTTTTATCTACATTCTTATTCGGTTTCATTAGCCTTTCTAATTTAATATGATATTTTATTATAAAATTTAACTAAAATACTTGCACCCGGAGGGTGCATATATTTGCTAGTACATATAATGCTTAAATGTGTAATTCTGTTGTGGAGATAGAAATAGCAGAACGTTTATCAATGCCAAGAATAGGATCAGTAAATAGTTAAACTTTCATTAGAGGTTGTTTGTCTTCATGTTGCATCTGAGAAAGGCATGAAATTATGCCTCCCCTAAGTAAAAAGGGAAATCGGCAAAGTGAGCTATTGTCACTATCAGCAAGACAACACAGGAGTCTATCTGCTTTTCATTAGTGCTAGATCAGGGAGATTGTTTTTTTTTTTTTGCTAAAGTGGTGCAACACACCTACCATCAGGTCTCAGTTGCTTTTCCACACAGATCAAATTATCCAAGCTATGCTACTCATATACTGAGTTGGCGAGGATCGGTATTGAACCTGGAACCTTGTGATTCTGAGGTGAATGTTTTACTAAACCAGTCTTATATCTCCCTTGACTATGGATAAAATACCAAGCATTATAAAAGTAAAAAAGTAAAGTCAATGGGGTGGCCTAAAGTCGGTATCAGCCTGTCAGCGAGGGAGTCTATCCCCTTTTCAATAGTGCTAGACCAAGGAGATTATCTTTTTTTAGCATCTGAGGTGGAGTGCCACACCTTCCATTAGCTCCTTACTTTACCACACAGATCCCTGTGCTACTCATACACTGAGTTGGTGGGGACCGGTATTGAACTAGGAACCTTGTGGTTTCTAGCCGAATGCTCTACCGACTGAGCTAACCCGGCCCCAAGCATTATAGAGCTCTCTAATCAGTGGTGGTGAGAAACCTATGTTAGATAAGAAAGAAACTGTCAATGAGAAACTACTGTACTATCTCATTCAAGAAAAAACATGTTGATTCAGAATTTACTTAGGCAGGAAAATGGGAAGGAACCATGATCATTCAAGTTCTATTATTAATTATCTCCTATCTTAGATTTTCATCTTTTTTTTTTTTTTTCATCTTGTATGAATGTCTTTCAAAGGTCTTTTTCACCTTTTAACAGCTTTTTTGAAAACTATTTCTTTCCACTAGTTCAATTCATCACATTCTTTTTGCTAACATTACTTTTTCATACTCACTTCCACGCCCCCCACCCACCCCGGAAAAACCTTCAGATTTGATCCCTTTTCTTCATAACCCCCCCTGGTATCATACGGCCATTTATCATGCCAGACATTCAAACTGCATTCTATCCCTGAGTCCAAATAAGTTTCGATCTTTTCATAAGACAATTGTGTGCTGTCAGTGAAAATTTCTGACTCAATCAACCTTAAACATTTACACACCCTCCTTGTTGCTAAGATATATAATATTATATATATGTATATATATATATATATATATATATATATATATATGTACTGGTGGCACCATGGAGTAACAGTTTTATCTTTAGATCATTCATTTGCCTGGGGCTGTCTTAGAAAGAATTTGTTAATTTTTTCCTTTTTTTTTCCTTTCCAGCTTTTCTCTCCAAACATCTGATTTCTCTTTCTCTCTATTTTTGTCTGCTTAGATAAAAGGCCATAGCAAGCCATGGTGTAGAAAATCTGTTCAGTTAGAAACCTAGACTTAAGTCAATTGTTAGTTTCATGGCCCCCCCCCCCAACACACACATGCACATTCTTCTTTTGACTCTCTCTCTCTCTCTCTCTCTCTCTCTCTCTCTCTCTCATGTTTTCTCACTCCCTCTTTGTGGTGTTGTTCTTTCTCTTTTTCACATTACTCTTTCACCTTCTTTAAAATTATGCTCTCTCTCTCTCCTCTCTCTCTCTCTCTCTCCCCCTTTCACAATTTTCTATCTCTCATACTTGCTCTTTTCTTTTTCACATTTTTTGTCTTTCTTTCATTTTGCTCTTTTGCACTCTCTCTCATACACATGCACTTTCTGTCTGTCTCTCTCACACACATTCTGTCTCTGTCACTCACACACTTTCTGTCTGTCTGTCTCAAATGTTCTGTTTCTCTCTATATATATATCTTTCACACTAACATCTTCTCTATCTTTCACATTGTTTGTTTGTTTTCTCTCTCTCTCCTCTCTCTCCCTCTCTCTCTCTCCCTCTCTCTCTCTCACACACTTGCTCTTTCTGTCTGTTTCTTGATTTTTTTTGTATTTGAAACTTAATGATATTCTTGCATTTGTGTTTGTACTCACCTCAGTTATTATAATTTCCCAAGGGAGATAACTATTAAATGCTAATTGAAGAATACGTCTGCTTATTAATTTGTTTCAATTAATTATTTTGTAAATTTATAAATGGAAATGAATTGACAATGAGGTTAATGGCAATAATGGCCACCTTTAAATATTAAATGATTAAAACAATAATCATATTTTCACAACATATTAATATCTTCATTTAAGCAATGTATTCATACTTACATATAAATATATATATATATATATATATATATATATATATATATATATATAGCTTTCTTACTGGTTTCCTTCTGTTACGTTGTGATACTCACGGTACTAAAACTCCGATAAAAAATCATAACACGAGAAACATCAGGGAGGAAGGGAGGCAGAGAGAACGAGAGAGATAGAACACTACTAGATTCCTGGGGTCTCTAATGAGGTCTGTCCCCCACGACGGACGCCGGCCAAAAGAGGGCGAAGCCTTTCTTCCTTCCCCCCACGTCACCACGTGACTTCCGGTCAACACCCGACTTCCGGTCAACACCCGACTTCCGCTTGCCCCTCAATTCTTCGTTCGGGGTCACGCTACGGTCAAAACCATCGCTCTCCTCTTTTGGGTCATCACTATTTTTTAAGCCTTTGTTATTTATATTCCTCCTCCTTCCATTAGCAGTTCTAGCTCACAAGGGTCATATTGCTACACTTCTTTTTTACAATTAAATGAATTGTACTCTCTATACTAACAACTTAGTCTAGAATAAGGCCAGTAAATTAAGGGACATTTAATCCTAATCCCAAACTAGTAACAATGCTGGGGAATTAATCTGATATATAAACTTGCTAATCCATTGGATATCACCATGTCAGTGAGGCCTAGAATATGTCAACTCCATCATCTGCAGAGGGGGTAAACACCCCCCAACAAAAAATAATGGTGTTCTAGGTATGGCATTTAATGACATTCATTGATGAGACTCAAATTCTGAAGTTCTGGGGATTGTCCTTCATTGCCATTACTCCCAGGTCCACTTTGGCCTGGAGTAATAATACCCGTTAGGATCCCATCTATGATTCAAATAGATGTTTGAAAAGGATTAACATAGGATAGGAATATAACTGTGCCAACAAATGATTTTTATTATTAAAGATGACTGCGTATTGCAAAGGTTTTCAACAATCACTGAAATATAATTTTCAGTTTTCTAGAACAAAAAATATAAAACTCTTACAAACTTCAAATTGACTCGGAGTGTCGTACTTATTAGAGTAGCCACCCCAGTGTGATCTATTGAAACTAAATCCTTGGCCAGCTTGATTTGTCCTAATAGATGGATAATAAGTGTAAATTTAAAAGTTAAAGTGTAATTGAATTTAGTTGGAACAGTGCAACTGATGTCTTTGATGTTCTGCTGTAACCTGTTGACATATTCCCTGAAAGAACAAACAAACAACATCTCAAATGAGAATAAAATCTTTCTTTTTATCTTGAACAAGTTTTTTTCTTCATTGTTACTGTTCACTCTTATCCATTTAGCACAAGTTATGATATTCTAAGATGACTACATTCATACAACGTCTATTCTCAGTCGTCAATAACCTAACTCTCTCGCTACAGTACCTTAGGTACAAATTTATCAATTATTCTTCATAGATAGATTTCACTTGCTGTATTAAAGGTTATATATCTTCTTTTGCTTTTTATAACTGATCAACCAAACCACTTTATTTGTGCGTTGTGAGTGGGGTGTTCTCTTTATCAGTTCTCTTTCCTTCTTTATCAAATGGTCCGTTTCAGTCCGACTCTGTTTCTTTCTATTGAACTGGATGTAACTATCTGCTTCTACAAAGGATGAAGTCAGCTCAAAGAACCTTTTTATAAAATAACTGATATTTGATTAATATAAGTCACGGGTGATTTCAGTATTATTTTCATGTTCATTTGAATCATCTTTGAAATGCCATTAATGGATGCGATTTTTCTTTATCTTTATTTGTGCATACGTCAAATTGAGAAGATAAAAATAATAGAATCAAGCGGAACAAAAGGACCAAAAGACAAATGATTTAATCTACTTAGTAATGCCTCTAAAAAAAGAAGAAAATATCCCCATAAACACAAGTCTTGCACTTAATATAAGGCTTTCAAATACTGTACACTGATGATTCTAATTGTTTATTTTATTTGTATGTAATGCTATAGACAGAGAAAAACATTTCTTATTCCATGTTCTCAGGATTTTATGACTGTAGATCAAATTACTAACAAAATTACTCATTGCTCTGGTTAACTGGATATTGATTTTTCGTTTCTTTTTTTTCATTTTTCCTCCGCATCTTCCAGTCAGACTTTTACCCACAGTGGTTGACAGGATATCTTGCAAGAAATTTCTTTCTCTGGGGTCTTCTTACTCCTGGCAGTGAATTGGATAGTGATTTAAAACTATTCATAGACTATGATAATCCTTGAGTGAATGATGAGATATTTTGCAAGAAGATATATTTCTTTGCTCTAGCAGCGAGTTTAATAATATTTCAAAATAATTCATAGGCATAATGAAGGTACTGTAAGTAGTGATTATTCCGCTGCAACTGACAAGATATTTTGAGAAAACATTCTTTGATCTGTCTTCTTGCTATGACAATGAACCAGATAATGATAGAAGATATTATGTAATGGTTGCAAATGGCAGTGAAAATAATCACTGTTGGGTAGTTGATATCTTTCAGTTGATATCTTTTTTATCATGGGTTTTCTTACCTTTGCAGTGAATTAAGACTATTCGTAAACAATTAAAGTTAAAAGCAATAAGTGTACTGGATATCGCACAAGATATTTCGCAAAACATTTTTGTCTAAGTGATCTGGATAATGCTTAAAGATAATCCATAGATACCACCCTGTCATTGGGGGCTTAGAATATGCTGCCCCCCCCTCCAATTGGAGATTCTGCATCTGGTGGTGAGACTCCAGTTCTTGAGCTCTGGATTGTGTGGAGTACCCCTTTATTGCAATTACTCTCATGTCCACTTTGACTCAGAGTGATAGTACCTGTTAGGGTGCCATTTATGGGTCAAATAGATGTTGGAAATTATCAGTATTGAATAATGATAGCAGCATCTCATCCACTGAAGATGATGTCAACATATTGATAGATAAATTTTGACAGGCTATCAGCCATATAGAAATCTGATCTTTCTGATAAAATAAAATAGGAATTCTTCCAAGTTTTATGAAGTTGTCTCAAATTCTACTGTATGATTGCATTACTAGAGATGAAACCATATAAATGTGTACAAACAAATGGTTATTGTTAAATGTAATTATTAATGTTAGAAAGACATGAAATCTAAGAATGATTATTAGTTACTTAAAACCATTCCTTGAAAATTATTGATGTTAGATAGGAATATTTGAAACCATATACTTGTCTGCAAATAAATGATTAGCATTAGATAGGAATATTTGAAAACATACATTCCCTTGATTCTTACCTGCCATTCATCTCTATAGACCATTGCTTTTAATAAGTCCTCTAGATGGCATCCAGTGTCTGCTGAGAGCTGATGAAAGTAAGTACTGGTCAGTCCCTAGCAGAACAGCATTTCTGATTTCATCCTTACTTCACCAACAGTATCCAACATATTTCTACTTTGTGATATGGAAGTGGCAGTACAACTGCTGTTTCAGCAATTCTGTTTTTCTGAAAATGTATATTTTTGTCCATTTCTCTATTGTGTTTTGACTATATAGAGAATTGCATATGTAAAGTCTAGGTATGTCATCAAATTTCCTTGTCGTCAGGAATATTTGATATAATAGTAGGCAAAAAAGAAATCTCTAAAGAAAAAAATGTAAACATAAACATACAAGGAACAGAATTACTTAATTTCTAGGCATAAAATTACCCCAGACCAGTTGACACGCTATTAAAATTAATCAATTCTTACATAGTGCTGAAGACAGTCAAAACAATTATTGGATGCGGATGAGACTCTTTCCTGATATGCAGTCAAACAAATCCTTGTCTCAAATTCTGTCTTATATACATTTTTTTTCTTGTTATTTATATCATCTGCAGGTGCAAAAGAAAAAATAAAGTAGAAAATTACAATGCAAGTGATCCAAATGAGCTTTTTTTTTTTCTTTGGTTCCATTGAATCACTTCTTGCTTGTTACTAAGATACTGCCTTTCTGTATAATGTCTGCCTGTATAATGTCTGCCTCTGTGGAAAGTAAAAAAAAAGATAAAGCAAAAATCTACAGTGAAAATTGA
The DNA here is from genome assembly GCA_023376005.1 of Doryteuthis pealeii. NCBI lineage: Eukaryota > Metazoa > Mollusca > Cephalopoda > Myopsida > Loliginidae > Doryteuthis > Doryteuthis pealeii. The sequence continues at coordinate 94,282,583 of CM042149.1, read as the reverse complement.
AGCCAATAGTGACAGATTAAATTTTTCTGGAGTTATTCAATTGGAATTGCAGGCTGCATCAGATGTCAATCACTTGTTCGGTTGTTTAATGATGCTGCAATTAATATCTTCTGGTTGGTTTCATTTACCGACCAAAAAGTTGATTTGAAGGGAGGGGGGGGGTTAAGTGGTAATAGAAATTGGCAAATATATTGTACTTTCTTAATGTTTTTCCACTGACATCTTCTAGTTATATATATATATATATATATATATATATATATATATATATATATATATATATATAAGACAGATTCTAGTTATATAGGGATGCCTTCCTGTTTTAGTTTCACTCATAGACTGCAGTAAAATTTTATTCTTGTCAAGGTTCCTCTCAAAAACTAAACAGAATCAAATTGTCTGTATGTTCAAATATCTATAAGTATATATATATATATATATATATATATATATATATATACAGTGGTAGCTTGACTGTCATTGCTCTAAACAACTATAAACTTTTAGCTATGTCACCAATTTGAAGCAGTTATTTTATGAACATGAAATAAAACAAAAGAAAAATAAATACTTACATCTGTGGAACATGAGAGTAAAGGTAGTACCAATTGTAGTTGGTGCCTTTGGAATGGTCTTCAAGGGTTTGGAAAAGAGACTGGAGTCATTAGAAATAGGAAGAATCTCGTCCATTCAAGTAACACCCTATTTAAGATTGGCTAGAATACTCAGAAGAATCCTGGAGACCTGAGAAGACTTGTTGTCACTCAGACTCCAGTGAAAGGCCATCAACTAATTTAGGTAGATCTCTTAGGTCTGAAGATCTGTAAACTGATCATCATTGTTGTCACTTGTATTTCTTGAGATGGAAGTGGCAGTTGCATTTCTGTTGACTATTTATGATTATCCTAAACTTTATCCAACAGAAACTTAAAAGAGTTTAATGAAGAGACATTTACCACTACTGATGATAGTTTGTTCAAAGAATCAAACTTCCTATTACTAAAAAAAAAATTGTCTATTGGTTATCTTCCAATATCTTTTTGAAAATCTTAGTTCATCTTCCCTCGTAATACTTCCTTGATTAAGAAGTAGTAGGTTCACCATTGAATTTCTGTTGCCAAAAACAACATTACAAAACTTCTGTAACTAAAAATAAAATTGCATAGACATGTTATGAGGATAGAGTATGTAGCAAATTAGTATAACATGTTACTGCAATAAAATGTATCTTAATATTGTAGCAGAGGAGTCTTTTAAATGACAGTGATAAAAGGTTAATGTTAAAATAAATTGTAAATAAAAAACAGAAAGCAAATAACAGGAGGTTGAATTGAAACAGACATTGTTTTTTTTTTTATGTATTTAGTTATTTTTGATGATAATCAATAATTTACAAATATATTTGTATGTGTGTATTAATTGTGTATGTAGATAGTGTACGCAAATGTTTTTAGTATTCTCTATTTTTTATGTTTACTTGTGTGTCAGTCGTGAATTCCTTTCAGGATAAAACTTTGATATATCTTATGAAATATATAACTGATAATTTGGTTCAGCAGTTGAAGTAACAGTAAAACATATTAGGTCTATTCTCTTTCAATACCAGACTTCTCATTCCTATGCTGGGGATAGCTGTTCCAGATCTGCTAGATTTTAGTGGCAAAATAGAAAAATGTTGTGTATATAACAATAAAAATTGTTGAAGTGGGTTAGTGTATTATTAGTTTGGACAACAGCGACTAGCTAAGCAAAACTGAACCAACGCCAAGACAATTGGTACTTATGGGAATCAAGAATAGTCCACTCATGCATTTGGGTGATTCCATTCCTAGAGTCCTGATTGGCTGCTTGGTTTCCATGATGTTATGAGACTTCATAAATAACCTGGAATTTTGCAGTAGTATTGCAGCAAGATATATTCATATTCAGTTATGACTACTTGTTGTCTTGTCTTACCAATTCGGCAGTAATTGGAACTAGTATGGTTATTCTACAAAAATGATAACAATAGTTAAAAAAATCCAAATGATATGAAATAGGAAAAGTTATTCTAGGAAAGGGTAATTTTATTTTTTAGATGTGATGAAACCATTACAAATATATATATATATATATATATATATATATACACACCAGGGCATACTTTGTATAATGGTTATTGTTGCAGGAAATGGAATCGATGACCGAAGTTCAGATCCTGGATGGGGCTGCATTTCATTTTGCCCTAATGCCCTTAGGAAAGGGATGAATCCAACCCAGCTATTGCTAAAGAGTAGACTGGATTCTTTAGTTTTGATTAGGCAACCAGTATAGGAGAAGGATAATTCTGAATTCACACCAGTTTTACTCCATTTAAAAATTGACCTGATGTCACAACCTGTTCATGTTGGAAGGGTTGGATAAATATATATATTTGGACATATTTTTGGTATCTTTGGTTTTTGAAGAAAATTAATTTTTTATAAAAAACTTGTTTGGGGTGTACTTATTCATGATCAATACTGTTGGATATATAATGTCTTCTTAGAATTCATTCTACTTAATAGCAATGTTTTTTGTGGGGGGAAAAAAAAGCAACTCAAGTTCTTTTTCTTTTTTTAAAAAAAATAAGCATTGCACTTATTTTAGCTTTGAACTGTTCAAGTCACAACTTGATGCCCCTACTCTTCCTGCCCCCCCCAACAATTTCTGAAGGATAGCAGTACAGTTCTAGAAAAGGGTAGGTAAGAGGTTACAGTGCACTCTGATTAAATGGTATAATCTTGTTTATTTATTTTTTGGCTTCTTTTGGCACTAAAAACTAAAGTTGGAAAGAGAAAAGCAGGAATGGTCAGAAAGATTTGAGTTTAGAATTAAACAAATATTTGAACTTTTGACTTTGTCTTTGAATGTCAGAATTTAGGGGTATTTCATCTTGTTGTCAAATCTTACATGTACCAGGGAACCTCACATTAGAATAGCAGACCATTGTTAGTGAGTTTGATTCCCACTGATGCCCCATAATTCTGGCCTTATGCAACAACTAAGCTATGTTTAGTAAAGAACTCCTACATGTACCGTGTAACTTCTACAAATATATCTAAAGCTTAATTTAGTCTGGCACAAGGCCACAGTAAATAGAGGCTATTTGATAATCTGGTTTGTTTTAATCACTTAATGGTATATCAACTTCTTCTGGGTTATCTAATGCCAAATTTGATTCATTTCTAAATGTTTCATAATAATCATGACTATCACACGCCCCGAGCTTTGAGCGCCCTGTCGGCTGGGATGTTAGAATGTACCAACTGCATCTCTGCAGAGGGGTAAGACTCCCCCAAATGGGGATACCTGTTGGCCGTGGGTGGCGACTCATGATACTTAAGGACGGAGTCTTAGTGGATGAGCCGTCCATGACCTGCAACACTCCACTTTGTTCCTTACTTAGGCTAGACGGGCAGTCGGAGTGGCCCCCTCCCATCAATCAGCTGGTCATGTCAAGCCCTACCACTACCACCTATATGATTGCCCAAACCCTGGGAATGACGTTAAACTCTATCTAATGGTGAGGTTCCAGTTTTGGAGGTTTGGGGAATGTGGAGCACCTCTTTATCCCTAGTATTTTTAATGTTCAATTTGATTTATTTTAAAATTACCCTTTTTTTATTTGCCTATAATCATTTATTTACATAGTTATATGGTATCAAGTATTCCTAATACAAATAATCTGCTCACAGTTGTAGGGTTTTATTAACTAATAATTCTCAGTTGGAGAAGCCATCCATTCACACACATGTTGTCTGTGGCATTTTTTAGCTTTGAGAAAACATGGGCCAACCCCGGAATCTGGATGTTAGCATAGGTAAGATTGTAAGGAAGACTAACAGTTGCCAATGCAGCAAGTCTCCCCTCTCTATACCATTTAATGTTGTGCAATGTAAGAGCAAGAACTGATAGGATTTGGCAACAGTGTCAGTACTAAAAAAAAACTTGAAGATTCTTGATTTTGTATTCAATGTTGTTGTTGTTCTTCTTCTAGACTAGATGTCTCCAAACTTTTCATTATGAGAGTAACATCATATATTTTACAAATGTTCACAGACTGGAATGTCATAATTAAAAAAACGATGATGGACTTAAACTAAATGATACACAAACGAATCATAAATGTCAGACAAAATTAGAAAGAAAAGCAATTCCTGTGTTAAATTTTATTTTCTCAAGTTTTACAAATTCAATTGAAACCAACCTAAACAAATTGTGGTACACAAATACAAGAATCATCATCATCATCATGTTGTGCTGACAGCCTGGATCTCCATGAGTTTCTCTTTCTTTCTCCAACCATCCCTATTGTTCATCGTTCCTGACAAGTTTTTCACATGCCATCCAAAATCCATACAGAGTGGATTGATGTAGGTGTTTACTGGCCAACTTACAATGGTGTGTCCATATGTCCACAGGAGAATGTCCCTTATGATCTTATCTTTGCTTCTCCAGGTATTTGTCAGGTATGTCTTATTTGTCTTACCTGAATGGTTTGTCTGATAGGAGGCAGGTGGACATACAGATGCTTTTTTTTGTGTGGGGCTGCTTCCAGGATTTCTTCCTGACAGTGTGCAACAATTCTTGTACAGATCTCATCTAGTTTTTTTTTCTCTAAGCATTTTGTTAGCCCAAGCAGTGCAGCCATACAGTAGCACTGACATAGCTACTGCTTAGAAGAATTTATGTTATCAGAAAGATCAGCAAAACAAGATAAATAAAAAATGAAAATATTTTCATTTTTTAATTCAAAATGTCACTGTATTGAGGTTTCAAGTTTGAAAATCAAATAATTCAAATAAACTTTAAATCCTTGTCAGATAAATTTTCTTATCATTTTGCCTGTCTGATCATTTGGTTGGGGAGAAAAAAGATAAATTTGCTTATAATTTTGATTTGACATTTTGTATTTTGGAAAATCTTTGTTGACAAATGTAGGTTGTACCAAAAACTTATACATTTTGTATTTTGGAAAATCTTTGACAAATGTAGGTTGTACCAAAAACTTATACAAGCAAACTGCTTCAAATTTGGACATTTTTCAGGCTACAAAAAATTTTAAATTGAATTAGGTATTCATAAAATTTAGATGCATTGTGGTTTTCACTTGATGGAACAGCCTGTCAGATCATTTGGTTGGGGAAAAAAATCTAAAATTGCTAAAGGCTGGATAAAATCAACGTATCACACCATTTGACACACACACACATCCACTATACAGTCCATATACATACACCAATTTTTAATAAAAAGTAAAGTTTTTTCTTAACTTGAGATACCAGGATTTGATTTGATTTCTAGTAGAACATTATGCAATAAAAACAAATTAAAATCATCGTCAAGTTTGCCTAAAGTTGGTATCAGCCAAACAGCAAGGGAGTTTATCCCCTTTTCACTAACACTAGACCAAGGAGATTGTTTTGACATCGACTTCTTACTTTACTGCATAGATCCTTGTGCTACTCATATGCTGAGTTGGCGAAGGCTGGTATCATACCCAGAACCTTATGGTTCCTAGGCAGACACTCTACTGACTGAGTTAAACTGATTAGACATGATTTATTACCAAACTTTAAAGCATTGAAATTCTGTAACCAAAAATAAAATTGTGTAAATATGTTATGAGAGTAGAGGGTAGAACAAGTTAGTGTAATGAGTTACTGTAATAAAATGTAATTTAATATTGTAGCAGAGAATAGTTTCAATAACCCTGGTTTTGACAGATTGTCAACTAAGGCTAGAGAACCCAGTTAATCTTATGTTACTTATTACTAAGGTTATATGCTTTTCTTGAAAGCATTAGTATATAATGAATGCAAACAGACTTTACCAGAATTTGAACCCAGTTCACCAATTTCATTTTCATCATGAATAACAGTTACATTACCTGCATAGGGATTTATATATATATATATTTTTTTTTTGTTCTTAAGTTCAGATGTTTTTTGTTTTTTTAAACTTGTTAGGATTAGGATATTTTTGTGTGTATTTTTAAGAAGAACAATTGATTCTTTAACAGCCATCATCACTGTCAATGTATTATTTTTGATCATTTTTGGCAAAATTCACCATTTTATGGACATTTGGATTGAATATTGCAAATTTGTTAAGAAAATATGATAAACCATAAAATGAGCACATGTTAACAGGCCAGAATTTCAACAGGAGTTCATTTATAACGACTTGACCAAAGTTTAGGAATCATTTTAATATACAAGTTGCTCTTTTTTTTTGTTCACATTCAAAATATTATTTTTTTAAATGTAAAACTAAACGTGTGAATGGTTTGAAACAGTTTCTTTTTCTAAAGTCTATTTCTTAATTGCCTGTTGAGTTACAGTGATAGAAAAAATGTAATTGTTTAATTTATTTTCTTTTTTACCCTATAAAAATGTAACAATAAAAAAAGGGAAGAATTAGAAATGTAAATAAATGTAAAAAGCTAGATAAGCCAGTCTATCTTACTATTTCCCCTTAGTTGGAGGGGAGAAGAGATGGACCCAGGCCTTTCTCAATGGCACTAGCATGAAATGCAAACAGCTTCATCCAGGATTTGAACTCTGGTTTCCGATTCTATTTCCTTCAATGATAATCATTCTGCTAAGCTGTCATCCAACTTGTATCGAAAGTCAGTGAAATGCAAAAAAGGGAAAAAAAAAAGATTAGTGGTGTCTAACTAGTAATTACCTATGAAAATAAAATCCCAGATATATTTTGACTTCTAAACTGTCTACCATTAACAATATAATTACTAAGAGCAAATTGTGTAACCAATAAATAGATATATATATAATGTTACATTGTGTTTTATATATATATATAAGTAGACTAGTCAACTGCTTGTAGCAAATCAAGCTAAACTAATAATACTTATAAAGAGACAAAACTAATTCCCTTTGATTTTCTATTTCTATTCTCCTCCTCCTCATTGCTTTCTATCCAAAGTCTCAATTGGTCTGTTGTGTTGGTGTGTCATTCAATTGTCTACCTTTTCAAATGACCTCATCCTTATTTGCTTTAAAATGTCACTCACTCAAAAGCTAATTGCCTGCTGACTTGGCTCTTTCTTATGATTAAAATAGTTATTTAACTTTGCTTCTATTCTTTTATTATTTCGATTCCAAACTTGGCTTTACTTATTTGGCTCAATAAACTCAAATAGTTTCCTTTATATAATAAGGCTCAGTTTGAATTAGCATGAATTCTATTTCCTTTTATATAAGGCTCAGTTTGAATTAGCATGAATTCTATTTCCTTTTATATAAGGGTGGAAATCTGATCTCTTTGATAAAATAAAATAGAAATTGACTGCTTCAGTTCCAGTGATCTTTTGAAAAAGAGATATTATCTTGAAAATTCAAGAATTAAATACAAGTTAACACACAACATCATTGTTAACGTATTATTATTTTTTCTTTACACCTGCATTGTGATAGCCTTCTAAATCAACCTCCTAACCAAAATGGAAATTATTCCAAGCTGTAGCAGTGTCGGTACTTCTGTATGGCTGCACTAATTGAACTCTAATGAAATCCTTGGAAAAAGGCTAGAATGGAACTGCACAAGAATGCTACATGCTGTAATCAACAAGTTCTGGAAACAGCACCTTACAAACCAACAGTTTTATCACTTGTCTATTATCACAAAAAACAATCTAAGTAAAACTAACAAGACATGTTGGTCAATGCTGGAGAAATAAGCACAAACTCGTTAGCAATGTTCTCCTATTGACTCTTATACATAGACACACCAGAGTTGACCAATCAGTAAAAACTGACAATCATCAGCTTTGGTTGGACACTGGATGCCATGTAGATGACTTATTAAGTAATAGATGATAGGGAGAGGTGTCAAAAGAGAGTCAAGGGAATATGTGCTCAGTGAATTATGATGCATTTTATTTCCTTTATATAAAACTCAGTTTTTATTGGGATTTTATTTTATACAATTGACAAGATATTTCATTAATATGCTATGACAAGTCCTGTAACAAGTTACTCTCTACAGAAAATAGCACAATTTAATTTTGCCAAAGTTATTTCCCTATTTATAACTACCACTGGTAAATGTGAATTGGACAACATCTAGTAAAGAACATCTTTCCATTTAAAAATGGCAATTTTCATAATGAAATATTGGGCATGTGTTTTTAATGTTATCTTTGTGATATTTTTACAAATTCTGCATCTTCTTTCTCCAATAAAGAATTGGATGGTGAATCAAGATAATCTGTCGATGGTGATGAAGGCAGTGAAAGCAATAATTGTCCTCGAGTGGCCAAAGGGATATTTCACTAGAAGAGAATGCTACACATTGACATTGATAATATATTAAAACTTCCGTGGGGAAACGAGAGAAAGAAAAAAACAAGTAAAATGAAAAAAAAAAAAACAAATAAAACAAAATATCTATCTATTCCTATTCTTATTTATAACAAAATATATATCTATTGTTTATGTATTACAATTCACCTATTCCAATACATTTGTGTTTTGGGGATTTTTTCTAACTAAAGTGTAATGATTAACAACCTAGGTTAGAAGACAATGGTTAATAAGTTTAATTCTCACTAGTTATCCTATAATTTTGGATTTGTGCTAAACTAAACTAAGTTTAATAAATTGGGTGCCTTACATAGTGTAATGGTTATTGAGCTAAGCTACAAGGTAATTTTTAGTTTGATTCTCACTGGGTGCTTCTTGTATAGGGGGATCTCAAAAGTTCTCATAGAGGAGATGAAGAGACAGATGAGAGAGAGAGTATGTGTGTGTGTAAGAGATAGAGAGATAGATAGATGGAGAGAGAGAGAGAGAAACTGACAGTGTGTGTGTGTAAGAGAGAGAGAGAGAGAGAGACAGAGATATAGAAGTGCGTGTGTATGTTGAATCAAGATTATTATTGCTTATATAGTTATGGGCCAGGTTAGCTCAGTCGTAGAGCGTTCGGCTAGATACCAAAGGTTCCTCATTCGATACTGGTCCTCGCCAACTCAGCGTATGAGTAGCACAAGGATCTGTGCGGTAAAGTAAGGAGCTGATGGTAGGTGTGGCGTTCCACCCCAGACGCCAAAACAATCTCCTTGGTCTAGCGCTATTGAAAAGGGGATAGACTCCCTCGCTGACTGGCTGATACCGACTTTAGGCCGCCTCGACAACTTTACTTATTTTTTACTTATTGAAATGAAGTTGGTGGGAAGGAAAAGACAGACAAAGGGTTACAACAAAAATACCACTCACATTTACTTCTGATGTTATCTTCTGCAAACCAAAAGAAGTGTAATGATATACATCAATGGTTTACTACTATGTCAATGGAGAAAGTTTAGTTCCATTACCCCCCCCCCACACACACACACACACACACACAAACACACCTCACACCTCTCCTTCTGATGAAATGAAGTTTTTCTTAGCCCTAAAATTTAGGTCTTGACTTGTCACTCTCCTAGTAACTAACTGACTGCTCAGTCTTACCTCCTCTTCCCCCCCCCCAGAAACAAGAGTCTGTGTAACTTGACCTTTTGCCATCTCTGACAACCAACCGGCACCAGAGTCACTACATTACAATGCTAAACTAATCTAAACTTAGTAAATGACAACAAAGTCTAAGAGGGATAAGGAAACAGTGATCAATCTTAAATATGTGTGGGTGGAGTAAAAGAAAGATGGAGAAGGTGGTGGTGGTGGTGAGATGGAAGGAGAGTGAAGAAAGAGACGAGTGGAATTGTCAGTAGTGATAAAAATAGATAATAATTAAAATTCATTGTTGTTTCTCCCATGTGACTCACACAAACTATAGATGCAAATATATTAATACATAAATGCCGACCTGTCATAAAAGTAAGTATGCATAGGTATTGGGAGAGAGGAAAGGTTTCAATTTAGTGTAGAGATTTTCAAAACACCAGTAACAAAGGAAATAAAAATGCTGACAAACATGAAAATAGGTTTTCTCTTGTGCTTCTTACAATACCAACATAACTTCAGTGGGAAAAAATAAAATAGAATTACAGAATTTTGAACTTCATCGTAAATCACAACCAACAAATATTTTTTCTAAAGATTGTTGTTCTATTGATTTCTTTTCAGATCTTTTCTAATGTTAATCTACTTCGTTTTTATATTCCATGCTTTTTATGTAACATACTCTCATCCCACTTATAAGACTAATATTCTTCATTATGTATATATGAAACTATGATTAGGAATATGCAGATTTGACATCTAATATATATAATAAACATTTTGGGAGGTACAGAATTTTTTATTAATGCTTTAAAAAGACCTCCTAAAAGATTCATTGTATGGGAAAAAAATCTTCTTTTTTTTTTTTTTTTAATAGAAGGGGGGGGGGGGTAAAGGGAAAATAACGAGTTGCATGCTGACTAATTTCGATCCTCGCTCAACAGAGCTAAATATCGAGGATAAGAGAATAACCGTTAAATGGGACGAGTAAGAAAATAAAATAGAAGAAAAGAACAATTTCTTTTCTTTACCTAAAAGGGGAAGGGAGAGAAAATCTAAAGATTGGTAATATTCAAACCAAGTAAGCCCTCTCTTTGTTTACAAAGAGCAGGCTTATTGGTCAGAATATACAATGTTTCCAAAATCTTGAGGTGGTAAAAAGAGTGTGACTTGCTCACGTTTCTTCAGTATATATATATATATATATATATGAGTTGTCTGAAAAGTTCATAGACACTCTCATTGATTGTAACCAAATGAGGTTTATTCTTCAATATCATCCCACATAAGGGCACATATTTCTTCCATCAGTGTTGCAGTGCTTGGATCCATCTGGTAAAAAGTCATCAACAGCAGATACGACATCATCGTAGGAACTTTTCAGCCCACCCTCATTTATGTACGTGTAAATTTTTGGTTGATATGCACCCACTCATATACATATGTATATCTATGTATATATGCATATTCTATATATATATATATATGTATGTTAATATGTAGATACATATATATATATATGTGTGTGTGTATGTATTATCTATTTTTGTATGTAGAATTACACACACACATATATATATATATATATATATATATATATATATATATAAATGAACTCTTATCTTTTTCTGTGACACAGTATGAGGGTCTACAGCAGTTTTGAGAAGCCATATGAGAGTGCACAAGGGCAATGTCAATGACAAAGACATTTATCCTGCTTGTCATATATGTAGAAGTGCTTGTACGGATGAACTTGGCCTGAGGAGTCACATGTGCTCACACGGGTACTTTTAGTGGATTTGAGGAGATGGCATCCTTCTGTAAAGAAGTGGCAGTCACTATATATATATATATATATATATATATATATATATCAATATATGCATATATATGTTTAACTGAAGATGACACAAACTCAGTCATTAGTTTTTAGTTGTTTTATTTTAATAGTTGAAATATTGTGATATTGCTCTGCATTTCTGTATATAGAACAATCTTGTATTTTAACAATCTAATTTTATTTTAGCAGTAAATTTGAATTATATATATATATATATATGTGTGTGTGTATGTATATGCATATATAAATATCTGTGTATGAATATGTATGTGTATATATACATACACATGTGTATGTGCATATATATGCTTTGATTTGTCTACTTCCAATATAAGTCTCCATTACTTTACATTAAAAAGAAAAAAGAAAACCACTTTCCTTGTAATTGTAATACAAAAATTTTCATGTCAATTTTTTCATCCAAAATGCAATTCCACCCACACAGACAAGTTAAATGAAAAAATCTTTAATGTCATCTACTTTAATGGTTTAATTTATACAAGATTCATTTTAAATGTCAAAATAAGCAGTGGAATCGTCTTGCAAACACATTAGATAAGCAGACAAAATTCTTTGTTTACTCTTGATTGAGTAGGACTAAAGTTATGATAGTCCTGATTAATTTTCAGAAATTTTATCCCTCCTCCCCCCAAAAAAAACAAAAAAAACAAAAAAAACAAACAAACCATCAGTGCAGCTTATAAATCACTTTTGCCAATATTCCTTAAGATGCAATAAATGAATAAATCAACTTTTATTTCTTAAATTCTGGAGTGGGGGGGTAGCAATTACTGGTTGGATTTCTTGTATATATTGTAACAGTACTC
>CM042149.1:94268857-94270328 GCA_023376005.1 Doryteuthis pealeii | reverse complement strand
CATGGCTTGGATAATTTTAAAATACATGACATGGGGGAAATGTCCATTTAAATAATTGCCACTGAACAGAAACAGCTGTCAAACTCTAAGTACTATACTAATAATACTATATAAATAATATATATATAAAACGATGAACAAAAGAGAAATAAGGACAAATAAACAAATGTTGGTATTATTTATTCTTTCTTCTTTCTTCCTCTCATCTCCCTTTTCTTAAATATTAAGGTTTTTCTTTAAGACTAAACTATTAAAATTCTAGTCAAAGTCTCATTGCTTTTAAAAGTGATCTTCTTCAGCAAATTTAATGTCCGAAGGTAAATCATATTGGCATGAAACCTTGAACCCCAGTATCTTTTATTCATACTTAGATTTACCTTCACTATCCACTTGAAAAACAGTATTTGGTTAAAATACAGCTGGGTCAATTAAATTCTAAATTTGGTAAAATGTTTTCACGGCCAACCTGAAACGAATCCATACTCACCAGTTAAAACAAACACATACTCTTTACTTACCAAAGCTACTACCAGGAATCAATCATAATATTCAAAAAATGTTTCCCAAGTCCTAACAATTAACAAAAAGAGAAAATCTAAAACCCATCTATTCTCATCAACCAAAGATATTTACAAACAATTATCTTCCCCTCTGTACATCCAAAAAAAAACAAATAAGCATGGGCCTTATCCACTTTAAGCAGGACGTGTCAGAAGGTAGTTTACAAAAAATTTCACAGCTTTATCTAAAAAGTGGAAATCACGAAAATTTGATTGGACCAGGACCTTAAAACTTTCACAAAAGTTGTCCCATCTGAACAGAGCTCTCATTCTTCAGAGTTTAGGCCAGGGCAAAACCCTGTTGAACAGTAGATGAACGCTAAAAAGGCAAGATTTTGATAGCTAAGGACTCATTAGGCACCAGACATACTGGTCCTTTCGGTTCTCTGCCGTTTCTCCCTAGATGTGTTGTGGAGTAAGAATTATTATAGGGGAATAAAAAAAACAAGTGTATACATAAGAAAATGGTCTTGTTTTGTCCATTGATAAACAGAAGACAAAAAAAAGGATGAGAAAAAACTGAAAAACCTGGTTAAGAATTTCAATTTGAGAAAAAAGGATTTATTATAACACCTACATCTAATGACAACATAATAGAACTGCGGACGGAAAACCTGTTGGAAATCGTTCCATGTTTTGTATGGCTTTAAAATCTTGCCTTATCTTTTTTTTTATCCGGGGCCCTATTCTTTTTCTATCTTCGTATTTTCTACGAAACAAAACTGAATTTGTGGGGCTAAGGCTCCGGGGGCCTAGGGAAGTCGGTTCCCCAAGTGCTCGCCTAACAAAAAATTCTCTGCCTTGGAAAATGGGAAGCGAGGCGTGAAGCGACGCCCGTATTCGATTCTTGCAAACAAACCAGGCCAGCTGTCCATTCTTATTTGCTGACTGATAACGAACCGACTAAAGCA
>CM042149.1:94238857-94256357 GCA_023376005.1 Doryteuthis pealeii | reverse complement strand
TATATATATACACACACACACAATCACAAACATGAACCCATTAATACACACACACACATATAAACATTAACACACACACACACACACACACACACACACACATAAAACCCATTAACACACACACACACACCACACATATAATATATATGAACCCATTAATACATGCACACACACACACACACACACATATATGAACCCATTAATACATGCACACACACACACACACACACATATATATATATATATACATAAACACAAACATACACATGCATGCATATATACATACACATATAAAAGCATGCATATCTACATATACATCTACAAAATCCCATATATTGATATAAATTCAAATAGAAAATAGTTGTAAAATAATTTGCATTACTTTCCTTAAGTGATGTTATTTCATCAATAAATGTAGAGTTCAGAATTTCAGTAAAAGTAGAGAAAGAAAAGAAATATAAACCAATTTTATTCATTTATGTGCATTAGTTTCAAAATGAATTACACTAAAACAATAGATCAGTGTCCCTTATCAATACAAACTGTCACAAGTGTTGGATTAGCATCCGATACAGGATAGACACGTACATTACACTACCCAATAAATAAATGAATAAATTTAAAGATCTATAAAAGTTCTTATTTTCTTTTCAGATGTGGGAAAAATAAATTTGCTTTTCCCTTTCAAATAATGAGATACAAAAAATTTTTAAAAAATGAAAAAAATCAAGAAAAACGAATTCTTGTTTGATTTTCTTTAAATAACAAAGAAGAGAAATCTTTTCTTTGAAACAAAAGAAGTGCTGATAAATGATATCAAACACTGGTTAAACGTTCTTGCCTTACAGGAATTTATATATATATATATATATATATATATATATATATATATATATATACTCACACTATGTATATACATTATATACTTTTATCTTAATGCTGTACATTATATAGGCTTTTACAAACAATGTGATATACTCTAAACATTATATCACTTTAAGTATTCTGTAGACTTTTACTAAATGGTTTACATTACACTACCCAATGAATAAATTTAAAGTTCTTATTTTCTTTTCAGATGTGGGGAATAATTGTCCATGAAAAATAAAGTTGCTTTTCCCTTTTAAACATGCTGTAAAACTAACCAAATTTCTGAAAATATCTATTTGACTCATAGATGGGACCTTAACAGGTACTACCACTCCAGATCAGAGCCAATCTGGGAGTAATGGCTTTACAGGGGTACTCAGCATTTCTTCAGAATTCGAGCCTCACTACTGGATTCAGTTTAGTTCCATAGCAAGGACACCCCTTTTTGATGAAATGTTATCTTATTCCTTCTGTGGAAGATGCAATCAGCACATTCTAAGCCCCACTGACATGGCAGCTGATATATTTTGACTGTTAAGAAAAGATTTTCCAGACATTTAGCATCCAGAATAACAAAACATCTTGTTATGTTGGTTGAAATAAAATTTGGTGATATTGGTACAGCAACCAATTTAGGAGAAGGAAAAATCTAAATTCAAACACACTTCACTTACAAATTCAATTTATGTTACATACTTTGCATAGCAGAGACATTGGGTAAATATATACTTTAATTGTGATACAAGGCAAGAATTATGGGACACCTAGTGAGTATCAAATTCTTTAGTGAGACTCTTCAAGCCTAGCTCATTAATTATTACAGCATGCAAAGTGTCCTAAAAGTTTAAGTTTAGTTTGGGAAGGCCAGAATTATAAGGCACCTAATGAGATTCAAATTCATAAGGGTAATTTATGAGGAAGTGCGTCCCGGTCTCCCGCCTCAAAAACCGCTACCCGTTGACTATCAAAATAACAACCCCAGCTTATCGTAATTCTTGTTTATTTATCGTAATTTGTCGTAATTCTTGTTTAGATATGAAGATGGATATATAGTCTTGAATAGACCGAGATAGATAGATAAACAAACAAAATAATATAGATAGATATGAACAAATGGAGATAGATAGATATTTTCAACAAGTAAATGTATTTGGGGGGGGGGTCGCTTCTTTTTTTGTCGTAATTCTTGTTTATTTAAACTAAAAACAAGACATTAAACAAACATGAATAAAAAAAAATATTAGTGTTTAAAGTAATATAGATAAATATGAACAAATTGAGATAGATAGATAGATAGATAGATGGATAGTTTTGAATAGACTGAGCTGGGTTGTTATTTTAATAGTCACCGGGCAGGAGACTGGGATGCACTTCCTCATAAATTACCTTCATAAGTAATGGTCTGCTAGAATAACTTGTTAACCATAACATCATGTGATTCCTAAAAGATAAGTGTCACTTAGATGAAGAACATTACCTAGTAAGAATTTAACACATTATTAATTGATCTTTGAAACAAGCTTGCTAAGCATTATATCATGACCAAATGTTTTATTTGATAAAGTTAATATTGAAAACAATTATTGTTTCTCTTTTATTTAATAAACTAACAAAAAAAAAAAAAACATTTGTCACTCAATAAATTATTACTGAGCAATTCTTTCCTTTTTTTTTTTTTTAAATGATAATTTTGCATAAAAAGTTGACACACAAAAAAGGAAATATTTTCTCTATATGTCTTCTGCTGTCTTAGATGCCTTGAAGATTCCACTGTCTCAGATGTGTGCAGATTCTATTAATAATAATGAATGCTTTATTTTCTTTCACTGCATCAGTGACTCGAGAAACAATTCAACCAAGTTTTTATTCTTGCCAAAAATAGATGGAAAAAACATATAATCTTAAAGGCAAGATCTCCTCTGATGTGGTAAATAATTGTCTATCTCTAGAAATAACTTTGTTTTTTTTCTTCTCAAATAATTGGAAAAATAGAGAGAAAAAAAAGATATCTACAATGCAAAAGAAAAAAAAGAAAATCAATGATAAACGAATGTTGGTTTTATGCTTTTAATAATAAAAAGGGATTGTTGAGTTTAATTTAAGATAAGGGGAAAACATACAAATGACACATTGACAAGATATTTGTTGATGATTAAAATCCTTCACTTCTTCCTAAATAGAAGTATCAGTATCATCAGGGACCACTGTTAACTATGAAATGCTAATTAGAATCCTTCACTTTCCCCTAAATAGAAACATCCATAGTGTCATGGAAAGCTGTTAAATAAGAAATGCTAATTAGAACCCTTCACTCCTTCCTAAATAGAAGCATCAATATCATCACATCCATGTCATCATGGACAGCTGTGAAGCATCGTGGGCAGCTTTAAGTTGCTTATTAGAATCCATAAACTGTCAATTTCTAATTAGAATCCTTCACTCCTTCCCCCCAAAAAAATATCAATCATTATAGACCATTTGATTTGAAAATATAAATACAGCAGGCCAAAAGTGAAAAAAAGAAAACGTCATCTCAATGTTATTAATGCGTGCAGTCTATTTGGGGGAGAAATGATGTATTAACTAATCTATTAATAATGGAGATTCGCTTCCGGTTTTTGTCTGTAACAAAAATTACGTCACTGCTTACTTCACATTACCCAAAATCGTCATAACATAGAATAAATACACTCAAAATTTGAACATGCAGCATTAGACAGTCCTCATTGTTTTTTAAAACAAGTTTTAATAAATACATGACTGGTATTATCTAGACTAAGTTTCCATTTCAAATTTTTTATTTTTTACTCCTTTAATAAATTTGATGATTTTACTTTACTTATGATACAAACTCTCTGGTATTAAATTTTCAACTCCCATCCCCTCAGGCAATATTTATTTTACGTCGCCCAGAGGGCGTTTTTCTATTTTGTTAGTAAGAATAATTATGATTGAAAGGATTTAGTCAACTTGAAATATCACATAAAAAGTATTTTCATTTTTTACAGATCTTAATTCAAATCTTATTTCACGTCCAAATCTAAATTATTATATATATAAATTATTATAAATAATTATCTATATTATTATAACTGCACTCTTTCTAAGTTTTCATTGATGTCTAAGTGACAGCAAGTCCTATCAGCTTTACAGACCTCTTCTACGTATTCTAGCTGATCTCGGCAGTGCTGTGGTCTGGATTGGCTTGCAGTACTAGTAAATGCCAAATGGATAAGGGTGTAAAAACAAAAGTTTGCAACTATAACCGTTCCAACACTCACAAATCCAGAACTGCATCTCACCAAGAAATGGCAGAGAGGTATCTGTGGGTATCATGTGACAAACTACTCACTAGTTACTGGTATGCTTACCTGCAGGTCATCTAAGTGTCTTTGTACAATCAGAGAAGCTTTGACTGATAAGTTGGGTAATTGTGAAAAAAAATTCTTGCTTTTGGGATTGATGAACAGTTGCAGACAACGAGGCTCACAAATGAATGATCTCCGCTGATCGCCAGGAAACTTTATTTAGAGTATGGTGATCCAAGATTAATTGAATGTGTTGAGCCAGCTGAACCCACATTGTGTGAATGTCATTATACACATAGTATCCTCCATGGATTGCCCAATTTCACCTGCTAAACCTCAGTCTCATGTTTTGTTTGTTTAGGTCAAGACTGTATAAGCCATGCAGCAACCCCAGCAAAGGAAGTAAGCAATAAAGTGACCTATTGTTGGTATCAGCTGTACAGTGAGGGAATCTATCCCCTTTTCACTAGCATCAGACCAGGGAGAGTGTTTTTGCATCTTAGCTACCATCAGCTCCCCACTTTACCAGACAGATCCAAGCTGTGCTACTCATGCACTGAGTTGGCAAAGGCCAGTATTGAACCTGGAACCTTGTAGTTCCTAAACACTCTATTGACTGAGCTAAACTGGACCCCTTCCAGAATACACATCAATTGTTAGTTTTATTCCCTTCTAGTTTATCATAGTGGCTGGGCATGTAACACTTTGTGATATGGACTTGGGCACAGGTCGGCTTTTTCTTCTTGGTCCGTGTCTAACAGACAACTAAATCTTTCTTGACTGCTAATGGCAAACCACTTATTTCCCTAGACTGAAACTTCCACTGTCCAATGACCAACCCAACTGTCATTGCTTTGGGTCACCACTACTCTATCTGCCACTACTTGAAAGATCAAGACTTTAAACATAGGCTGCAGACAATTGACAAACAGGTTCTTTTTGTAATGAAATTGCAACAATACCAGAGGCAATGATTAGGTGGGTGCTGTAAAAGTTCAGGGTGAGGCTTCAGACATGGATAGCGCAAAGGGAAACCATCTGAATGATATAATCTTTAAAACAAAGTAATAATAATAACAAAATCAGATATTATAGTAAAATTAAATCTGGAATCGGATTTAAAAGATAAAATAGGATCTATATAGCCTTTTTTATTTACATCCCAAACTAGAGACTACTTTCTGTTGAACCCTATATATATATATATATATATATATATGAAGTGGACAAACAATGTGTTTGAAATGGCGATAGCCAACAATTTTTTGGGAGATTATGTGCTTAACTAAAGTCATACCTAATTCATTTAATTGTAATTAATTAACAAATTAGGTATGACTTTAATTAAGCACATAATCTCCCAATATATATATATATCATCAAGGTGTGCCAACAGAACAGATTCCATTGACTCTCTTGTAATCCATTCCTATTGGTCATTGCTCTTGGTAAGTCCTCTAAACGGCATTAAATGTCCATACAGAGCTGATGAATGCAATTTTTTGCTGGTTAGCCCACACTAGTGTAGCTTTCTATAGAAATATGTCACTTGCAAGTTTGTCCTTACTTCTCAGCAGGTGCTCAGCATGTTGTGCTCATCTTGCTTGGTAGGATGTTGAGGTAAGAGGCCATACAGCTGCTGTTTTGTAAGGTGCTGCTTCCAGGATTTGTTCAAACCAGCATACAATATCCTTATTCAGTTCCCATTCTATCTAGCATCTATCACTCTCTCTCTATATATATGCGTGTTTGTTATATTATATATACTAGCAAATATATGCACCCTCCTGGTGCAAGTATTTAAGTTTTGATATAATAAAATATCATATTAAATTAGAAAGGCTAATGAAACTGACTAAGAATGCAGATAAAAAGATCTGCAACAGAGGGGGTATAATCGAAAAATAGAACAACTTTGAAACTAACTATTCCATCATTTTCTATTACTCCCCTCTTTCATTGGTAAATTTTCCTAATTTAACTATTTAGTTAAATTAGGAAGTAAAGGATAATATTACAGTTATTTCTTCTTGTAAATAAATTTCTTTTAAGATTTATCCACGAGATTTTTGTTTATATTTCTTAAGATAAAACTAAACAATTAGAAATCAATAATACCAAGCACATATTTATTAAAATAAAATGTTAAATATCAATATGCAAATTAGCCATTTTGTTGTATATATAAATACAATTGCATGTTATTAGTACGTATATATGGTCAACAGTATTAATAATGTAATACAATTTTTATTAATAACTGAAGGTTTGAAAGAATGAAATCATGGAGAATTTGACGTAAATAATTAAGGGAATTGTGACTTGAGTAGTAATATAGTTTTGGTTACAGACAGAAAAACACATATAATCTCCATTATAATAATAATGAAAATTTTAATATAATACAAATAATACTAAAATATATAATCTTTAACAAAAGTTTCTTATCTAAAGAAATGAACACTTTTCAAATGGATGTGATTAAAAGTATTTTAATTTTACTGAGCCAATATTGCAGATTTGAAAAAGATGAAAATATTTTTGATATACACTAATAAAAAGGAAAAAAAATCTCATCTTAAAGGTATTTCTCATTGTAATATTCAGGTAGATCATTAATAAAAATTGGCTATAAATGTCCAATCTAATTTAATTAACTTTATTATTTTCTGTGTGTTATAGATTAATCGATTGATCAATTAACTGATTCTCTTAATTATAAAATAGAATTAAAAAAAGAAGCAAAATCTCAAGTTAACAACAGATTAATTATAAACTAGCACATTAGATCCCATCATAAATGAAATTTAAAAAAAATATATCATTAAAGTAATCCCCCTCACCCAATAAAAGTGTTAACATCTTTTAAATCCTTGTTTATGGCATCCATCAGTCTAGCAAGGCTATGAATCTGCACTTGAATCACAAAGCAAGCTTGAGCAATGTTGTATGGGTGTAACATATGTTAAGAGTGCATAATTTGGTTATTTTGGGTCTTAGACTTGCTCTGCCATAGGAGCACTGAGCACTTTTTATGCACTTTTCTTATATATATATACAGTGGTACCTTGGCTTATGAGTTTAATTTGTTCTGCTAGTAACCCAATTTCCTTGTATATCAAATCAATTTTCCCCATTGAAATAAACTGAAATTCCATTAATCCTTTCCAGCTCATCCACCAAGAGCATCCTAATTGGTTTTGTAAAAATGTATGTATATATATATATATATATATATATACACACACAAATAATGAGAATTTTAGTAATATATAGATAATACTGTAATGTATGATTTTTAACAGAAAATCCTTTATCTATAGAAATCACTTCCTTTCAAATGAATATAATCAATATTAGGGTGTATTAAATGCATCTTCATTTTTTACAAACCCTTTACTCCAAGTCTATAAGAAAAAAAAAGATAAAATATTTTTTATACAGTCTATTAAAAGGAAGAAAAACTTATCTTAAAAGTGTTTTACATTGTAATAGTCAATAAACTTCCATGACATCATTTTTTTTTTTTTTGAATTCCCAATACTTTTGATACATCCTAATAGATAAATTTTATTGACCCGAAATGCACTACAGAATATCTAAATAAAAAAAAAGAAATGATAAAATAACAATTCTGGTTTGTTTTATTTATTAGTTTTTGATAAAATAATGTTTTTATGGGCATCTTTAACAAAACACAAATTGTACTTAAAACATTTCTGTTCACTCTACTATGCAGAGGAGAAAGTTTAAAGTAAATAAAAGATGTTAGTTTTCATACGTAAGACATTTTCAAGGGCAAAAAAGCCAGAGCAAATAACAATTTTATTAACTATATTCATTATTCTTTAAAAATATGACTAAAATCTGTTTTTTGTATTCTTTAAGGTTTTGTAATAGTTATATTCTTTTGAAAGTTATTTATACTAGTTTTACAGTGTTCATTTTCAATGTAGATCAAAAACAGCAATAGCATAAAATAGCATAAACAAATTTAAAGATTAATTTGGATGATTTTAGAAAAAAATGGTGAAAAGATTTTCGGAGGGCATTTTTGGGAAGCATCAAAATTTAATCTGGATATAGACATTATATTAATAGTGCATATGTTCTGTGCAAAGATTTTGGATTTGTTATTAAAGGTTGATATAAGAAGATAGAAAAAAAGAGGAGATGCCCTAGGAGGCATAAAAAACAAATAGGAAAGTGTGGTGGTGTACTGGAAATGGACTCATTGACCCGAGTTCAATTCCCAGACGAAGCCACAGTTCACATAGTGCTAATACTCTTGGGAAAGGTATGAATCCAACTATTCTCTCTCCATTTATGGGTAAATAGTAGGGCAGCCTGGGCTCTAACCTTGGTTAGGCAACCAGTCTAGGAGAAGAAAAACTCTGAATTCAAACCTGGTCACTACTAGAATAGGCTCAGGACTACTCAGTGATCTATTTAAATTTTTAAAAAAATTTTTTATTTTTATTTAAAAAAAAAAAAACAATAATAATAATGTCCTGTTTACATAAAAATTTAGGTTTCATCACAGATTTTGGAACCAATTAATGATGATTGAATAGGGAACTTTATCTTTAGATTTTGAGAAAAGCTAATACCATTCCCATAATTGGTCTAACAAAAACTTGTGAGCCAGACTAAGCAAAACTTAGTAAAAAGAATGATACTTTTGATATTTTTTCATAATATTTTCTATGTTAGGACCTCTGAGACAAACAGTAATTTCCTTTAAATGCAGAGGATTTTTGTTTCTATCTTAATGTGAGTAAATGCTACCTTTACCAAAAGTGATGACAGATAGGAATGGATGGTGAGAGAGAATCAAGAGAATCTGGGTTATTGGTATGTCTTGATGATGATGAAGAGAAGAAATTCTTCACTCATAAGAATAAAGAAAACTGAATCAAAATATTTAAAGCTTTTGTTAACTACTAAAGGAAACCATATAATTGCTTGCAAATTATTGGTGCTAGATAGGAATATTTGAAACAATATAACTGTATGCAAACAAATTATTATTAAATAGGAAGTTACTTGAAACCATATAATTGTGTATAAATTATTACTATTTAGATAGTAATACTTGATACCATATAACAGTGTATATAAATTATTATAGACAAATAAAAACAAAACTGATAAAAAAATATTACAATGGTATGTTGAAAATATAGATAACGTTTTGGCATTAACAAACCAATAAGGAGTTGATATGTTGTTAAACAAATTAACCTACATCAGAGTTAACTTCATTTCAATATAAACTGGATATCTTCTTTATGAGACAGCTGTTAGGATCTTAATCTTGAAGGTATGCAGACTGTCATGCCGACTGAACAAGTTTAATTTCTGTTCTAAATTTGTCAGATACAAGACTGAAATAGAAGTAATTTCTTTTGTGCATAGTTTTTCACAGTGCACCATAGCATATATTTTGTTCAGGTTCATTCAAAGTTGGTATTAAATGCAGACCAAATAGAAAATGTTGGTCCATCTGGTCCTTTTTATTATATCAATTTTCTTTACCAAATGGCCCTCCTTTGCTTCTACCAAGTGGGAGTAGAACATCTTAATTCCAAATATTCCGCCATGTTGACCTCCATTTTGACCTAAGTTTGATTGATTTTAATGGCATGTCAACCTGTCTAGGAACATTTTATGTTTAGATATTAGTGAATCACATTTATTGTACATTCATATTTACATTTTTTGTGTAATTGTTTCCTCACATTTTTCTATTTTTGCACATGATCCAATTTAATACAAATAATTTTTAAACAGATTTATTAGACCCATAGATGGGACCCTAACAAGTACTACCACTTTGGGTTAATGTGGACCTGGGAGTAGTGGCATTAAAGGGGTACTCCAAACACACTGGACTCTCAGAATCAGATGCAGTCCAGTGTCACAATCAGAACACACCTTCTTAGAAGGGTCTTACACTTTTGTAAAGTCAGATTTTATGTCCAGCCAACAGGGAAGCTCTCAGTTTGAAATCCACTGGCTTAGTGTATAGAAATATTAGTTAACTATACATTAATAGTTTGATACTTAAGAAAAATAAATCCAACTAATTCCTAAGTTTTAATCGATAGTTTTTTACCTTTACAAATTCATAATCTTGATCAAAATAGAATAGAAGGATAATATTTATAATAAACAGTTTTTATATTATTCCTTGCTACACCTCAAAATTCTATTATTCTATTCAAGGTTTCCATAAGATCTTTAGTTGAACATAGTCAAATATTGGGACTACAAATATTTTCTTAAACAAGACAAGGAAAACATTTTTTTAAGAAAACCTTTTAAATATATGAAATGGACATAAAAGAAGAGAAAAGGTTAACAAAAAGATTCATAAAGAATAAAGTTCAAGTCAGTTGGATGTTGGGTTATATAATGCAGAAGCAGAACTGATATTATGGAGACGCCCCCCTCTCTCGGTGTGAGTGAAGATCCAAAGAATATGTTGACAGGAATGGTGAAGAGTGTTAGAAATTGTATCCTAAAGGGAGACTCCCATAGAACTGTAAATATTTTTTTCAAATCATTATTCAGACATTCAATCATACAATATTGTTATGAACTGGCTCTTGGTAGTAAACCACCTTTCAAATTACTTAATAAATTTCCAAGCCATGTATTGACTAAAGCAGTGGATAAAATTCAGGTAGGCAAAATTAAGAGTGACAATGAGCAACAAGATTATGGAAACCAGATAAATAAAGCTTAATAATATAAATAACCAACACACACATATATGTATATTTCCCATGCTTCATTCCCTATGGCCTTCAATAGTAATTATATATATATATATATATATATATATATATATATATATATATATATATATATATATACACACACACACAAATATCAAATATTCAGAGGATGTATTCATTATTTCATCTCACTTGAAAATAACATTTTCTTAAGGAGCTTCAAGACATCGCTCCTTAATATTGGCTCTGATTTTCATTAAACACATACACACACTCCCCATATATAATAAAGGGGGGTGTATGTGTGTATATATATATATATAAATAATACTAAAATGTATGATTTTTAACAGAAAATCCATTCCTTTCATGCAATATCAGAGGCAATTACTAGGCAAGTGGTGCAGAACTTCAGGGTAAGGCTACAGGGGTGTATAGCTTGTGACGACAAGAAATTTGGATGATATAATATTTAAACAAATAATGACAATGAGAAAATAAAATGGAAATATTTTTTCTCTTTTCATAGTAGAATTAAAATTGGAATAGGATCTATGTTGTCTTTTTTATTTATATTACAAACTTAAGAGATCATTCTGCTAGTTCCTCTGTGTATATATATATATATATATATATATATATATATACACACAAATGTTGGCAGAAAAGTTCATAGGCTGACAGATACTCTCATAGAATATGACCAGATGAGATTTATTTTTTAACATATTCCCCCTTACAATCTACACACTTCTTCCATTGGTAAAATGTCATCAATAGCAGATATATATATATATAACATAAATATATATTGAGAATTTTATTAGTATACAAATAATACTAAAATGCATGATTTTTAACAGAAAAATTCTTTACCTACAGAAATTATTTCCTTTCAACTGTGTGTGAGGCATATTAAAAGTATCTAATTCTTTTAAAGACCCTTTATTGTAAGTCTGTGAAAAAATATTTTTGATATACACTAATAAAAATGAAGAAAATCTCATCTTAAAGGTGTTTCTCATTGTAATATTCAGGTAGATCATTAATAAAAATTGGCTATAAATGTCCAATCTAATTTAATTAACTTTATTATTTTCTGTGTGTTATAGATTAATCGATTGATCAATTAACTGATTCTCTTAATTATAAAATAGAATTTAAAAAAAAAGAAGCAAAATCTCAAGTTAACAACAGATTAATTATAAACTAGCACATTAGATCCCATCATAAATGATAGAATTATTTCCCTATCGACCAACACTTCTGGTTACATGTGGATTGAAGATGATATTAAACATATATAGATCAACTGACATGTTTTTTAATTACACAAGCAACAGAGAAATAGAAATAAAAAAAACATGAGAAGATAAGTAGGTTAGTTTTTTGGTCAGCTTTATGGCATGTCAACTCTTGTAGTGTTATTTAATGCTGAAGTCATTTTTCAAGCAATTATATGGTTTGAAATAACTTCCTATTTGATGATGATGGTGGTAGTGGGTGGTAATGGTGATGATGATGATGATAATAATAATTTGCTGTTATTTATCTTCAATTAAATATTCCTGTCTAATGCTAATAATTTACATGCCTCTGGAGTAATTATTCCTACCTGATTAGAAATATTTTGTACACTTAAGCATTTGAAGCTAATACTAATAATTTGCAAGAAATTAAATGAAGTTCAGAATTATTTTAAACAGGTAAACATTTCATGCTTATTTACAATAGCAATGTTTTAAGAGTCAATGTAGTTCAAAATCATTCTCAACATAAAATGAGTTGAGTCTCTGTGATGTAGCGGCTAACACATTCCCTTACAGATTAATACTCTTGGGAAAGGTATGAACCGTCTTATCCCTCCAGCTATGGGTTAAATAGTACCACTACTATTCTTCTAATAGGATGACTTAAGCATTAAATAATCCACAAAAGTTAATATGCCAGTAAACAACCAAACCAAACCATCAACATAATTTCAAACAAAAGTATAGATAGAACACATTCTGACCTGATGTACAAGTTCCATCTATAAGTATAATTCAATAACATTTTTTAAAAAAATCCTTTTAAGTTTCTCAAAATACAATTGAAGAAAACATACGCCAAATTTAACAAACTAGAATTTTTTTTAGAAAGCAAATTCTAACTTTGAAAATAATTAAAGTTTTACAAATTATAGAAAAATATTGAATTGTGTTATTGAAAGTTTGAATAAAGTTCCCTGAGGA
This sequence comes from Doryteuthis pealeii, assembly GCA_023376005.1. Taxonomy (NCBI): domain Eukaryota; kingdom Metazoa; phylum Mollusca; class Cephalopoda; order Myopsida; family Loliginidae; genus Doryteuthis; species Doryteuthis pealeii. Next base: position 94,243,202 of record CM042149.1, on the reverse strand, counting down.
CAGCTTTATGAATAAAGATATCATTTCCTACTGTTACTTTATAATAATCTCTGGAGTTCAATCACTGGTTTGGGCAGTGTGCCAGAACAAGTGTTCCAGAGGGAGAACACACAAATATAAACCCTTGAGGAGAAATCAGTATGGCCTCCAGAAGAAAGACCATTAGATAAAAGTCACACCTGCAATTTTGCTTTCTCCAAACAGGGGATTACAACCAGACATCCATTGAGAAAATAAAGGAGTCTTTTAGAAAGTTAATGTTGCTCCCATAAAGAGGAACTGGGAATATATTTACACCTAACCACACAGGAGGTTCACTTAGGAAGACTCCCATTTCACAACTAGCCACTGGGAAGTGTGGGATACATCTAGTTTACCACTAATTCTTATTCGCCAGTTTATGCAAAATTTATAAAGTGTGCAAATGAGGTTCCCAACCTGAAAGTTGGAGAGAGTCCACAATGGTATGAGTGTGGTGCAAAAACATTAGTTAGGAGGTAGACTTTTCAAAATTATAATATGCAATTAGATATTCAGAAAAAATGAATGTAAGTATTTACCCACAGGCAAGATATGACCCAATCTACAGCTAGTTCAAATTCAGAGTTTTCCTTCTATACTGGTTGTCTAGCCAAGGCTAAATTATCAAGTCTGCTCTAATATTTACCAATAGCTGAGGGAGAAGAGAATGATTCATGTATCCTACCCTCTCATTAATAATAGGCACTCCTTTTCAGTAAATCTGCATAGACTTTCTCAAATAGATTATTATCAGAAAAATTAATTACAACATTATTTTATGCAAGTGAGTTTTATTATCAACTAAGATTAGCATAGCTTGGTAAAAGGCTAGATGTATGGAGCACCCAGTGAGAATTTTACTAACTTCTAGATTAATCTTTTTTTATTATCATTCTTTTTATTCAGAATTAATTAAATTGAAATTCATTATAATAAGACTTTGAAATTTTGGACAAGTTTTTAAAATTAACCCATTAAAAGTCAAGCATAGCCTAGATTTGACACAAGACAAATATGAGAGCATCTAGTAAAGATCAAATTTTCAAGACAAGTTTATTAACCATTACACCATGAAAAGGTAATCAGTTTTGTTATTTACTAAATTAGTTTAGGTTGGTAAAAAAGAAGTATGAGGCATCCTATGAACATTTGACTATCAACAATCAGCCAGATTAGCTTGATAAGAAGACACACAAAACTTTTTTTTATGTTTGTTAAATATTACAAACATTTGTTTGTTCTGTATTCCTTGAAGTATTTTTTCTTCTTTTTTAAATTCTTTATTAAAATTGTTTTAATTTCAATTTTTCTCTTTTTATATTAAGATACATGCCTTATTTTAAGGAGGATAGAAAGGTAGATTTATGATTTTCCCAAAAGAATTTGAGCAAACTGAACAAAATTATCCTCTTGAGAATTTAAACTTAGTTTTCTATTCTCATAATGTTAATCTCCCCTCAAATATTCAAATAATGTAAATTAAAATCATATCTACTACCCCAGGCAAAAGTTATGGAATTAGCACACTTAGAGAATAGTCACCATGGTTTTTTTTATATGGCAGGAAATAAACTAATAACAGATAAGATGCACAACATCTTATCTAATAGATGAACATTCTGGCTTCATAAAATAGGTTAAACACACTGGATCAAATTATTTCAATTAATAGTAGAATTTTTTTCCTAGCCATATATGGGATAATATTGAGGAAAATATGGGATGATCTTGTAATTTTCATCCTCAAAAAATACTAGCAGAAACCTAGATAGGCAAATTGGTCTACAGTTATAAATAGCTCTTGCGGGTCCTAACAATTGGTTCAGCTCACTTAATTAAAAAGAAACATGGCTCCAACAAAAGAAATGTCAATTGAAACAATGGATTGTAAAACTGATTCAAAAAGACAATCTACAATGAAGTGTGATGAAAGATGTTGGTTGTTCCCAGTCAGCCATGTTTAAGATGTAGTCCAAATATAAAAGAAATGGGGTGGTTAAAAAAGGAAAACATTCTGGTAGACCATGAAACACATCAAAGTGTTAAGATAAAAAAAGCTCAAATCAATATAACTTGAAATAAGAAAATGTACAACAAAACAAATATGAGGGAACCTAATGAAGATAAAAACTCACAATTATTTTTGTGATTAGCCTACTAACTATTAGGTGCTCAGAGGAAACTGTTTTCATTTGTGCATTAACTTCCTTGGGGCATAAATTGGAAAACATACGTTTCTACCCAAATGTACAACTTAAGGGTAACTATGGTTACTAACTGAATCTTTGTGATAAACACAATATTAATGAGAAAATCAGTTTGTAATAAAAACATTCAATGAATTAGAAACTGATAATTTATGATCTTAGAAACTTATCAGATAATGTTTGAACAAAAGACGTAATTCCAAAAGACATGTACGTAGGTAATCAATATTTGATAATTTATTTCCATGGGAATTACATCATCTACAACAGATACAGAAAATATTTGGTTATAAAAACAGCATTTTTACACAAAACCAACAAGATTAACTCTGCATTTTTTGCTCATTATAAACATCAGTCTGCATGTGACACTTGTAAAATGCTATGAAAGTTTAGTTTGGTTGATTTAATGGCATACAAACCCATATGGATTATCTAATGCTGTAATTTGAATCATTTGTCAATGTTTGGTTACAATCATGACACATGGTATAATGGTTATCTTCATAGGAAATGGTCATGACAACCAGAGTTCAAATCCTGGACTAGGCTGTTTGCATTTCACATAACACTAATACTTTTAAGAAAGGTATAGATACAACTATTCTCCCTCCAGCTATGGGTAAATAGTAGGGCAGACTGATTTCTTTAACCTTGATATGGCAATCAATCTAGAAGGAATACTCTGAATTAAAACCTGTTAAAATTTGCTTAAAAATTGATCTTGTGTCGCAATCAACATTCCCAAACAAACTTTTTTCTTTTTTAAATCAAAATAGTTTGAAGGAAACTGATAACAAAATTTTCCTTCTTCAATTTTTATTTTATAGAATTATTAATGAATCATAAATCATATTGCTCTTTAATAACAATCTTTAGTTATATCTTATAGAGATAATAGTGATTACAAAACAGATTTTCAAATAAATTTTAAATTCAAAATTTAAAAACAGAAACAATATTTCTTAACCACAAAATAGATTCTATAAACTGATAATGATTTAAAATTCAAATTTCCAAAACAAACATCTCAGTTTTATAAGTTTAACAATAACAAATAATGAAAATCTAGAATTTGAAAAGGGTATGTTCTGGAAAGTTCCAACTAATACAAGCGCATGGAAAGAAACAGTATACACAAATGAGTATTCTTTAATTTGGTTTGGGTTATTTAAGGGCATATCAACACCTTTTGAGTTATTTGATGCTGAAAATTGATTGATTTGAAAATAATTGATTATAATCATAACTATTTACATTTTCCACATTCCATTGCAATCATTTTCTTTTTTTTTTTTAATTACAATTTTGTTTTTATTTTATAATCATTTGTTTGCACAGTTATATGACATTAAGTATTCCAATATTCAGAAGTAACTATTCCTTTTCAATAACAACCATTTCTCTGCATATAATTATATTTGTATTCTTATGCACACAATTATATGGTTTCAAGTATTTCTATCACAAACAAATAATTTTAAAACACATATTTGAGCCAGAGATAAAGAGAGATGAACATAGATCAGAAATGTTTTAGAAATTATTAAACAAAAATGAAAGTGGATAGGACACATAATTAGAAGATTTGTTCAGTTCGGTTTATACATTTAATATCATTAATATTTTGATCATATTTATTTGTCTTAATAATCATTTTTGTGCACAATTGTATGGTTTCAAGTGTGTCTATCTCATACTACCAATTTATACACAATAATATGGTTTCAAGTAACTATTCTGATTTAATAATAGTAATCATTTGTTTGCACACAATGATATGATATCAAGTATTCTTATTAATACAAATCATTTGCACATGGAATATTTTAAATATTCTATCTAATACTAATAATTTATACTCAATTATTGGTTTAAAGTAAATAACCATAGCTTCAAGTAAGTATCTTAATACAAATAATTTGCACGTATAATTTTCAAACTGATCTATTTGACCAATAGATGGGACCCTAACAGGTACTACCACTTAGTGTTAGAATGAATCAGGGAGTAATGGTAATGGAGGAGTTCTCCATATTTCCCAGAACTGGAATCTCACTATCAGATGTAGTTTAGTGTCATACCCATGACACTCCTTTCACGGAGAATGCAGTTGA
>CM042149.1:94171357-94233857 GCA_023376005.1 Doryteuthis pealeii | reverse complement strand
CATGCACACACACACACACATATATATATATATATATATATATATATGTATTGTATAATATTATATTCACTAGTATGGCATATATCAGTCTAGTTAACAACATTTAAATAAGCAATAATGATCAGCAAACTAGAGTCTGTCTGTACGGAAAGTAGCAGCATGACACATTTCAGTGCCCCCAGAAATTTGGAAACTTCTTAGAATTCACACCCAAAGCTCCAATACAAAGATTTCACTGTGTTTGAGTGTCAATCTGAAGACAATGCACAGGATTCAAAAATAGATAGAAGAGTTCAAGTGATTATGAAGGTATGGCAGCTTGGAAGTTTCCCTCTAATTGTTTTGATAAGAAAAAAACTCACAAATTTGTTGGTGAGATCCAGGCCATAATTGACAATGATTTCAACAAGTCAATAAGATCCATAGCCAGAGACATGGGAGTGTCAGAGTTTAGTTAGGGCATGAAGGCATTCACTATTTCTTATGCTACACAGCAAAGCTTTATAAAAAACTGAAGCATCCCCTCCAACTGAATATGCTTTGGTTTTTCTCAGATGAGAAAAGTTATGCCAGTATCAGATGGCGAACTCACAAAACAACTGTTGGCTTGATCTGTCCCCACAAGATGTACTGATAGCGATGAAAAAGCAAACACCCAGTTTACATCATAGTTTTTGGAGTGATCATTATGTCCCCATTCCTCTTATCACATCAAGCCTTGAGAAGGTAGTGCTAGCCTTGACAAAGAATGTGGCTGATGAAATAGCCTACATCTGGCAACAGGACTCTGTACCATACCACACAAGCAGGAGAATTGTTGGCCGTACAGAAAATTTCTATGACATCACTAACATTGCCCCAGATTGCAATTCCTTTGATTATTATGTATTACACTGGTTTACAAAAAATATTTTTTGTCTGAGGCAAGAATGTGAATAAGTGTCTTTTTACTAATTTGGGTGTGCTGAATTCAAATTTATAAACAGTTTTGCTCTATCACCTCTAGTTTTCTGTCTTTTAAATAGTCTCATTTTAGTATATACAGAGTATATACGTGCTTATTTCAACAGTTGCAGCAGCTTATTACAGATAAAACAGGATAGATAAAGAACATTGACGGAATAAATATACTTGGATGACACAATATACAAAATTCATAGTACCGCAGACAGTTAGAAATGTGTTTTCTTAGATGATCTGCTGACTGCCAGTGCACTACTGGCTGTTGATTGAGACGTGTTGGCTACGCTTAACTGCCAAATTCCGTCTTGATATATAGCTATATATAATGTAATGCTATCACTTACATTTATTGCATGATAACTAAAAAGAAGACATAAGTCACACAATATTAGAAATTAATCCTGAATGCATATATGCCTTTATGAACAGTATGTGTACAAAATGTACAGTATGCATATCTAAAAAACTAGATGTTATGAGTAAAAACGGATTTCCAATCTGAATTAGGTTAAAACAGCTATTATTGTGCTTGCCTCAATTTCTTTGTAAACCAGTGTTATCGGTTGAGCGAGAGACCAACACCAAAGGTGAATTGAAAGCAAGAATAATGGCAGCATTTATCAATTTAAACAATGAGACAGGAGATTCTAAAGTTATCTGGAGGCAATGGTTGAAGCCAAATGAATAAATAAATTTAATCTATAATATTTCAAGATATTTTCATGTAATTTTGGTAAATATATCTGAAAAAGTGAGATGTCTGTTATTTTCATTTTTGTATAATCTAGACAACAATTTACCCAGTGTACCTTGCATATATAGATATCTTATCATAATGGAGATTGTGTGTTTTTATGTCTGTAACCGAAACTATATCACTACTCAAGTCATAATCCCCTTAGTTATTGACATCACATTCTCAATGATTTTATTTTTTATTTAAACCTCAATTATTAATAAAATTGTTTTATATTATTAATACTGTTAACCATATCAACATACTAAAAACACGCAATTATATTTATATATACAACAAAATAGAAGTTTACAGTGTTAATGGGAAGGCTAATTTGCATATTGATATTAAAAATGTGATTTTAATAAATATGTGCTTAGTATTATTGATTTCTAATTGTTTGGTTTTATTTTAATGAATCTCTTCAATAAATCTTAAATGAAATCTAGTAATAATAAAAAATAACTGTCATTTTATTCTTTACTTCCACTTTTAACTAAATACTTAAATTAGAAAAAATAACAATGAAAGATGAGAGTGATTGAAGAGTAAGTTTCAGTTGTTCTATTTTTCGATTATACCCACCTCTGTTTCAAATCTTTTTATCTGCATTCTTATTTAGCTTTATTAGCCTTTCTAATTTAATATAATATTTATTACATTAAAACTTAAATACTTGCACCCGGAGGGTGCATATATTTGCTAGTATATATATATATATATATATATATATATGTTACTGAAACAGATACAGCTAATTTGAAACAGCATGCCCATACTTAACAAATATATATACACATACATACATTTCTCTTCATTCTCAAGATGTATACCTTTATATATATGTATGTATACATACACTAAAGCATACATATAATTATGTTCATATATATACAATGATGGTTTCATACATGCATAAAGATAAATTTTACATACTTATATAGACCAAAAGAATGTTTATGCTTGTAAATATCACTGCATAGAGATGTCATCTTCATTACTTATTGTCATACATATTCATAGGCACAATTATAAACATGCTTACACACACAACCACACACAATCACATAAACCTAATTAGATATTTACATTATCAGCACATAAACATTCATAGATCTTTGCGGAATCAAAAAGGAAGAAATAAACACTTCATAGGTAGTGAAAATTAGTATGAGAATGGAGAAAGTGAATGGAATGGTCCGGGGACAAATCATTACACGGAATATGGATTGAATTAGGTGTTCCATCTCAATTCACATAAAACATGGTTACTTAACATTTTCCTTTCAGCACCCACTGATGCATTTTGGAAATGAAATATCAAAAGACAAGGAAAGTCAAGTACAACCGGTGATTACATCGAAGCCGGATTCTACTCACTGGCAGATGAGACTAAATTACTTTATTTGGTTCAATAGCTTTCTGATACAGGTATACAAAAATATGTACATCATATATATATATATATATATATATATATATAGGTGCTAACTATATAGTCTAGTTTATAGAATTTGACAATGAAGAAAATTATTTAATATTTAGGTTTTATTATATACTGATATGTGTATTGTCCTTATGTAGCTCATGACAAATACTGGCTAGAAAGTGGAGAGGGCAAAAATCTATATTACATTTGGTTTGTCTGTACTGATCAAATTTGTCAAACTTTTGATGATTTTTTTCTGAATTCAGGTGTTGTTATTATTATTCCCTACACATTATAGACTCCTATACTCATCTTGGTGGTGGTGGGGTGGGATCTTTGTGGCGTAATGGTTAACGTGCTGGATTGGAAAATTGTAGTAAGCAAGTTCATCACGCTCTTATGTTCACTTTCAGACGAATACACTTGGGAAGGGTATGAACCTCTCAATCTCCAAGCTATGGGTTAAGTAGTACCACTACTGTTTATCTACAAGGATAGTTTTAGCATTAAATAACCCATGAAAGTTGATATGCCATTAAACAAAGAAACCAAACCATCATCTTCATTTCTATATTTATTTAAACCACTGTGCTCTCCTTCAGGTGCCTTTTGTCACACTCGGTAACCTTCTGGGAATTTTGAACTTAACTCTTTCTTTGAATCCCAGGGGTAGATACTCCCCAAGGCATGGATGGTGAGGCTGAGAACAGTTTACCTCCAAGATTCAAATAAAGGGTTAAGTTCAGAATTCCTGGAAGGTTACCGAGTTTTAATGATTTGTTTTGAGTCCTTTTGTATCAAATAACTCCATCAGTTTGGCAGCTGTCTCTTGGGTTTTCTCTTGTTTTAAACCATTAAATACTTTTGGGCAGATTACTAAAGTTTCCCCGTTTGGTCAAGCTTAGGGAATTATTTCAGTTTTGTAGGTACATCATGTTTGAATAAGAGAGATGATTAGTTGTAACCTAACAGAGATCTTATTTAATGTGTGTCTATCACAGTTTTAATACATATTTCCCTTGCCATGATATATGCAACTCTTGTTGGCAGGTTGTGATTTTTTAAGGTTTTTTGGGGGGGAGGGGTACCCCCCCATTAGTGGGGGAGGGGTGATGATTTATAAATGATTTTAGGAAATGAAAATCTTTCTACTGAAAAACCACATCACATGTGACCACTCTAATATGAAGTTGTAGCAATTATTATTTAATTATTAATCATATTATTTGCATTGAAATATTTCCTTCTGACTGGAGCGAAAGTTCCACATTCCATGAGGAAATGTTTGGCTGTGAACAGTGTTTGACATGTACCACACCGTGGTTGTTCCTCCTGTTTGTGCATAAAATAGTGTGTAAGTCTTGTTTGGCCAATGTGCAGCTGAGCCAGTATTACTTCTTCCTTTCGGGATTTTCTATATCTCGGTTTCCATTTCCCTACTGTTAATTCTATTGATATTATTAATTTGATCAAACCGATCTTAACAATGCTGTGTGCAGATGGTCTCGATTCTTTTTTCTAATTCTTTGGGAATATATCCAAGTGCCCCACTTTTAATTGGTATCACTTTCATCCTCACATTTCCCATGATTGATTTTTGTTTTATGACAATGTATTTCTCATTTCCTTCCTGCAAGAAGAATAAGTGACAAACTCTTTGTTTTTTCAGTCCTTTTTGCAAAGCTAGCAAGACCCACAGATGAATTTTAAGAAGAAATGGAATTGGTAAGCAGGATTCAAATCCTGGATGAGAATTCTTGCATTTCATTTCATGCTAATGCCCTTATTTGATTTGTTTTATGGCATATCAATCTCAGTGGGTCATTTAATGCCAACAAAGTTTTGTAATAAATTCATTCTTAATGGAGACTCAATTTTTTTATAAACACCTTTTTCTATTTAACCCATAGATGGGACCCTAACAGGTACTACTACTCTTGGTCATAGTGGACCAGAGAGCAATGGTGATGAAAGGGTGCTCCATATTCCCCAAACCTCCTGAATTGGAACCTCATCATCAGATAGAGTTTTCCCAGGACATGAAAGCCCCCAGCCACCACCTTCTAGCACATATAGGATAAAAAGGTTTGGTGCTTGCCATAAGGGCAACAGGGTTGAGGCAATCATATAGGTGCTAGGGCTTGATGTAACCAGCCAATAGATCGGAGGGGCCACTCTGACTGCCCATCTAGCCCAAGTAAGGGCCATAGTGGGGTGTTGCATGTAATGGACTGCTCAGCCACCTGAGTTCCATCCTTGGGAAAGGCATGAATCTCTCTTCTCTTTAAAACTATGGGTAAATAGTAGGGAAGACTGTATTCTTTAGCTTTGTGTATGACAACCAGTATAGAAGAATGAAAAATCAGAATTCAAACCAGCTGTATTCTATTTAAGAATTGAACCTGTGTAATATCCTGCCTGTGGCTGAGGGTAGAGTAAATATGTATGTGCATATACAGAAACATTATATTCATCAAGGATTTCATGGCATAACAGTTATCATCACAGCAACGCAAGTTCAAATCCTGGACAAGGCTGTCTGCATTTCATATAGTTAATACCCTTGGGAAAAGTATGCATAAAAAATTGACTGTGCAGGATCTTGCCCGTGACTGAGGGTTGAGTGAATATGGACATACATATAGAGACATATTATACATGATAGTTTGCATTTCACGTAGCACTAATACAACTGGAAAAGGTATTTATCTAATTATTCTCCCTCCAACTATGAGTAAATAGTAGGGCACACTATACTCTTTAATGAAAGAAAATTCTAAATTCACAGCTGTCAAATTTCACTTAAAACCTACCTTGTGTCACATCCTGCTCTTAACAGAGGGGTTGGATAGATACATATATCCAAGTATATGGATTAAATGAAATATATATATATATATATATATATATATATATATGCTTATAACAAATATGTATATATCCGCAAAGACCTGGTGTTGTATACTCTTCTTTTTACTTTCTTACTTCTATTCTTCTACTGTTCATCTTTTCTATCTTAAGTTCTTCTTCTAGTGTCTGGACTTCGTCTTGGGGACTTCGTGTCTGGTCTTTCATTGGGGATTTCTCTTTATCAGAAGCCCTGTGTCATTGGTAGTTTTTAGATGATAAAACAAGACTTCGATTTACTTAGATCATATTTTATTCTGAAATTCCCACCAGACTACCTGCGCAGATTGAGTTGGCAGCGTGCATAACACTACTTTCCACCGTTGTGGTTTTGGCCGATCTGACTAAAATCTCTTTCTAATCTAAACAGAAAGAGGGTCTTCTCCACCGATTCTCACGGTATCCACCGGAAGGAGGATCAGGACTGAGGTCAAGCCTTGTCATTCAATCCTTCAAGGCTGCCGGCTGAACTTATGTACAGTAATGTAGAAACCAAAATGGCTGTTATAAGTATTAGGAATCTAATAATTATGTAACACTGGGTTTAATAGAATATGTGTGTTTCTTTTTGTAATGGTTAACAAACTTGTTTTGCAGAACAATTAATATTATTTCCTATCACTTCATTAATCAACTTAATGATTGTTTTATCAAGAAGTTAATTACAACCAACCATAGACAAAAGAATCAAGAAAACAAAAAAATAGATGGGAAACACATCTATCTAAAAACAAAAAAAACTGTCCACAAAATAATAGTCAAATGGCTGCCCTATCCATTGTCACTCATGACAAAGACAAGCAACTGCAATAAAATTAGGATGATTGAAAATCAGGTGACATAGAGGCAAATTCTATCAAACAAATACTGACAGAAAACAAGTTGAAGCAGAAATGATCATGGAATGCTGAAAACTAGGCAAAGATAGACATGATCAGATGAAAAAAAAAAAAAACAGCAGGAATTTGGCAATAATGAAAAAGTTTGAAATAACATATATTATGCAGGAACAGAATTTGGGTTACATAGTTTTATCCAAGACACAAAAGGAAAGTTTGAAAAGAATAATGGCCATAAACGCTATACTCTAGCAATTAAGAAATAACACATACTCTCTGGGAACAAAATGACTGTTACATAGTGTTATCCAGGTTGCAAAAGCAAAGTTTGAAGAGAATCATGGCCATTTTCTATACTTTTACAACATAAGTAATGAAGAAATAACATATACTCTGTGGGAACAAAATGTGTGTTATAGTGTAATTAGTGTATTTGTCCAGTGAATGGCCTGCAGAGAATTGGCAGAAAAACAAGTTGTAATTATAGAACCAACACATTGTTTTTCACATGGCTTTTTTTTATATTTCAACTTGACTTCACCAAGCTAATAATCTGACATAAAAAACACGTTTCTGTATTGCTATCATTTGTCAGGGAAATGATATCTTAAATTATTCAAGGAAAAGTTGGTACATTAGATAATTTAAGAAACAAAAAGTGTCATATATAACAATTACATACATGCACAAATGGCTTTAATGGTTATTGTCAATTGGCACTGCCTTAGTGAACCAAGTTAAAATCCTAGAAGGTTCAGTTTGTACTTCACTTGGTAAAGGCATGAATCCACATTTTCTCCCCCTGTTTAAAGATAACTAGCAGGGTAGACTCTGCTCTTTTGGAAAAGGTAAACTGAATTCAAACCAGCTCTACTCCACATAAAATTTGACATTATGATGAATCCTGCCAAATAGTCGGTAGATCAACTGCCTCGGAATTGCAAGGTTTTGGGTTTGATACTGACCCCCCCACACCAAATCATCTTATGATAGTACAGATTAGGGAATCTGATCTGTGTGGCACTCCATCTCAGAAAAATCTTCCTGATCTAGTGCTAGTGAAAAGGGGATAGACTCCCTCACTGATACTGACAAAAGGCCACTCTGCTAACAACTTTTATACATGCATTCATTCATCTATCTATATATTACTCAATTTCTGTTTATATACATACAGACCCACAAACATTCTCTTAATGTTTCATTGATTTTTTTGTTTTTTTTCAAGATTTATTAAATTTAGTTCAGTTTTATATATAGAAATATTAAAATCAAAAGTTTCACTGTAGGTATTTACCCAACCCATTCACCAGGAATAGGATGTGACACAAAGTCACAAATATGGGACATCCAGCAAGGATTCAATTTGCTATTCAGTAGTAATGGATCTGTGAGACTAGCTTACTGACCATTACATACATGATGGGCTATATTTCAAAGGAAAAATAAAATCTCAATTATGCCCTTGAAAATAACCAATCATAGTGAAGAACATTTTAGACAATATAAAACTGAACAAAACTGGAGAAATCTTCTGCCTATGACCTACACAGAAGACAATTTCTTGACTCAATAGAACATAGACAGTTAGAGAAGATCTGCACTAAAATCAGAGTTTTAATTAACAAAATATAAAGAATTTATAAACTAGTGGATTTTGCCATTGCAGCAAACAACAGAGTGAAAATAAAAGAAAGCAAAAATAAAATAAAAATTCCACTATAGGCAGGATATGATAGAAGGTCAATTCTTCAGTGGAATCATGCTGGTTTGAATTTAAAGTTTTCCTTCTCGTAGACCAGTTGCTATACTAAGACCAAAGAACCCAGTCTAGCCAGCTATTTTTCCATATCTGGGAGCAAAAGTAATTAGCATAAAGGGAAATGCAAATAGTTTCATCCAGAATTTGAACTTGGGTTTACATGTCCATTTCTTAAAATGACAACAGTTATACCATGTACCTCCACAAATATATAGATATATATATATATATGAAAAATAGATGGAAATTAATCTGACAGTATGAAATTTAACATTTTTGAAAAAATGATTGGTCATCATCAAGAGCAACATATGAGAGAAAGGGGATGAAACAACCATTAGAAGCATCCCGTCTTTCTCTCATATGTTGCTCTTGATGATGACCGGTCTATTGAAGCGGTCGAAACAGATTTCTGTCAGCAATTATAAACATCATTTGTTTTTTTCAAAAATGTTAAATTTCATATATATATATAATTTCATATATATATATATTTCACTGTGTCTGCTGAAGTCCCGGTTTCGATTTCTGTCGGAGGGAAATCGTTAGTATATACCGCTGATGAGACTTAATAAAGTCGAAACAGTCTGTACGGTATTCTACACACCGAGCCATCCTTTGCCGGGATTACACTTGTCAAGTTCATTTTCTATAAGAAAATGTATCGAATTTTATGCGATACATGCGTTGTAAGTGCCTTCAAGTAAAAATTTAATATATATATATATATATGATGTTTGCCTAACATCCAAGAAGCATGATGCATCATTGGTCGAAATGTATCAGAGATGTTAAGCAATAAATATCTGCAAATTTTGGGATTTGACTTACCTTCCAGAATGTTGGTGATATATTGTGTATAAGGGGCAAAAGTGGTTTCCTCGAACGTGTTAAATTTGATAAGTTTTTCTTCGTTGATTTGTGGATATAACTTGATACCTACAAAAGAGAGAGAAAAAAATCTTAAGTATATTAAAATTGGCATAATACCCATAAAAAATAAATTTCACAGTTGAACATATAAAAAAAGTCTTCTCCACCTCCTCAAGATTTTTGCCAGTCAACATTTTATTTCATTTAAAAATTCCATGGTTATTAAAAAAAAAGTAGGATTTTATAGGAATTTAATATATAGGATATTCATAAAGTCTTGCAGCAATTTTAAAATTGAACACTCAATAACTCAAATTGTACAAATGAAAGAATCTTATAGTAAAAATGAAAGTTCAACTGTTGTAGTTTTATTGTTTTTATGTACCTTTTTCATAATTGCATTTCAACAAGACTGGCATCTTTGTTACATTTGAAATCTGCTGCAGGACTTAAAAGACACCTTTTACATTAATACGTTGACTTTTGTTGCTCCTGACTATAATCATTTATGAATTATGTCAATTGTTTAAAGGTGGAAAATGATTGAATTGCAATAGTTTACTTGACAGTCTTCACCTCATGGCAGTTTGTATCATTACATTTATTGTCTTCTTTCTTTGGTGGGGGGTGAGGGTAGGGGGAGGCAAGAATTAATTGAAATTACATTAATTTAAATGGGAACAATTGTGTTGATTTGTGTTAGTTTTGACTAACAATGCTCTACCAGGAATTATTATTAATGACTTAAGGTACAATTGGGATAATATTATATAAATAATAGAAGTGACAAATTCAACTGTCAGTTTTATCAAAATGTTTGGGTTTTTTTTTTAAATCAAAGAAAAATTAACATTTAGTTGAAAAAATAACTTTGTGATGGTTATTATTTCTATAATAATAGAAATTATCTTATCATTTCTATAATAGAAATTATTTATCTCCTCATCTACTATTGAAAGGTGATTTAGATCCAATCTCACAAAAAGAAGAAATTAAAAAAGAAAAGAAAAGAAGAAAAAAAAAAAAGAAAGAAAGAAAAGAAAAGAGAGCTATATACCACCCCACCAAACTATTTAATCAATAATAATATACTGCATTAAACTGTATATAAATATAACAAATAGTTGGTTAGATATTTTTGGAAGTCAGGTATTAATTAATTAAAATGTAAAATGGGAAAAATTGTGTTGATTTTGCCAAATAGAAATAAACACTCGTGCATTTCATACGACTCATCCTCATAAAAATCACAATAAATTCCTTGACTTTTCCTGGATGAAAATTTAGTAAACAAACCTTGTTGCAATCTCTGGGGGTCAAACCATTAGACTGTGGATAAAAGAGACTAATAATACGTTAACATCTTCATGTTCAAAGACCAATTCAAGCTTATTCAATGTAAATAAAGAAATGTAATTCACTTGGCTTTATTTCTCTATTTAATTTACTTAAAGTACCGACATGGCAGAGAAATGGTTACACACAGCGTTTTCAATGAATTAAAAAACAAAAAAAAACAAAACTAATTAGTTATTTAAGTCAATGTAAAACTGAAATAACAATATTGTCTTTTAAAAAGAATATAAAAAATTCAGTAAATTGTCTGTCTTGTCAAAGGAATAATGAAAAATGAAAGAAAATTAATGTAACAACTGTCAGCTGAAAATTTGACATTTAGTTGAAAAAATAACTGAAGCAGTGATATATTATGATTTGAATATATAGAATTTCCAAAGTCTCATGTGTCTTTCATAGTGTCATTGGATTTTTCCTATAATAAATATAGTTTAAAAGTGTTTTTAAATCAACAGTGATACAAACAAAACCTTTATCAGAGGAGGAGGAAGAATCTGGGGTCAAGTAAAGTTTCAAAGACTGAAGTATAGATCTTAATTAGGTTGTTGGTTTTTTAAAACCTGGAATGTAATAAGCATTAGCAAAGGATATATAACTAAGAAAGATAGGATCTACTAAGTATATGTACAAAAATTTACTTCCAAATCCAAATTCAGTGAAATTGACATATATATAATATTATTGTATAAGAAACAAGAGCCAATTTTGGAAGGCCACATTAGAGACCAAAATAATAATTTACCAACTTTATATACTGAAATGGTGATAGTCAATAAAATAATTTTGTTGTCTTCCTTGGGGAGTGATAATAGACATAAGTCTAATATTTTACCAATTTTGTTCATTTATATTAGCAAAATAACAACTGGTCCCTTTATTATTGAGTCAATACCAACAATGACTTTTGTAGTGTTATATTACATAAAAACCCCAATGAAAATAAGATGAAAATGTTATTTTATGTTCATAAATGACCACCCCAAATATATTGTTTACACTGTTTATATTTTTGTGGCAAAAAGCCGAGCATTTTTTCTATCCTAACTGGACAAACATTCACACGCCTGACACCCTTGCCTTAAAAAATCAGTCTTTTCAAAAAGAAAAAGTAAATTAATTTATTTAAATTTAAGAAAAAAACCTATTTAATATATTTTTTTACCAATAAAATTGCCACATGATTTTTACAAGTGAAAAGTTTTGCTTTAAATCAAAGTTTGTATTATATCTGAAAAGAAAATATATTCAATTTTTTTTACTGGGGAAAATAAGGAATTTATATATGGGTTTGATTTCACAATGAATAAATTTTTCTGTAAGGGAAGGATTGCCTTATCTACAATAAAAAAAAAAAAACCATTAAAACTTTTTTTATTGATAGAAATAAGCAGATTACATAATGCACATGATTTCATTATACACAAAATTATATCATAATGATCCGAGATTTTTTTTATTTATGTTACAGAAAAAAAATGGTTCGTCATAATGAGATTTTTGTGACTACAAGAGATTTAAAATGTACAGAAAGAATATATATATATATATATATATATCTAATTGAACTTGCATCTTAATAATAGTGTGGGGTCTGCATTCATGCTGATCTGGATTTATGAAATGCTATGTTAAGCTTGGTATATATATATATTCAATAAATAGAACTTATATTTTTTCTTCTACAGAGATATAGCCATTATAAAGTGGTACAGCACTGTCTAGATGTATATAGGATAGGATTTAATGAATTCTCCATTGTTAAATAAAAACTTGTAGAAAGGAAGAAAACATGTGGAGTAGGTTCCAGGAATTGTGGATTGTGTTTAAAGGAGAAATTAAGTAGCTTTACTTTTCCAAAACAAGACTGCCTCATTCACACACACAGACAGACAGACAGACAGACAGACACACAGACAAAAACAATTTCTAATCCAATTAAAAACTCTTCCAAAAACTAAAGTAATTTGCCTTTTCAATCTTTTTGATTGATCCTGCACAAGCATTAAAGAAATTTTTGCATTTAGAATGAAAAAAGAAAATTACCAAATATAAATTTTCTGTTGATTACAATAAAGTTTGGCCCTTTTTGCACAATGGTCCTATTTTCAACTTTCAAAATCAAAAGATTAAAAGCAAATTGTTTGTTTATTCAATTACTTACAATAAGTAGTAATTCTCTGTCATACACAACATACAAGAAGCCAACAGTTCAGTTAAAAATGTGAACCACTGTAATACAAACACAAGTGATTTACAATAGTAGTGATGAGTTGTGTAGGACATTTTCAATGAGCTGTTAACAGAAGAATGATGCATGAATGTGACACAGATTCTCTAGAATAACACCCATCAGGTTTTGAATTCAAAGATTTTCATAGACTAGACGCCTCACCAAGGCTAGAGAGCACAGTCATAATTGGGGTTGGGAAGAAGAGATGGATACATGCCTTTTCCAAGGGGATTACTATGAAGAGAAATGCAAACAGCCTTGCCCAGAATTTGAACTTGGCAAGTTCATTTTCTTAGACAATAATCATTCCAACCATATATATATATATATATATATATATATATATATAACTAGCAAAAATTAAGGAATTGTCACACTTAAAGGATGTTCATTTAACATTGTTTTCTTTATCTACCAGTATGTACACTAACAACATAATTTTCCCCTCAGTATTGGGTTATTTGATGATATTTTCTTTATATAAAAAATTATACAATAAATTTAAACTATTCAATCTAGTTTGTTTATTTTCTGAAAGCAGAACATTCAGCTTTACATCTGTTATTAGTTTATTTACTGATAAATAAAAAAAAAAAAAATAAGAAAAAAACAAAACAAATTGTGCTAATTCTATAATTCTGTATTCTTTATTTTCAAGTTGATTTTATTTATGTTTTTATTAATAACATTTTAATTTCAGGCACTCAGTGAGGATCATATTCTTATTAATTTAATGACAATGGTCAGGCAACCAATACTTCTATACTAAGACATGTTGATTACTGCAAGATGTGACAAACTTGTATGATGTTCTCCTACAACAAAAACAATTGGATGCCATCTAGAGGACTTACCAAGAGCAATGACTGATAGGGATGGATGAGAGAGAGAGAGAGAGAGAGAGAGAGAGAGTCAAGAGAATCTATGCTGTCAGAATGCTATTATGATAAAGTTTAGATTACTCTGACAGAAAGGCTACAGTTTTAACTCTTAACATCCTGTTGAGAATTTAAGTTCAGAGCCCCATTCCTATAAGGATCTATTAAAAAAAAATGGCTAAAAATATCCTTTTCCTTTAAAGTTACCTGTTATTTCCCTTAAATCAAATACTTCTAAATATGTTTAATATTACATTTAAACAAAGGCTATCTTTTGGGTCAGATTAGGAAAATGAATGTGACTTCCAGCCGGGTGGAATGAGGCGGTATAGGACGTTAAGAGTTAAAGCACCCAGTTTGGATTGAATTCACTGTATTAGTAAATTAGTCAGCAAGACAATTCAATTAGCTTTGTCCTGGATTTGTGTGATGTAATACCCATCATCATAGGAAATGAAGTGGATAAGAAGAGTTATGATGAGTACTGTAAATATATACAAGAAATCCAACCAGTAATTGCTAACCCCCCCACTCCCAGAATTTAAAGAAATAAAAAGTTGATTTATTCATTTATTGCATCTTAAGGAATATTGGCAAAAGTGATTTATAAGCTGCACTGATGGTTTGTTTGTTTTTTTTGTTTGTTTTTTTTAGGGGGGGGGATAAAATTTCTGAAAATTAATCAGACTATCAATAACTTTAGTCCTACTCAATCAAGAGTAAACAAAGAATTTTGTCTGCTTATCTAATGTGTTTGCAAGACGATTCCACTGCTATTTTGACATTTAAAATGAATCTTGTATAAATTAACCATTAAAGTAGATGACATTAAGATTTTTTCAATTTAACTTGTCTGTGTGGGTGGAATTGCATTTTGGATGAAAAAAATTGACATGAAAATTTTTGTATTACAATTACAAGGAAAGTGGTTTTCTTTTTAATGTAAAGTAATGGAGACTTATATTGGAAGTAGACAAATCAAAGCATATATATGCACATACACATGTGTATGTATATATACACATACATATTCATACACAGATATTTATATATGCATATACATACACACACACACACATATATATATATAATTCAAATTTACTGCTAAAATAAAATTAGATTGTTAAAATACAAGATTGTTCTATATACAAACATGCAGAGCAATATCACAATATTTCAACTATTAAAATAAAACAACTAAAAACTCATGACTGAGTTTGATTTGTGTCATCTTCAGTTATATATATATATATATATATATATATATATTTAGTGACTGCCACTTCTTTACAGAAGGATGCCATCTCCTCAAATCCACTAAAAGTACCCGTGTGAGCACATGTGACTCCTCAGGCCAAGTTCATCCGTACAAGCACTTCTACATATATGACAAGCAGGATAAATGTCTTTGTCATTGACATTGCCCTTGTGCACTCTCATATGGCTTCTCAAAACTGCTGTAGACCCTCATACTGTGTCACAGAAAAGATAAGAGTTCATATATATATATATATATATATATATATATATATATATATGATGTGTGTGTATCTACATACAAAAATAGATACGTATCTACATATTAACATATATATATATATATATAATATGCATATATACATAGATATACATATGTATATGAGTGGGTGCATATCAACCAAAAGTTTACACATACATAAATGAGGGTGGGCTGAAAAGTTCCTACGATGATGTCGTATCTGCTGTTGATGACTTTTTACCAGATGGATCCAAGCACTGCAACACTGATGGAAGAAATATGTGCCCTTATGTGGGATGATATTGAAGAATAAACCTCATTTGGTTACAATCAATGAGAGTGTCTATGAACTTTTCAGACAACTCATATATATATATATATATATATATATATGTATACTGAAGAAACGTGATACATCAAAACACGGTGTGTGTGTATGACTATATAAGCTCTCCATCCCTTAGTGGGTTGACCACTTTGGGGATTTCGCTGACGACTGCCAACTAAGCTTAAAAAGGCAATGCTCTCCAATCAAAAGGATAGAGCACTCTCTGGCAGTCTTGACATATACACAGATGTGTATATTTATCAGTTAAAATACCCCTCCCAGTTTGTAGGTAACGGTAGACAAGTGGTTAAGTAGCCTGACTGATGATGAATAGATCAGATTTCTATCCCAGTTGTAGGTAGCCTGCAAATGTTTAGCCACACTGTAGAGAAGGGGCTGGTTTAGCTCAGTTGGTAGAGTATTCGGCTAGGAATCACAAGGTTCTTGGTTCGATACCGGCACTCACCAACTCAGCGTATGAGTAGCACAGGGATCTGTGCGGTAAAGTGAGGAGCTGATGGTAGGTGTGGCGCTCCACCTCAGATGCTAAAATAATCTTCTTGGTCTAGCGCTAGTGAAAAGGGGATAGACTCCCTCGCTGTCTGACTGATACCGACATTAGGCTGCCTCGATGACTTAAAAAAAATATATATATATATATTAATGCTTTAAAAAGACCTAAAAGATTCATTGTATGGAAAATGAATAAACCAGCGATTGGATGCCTGAATTAAGCAACATGTCCCTACTAAGATTAGAAATGGAATCGTCAGTCCGAATGATGTACTGAGGAATACTTATGGTTCCTCTATAGCCGAGCACCTCATAAATAACCCCAATTGTGCCAACTCATTTAGTGTTGACTGGTTCTCAGTTGAGAGCAAGTCAAACTCTTTTTACCACCTCAAAATTTTGGAAACCTTGTATATTCTGACCAATAAGCCTGCTCTTTGTAAACAAAGAGAAGGCTTACTTGGTTTGAATATTATCAATCTTTAGATTTTCTCTCCCTTCCCCTTTTGAGGTAAAGAAAAGAAATTGTTCTTTTCTTCTATTTTATTTTCTTACTCGTCCCATTTAACGGTTATTCTCATATCTTCGATATTTAGCTCTGTTGAGTGAGGATCGAAATTAGTCAGCATGCAACTCGTTTTTATTTCCCTTTACACCCCCCCCTTCTATAAAAAACAAAAAACAAAAAAAAAAAGATTTTTTTTTCCATACAATGAATCTTTTAGGAGGTCTTTTTAAAGCATTAATAAAATTCTGTACCTCCCAAAAATGTTATATATATATATTAGATGTCAAATCTGCATATTCCTAATCATAGTTTCATATATACATAATGAAGAATATTAGTCTTATAAGTGGGATGAGAGTATGTTACATAAAAAGCATGGAATATAAAAACGAAGTAGATTAACATTAGAAAAGATCTGAAAAGAAATCAATAGAACAACAATCTTTAGAAAAAATATTTGTTGGTTGTGATTTACGATGAAGTTCAAAATTCTGTAATTCTATTTTATTTTTTCCCACTGAAGTTATGTTGGTATTGTAAGAAGCACAAGAGAAACCTATTTTCATGTTTGTCAGCATTTTTATTTCCTTTGTTACTGGTGTTTGAAAATCTCTTACACTAAATTGAAACCTTTCCTCTCTCCCAATACCTATGCATACTTACTTTTATGACAGGTCGGCATTTATGTATTAATATATTTGCATCTATAGTTTGTGTGAGTCACATGGGAGAAACAACAATGAATTTTAATTATTCTATTTTTATCACTACTGACAATTCCACTCGTCTCTTTCTTCACTCTCCTTCCATCTCACCACCACCACCACCTTCTCCATCTTTCTTTTACTCCACCCACACATATTTAAGATTGATCACTGTTTCCTTATCCCTCTTAGACTTTGTTGTCATTTACTAAGTTTAGATTAGTTTAGCATTGTAATGTAGTGACTCTGGTGCCCGGTTGGTTGTCAGAGATGGCAAAAGGTCAAGTTACACAGACTCTTGTTTCTGGGGGGGGGAGAGGAGGTAAGACTGAGCAGTCAGTTAGTTACTAGGAGAGTGACAAGTCAAGACCTAAATTTTAGGGCTAAGAAAAACTGTCATTTCATCAGAAGGAGAGGTGTGAGGTGTGTTTGTGTGTGTGTGTGTGGGGGGGGGGGGTAATGGAACT
The DNA here is from genome assembly GCA_023376005.1 of Doryteuthis pealeii. NCBI lineage: Eukaryota > Metazoa > Mollusca > Cephalopoda > Myopsida > Loliginidae > Doryteuthis > Doryteuthis pealeii. The sequence continues at coordinate 94,215,866 of CM042149.1, read as the reverse complement.
AAACTTTCTCCATTGACATAGTAGTAAAACCATTTGATGTATATCATTACACTTCTTATTGGTTTACAGAAGATAACATCAGAAGTAAATGTGAGTGGTATTTTTGTTGTAACCCTTTGTCTGTCTTTTCCTTCCCCACCAACTTCATTTCAATAAGTAAAAAATAAGTAAAGTTGTCGAGGCGGCCTAAAGTCGGTATCAGCCAGTCAGCGAGGGAGTCTATCCCCTTTTCAATAGCGCTAGACCAAGGAGATTGTTTTGGTGTCTGGGGTGGAACGCCACACCTACCATCAGCTCCTTACTTTACCGCACAGATCCTTGTGCTACTCATACGCTGAGTTGGCGAGGACCAGTATCGAATGAGGAACCTTTGGTATCTAGCCGAACGCTCTACCGACTGAGCTAACCTGGCCCATAACTATATAAGCAATAATAATCTTGATTCAACATACACACGCTCTTCTATATCTCTGTCTCTCTCTCTCTCTTACACACACACACACACACTGTCAGTTTCTCTCTCTCTCTCTCCATCTATCTATCTATCTCTCTATCTCTTACACACACACATACTCTCTCTCTCATCTGTCTCTTCATCTCCTCTATGAGAACTTTTGAGATCCCCCTATACAAGAAGCACCCAGTGAGAATCAAACTAAAAATTACCTTGTAGCTTAGCTCAATAACCATTACACTATGTAAGGCACCCAATTTATTAAACTTAGTTTAGTTTAGCACAAAGCCAAAATTATAGGATAACTAGTGAGAATTAAACTTATTAACCATTGTCTTCTAACCTAGGTTGTTAATCATTACACTTTAGTTAGAAAAAATCCCCAAAACACAAATGTATTGGAATAGGTGAATTGTAATACATAAACAATAGATATATATTTTGTTATAAATAAGAATAGGAATAGATAGATATTTTGTTTTATTTGTTTTTTTTTTTCTCATTTTACTTGTTTTTTTCTTTTCTCTCGTTTCCCCACGGAAGTTTTAATATATTATCAATGTCAATGTGTAGCATTCTCTTCTAGTGAAATATCCCTTTGGCCACTCGAGGACAATTATTGCTTTCACTGCCTTCATCACCATCGACAGATTATCTTGATTCACCATCCAATTCTTTATTGGAGAAAGAAGATGCAGAATTTGTAAAAATATCACAAAGATAACATTAAAAGCACATGCCCAATATTTCATTATGAAAATTGCCATTTTTAAATGGAAAGACGTTCTTTACTAGATGTTGTCCAATTCACATTTACCAGTGGTAGTTATAAATAGGGAAATAACTTTGGCAAAATTAAATTGTGCTATTTTCTGTAGAGAGTAAGTTGTTACAGGACTTGTCATAGCATATTAATGAAATATCTTGTCAATTGTATAAAATAAAATCCCAATAAAAACTGAGTTTTATATAAAGGAAATAAAATGCATCATAATTCACCAAGCACATATTCCCTTGACTCTTTTTTGACACCTCTCCCTATCATCTATCACTTAATAAGTCATATAGATGGCATCCAGTGTCCAACCAAAGCTGATGATTGTCAGTTTTTACTGATTGGTCAACTCTGGTGTGTCTATGTATAAGAGTCAATAGGAGAACATTGCTAACGAGTTTGTGCTTATTTCTCCAGCATTGACCAACATGTCTTGTTAGTTTTACTTAGATTGTTTTTTGTGATAATAGACAAGTGATAAAACTGTTGGTTTGTAAGGTGCTGTTTCCAGAACTTGTTGATTACAGCATCCTTGTGCAGTTCCCTTCTAGCCTTTTTCCAAGTATTTCATTAGAGTTCAATTAGTGCAGCCATACAGAAGTACCAACACTGCTACAGCTTGGAATAATTTCTATATTGGTTAGGAGGTTGATTTAGAAGGCTATCACAATGCAGGTGTAAAGAAAAAATGATAATACTGTAACAATGATGTGTGTTAACTTGTATTTAATTCTTGAATTTTCAAGATAATATCTCTTTTTCAAAGAATCACTAGAACTGAAACAGTCAATTTCTATTTTATTTTATCAAAGAGATCAGATTTCCAGCCTTATATAAAAGGAAATAGAATTCATGCTAATTCAAACTGAGCCTTATATAAAAGGAAATAGAATTCATGCTAATTCAAACTGAGCCTTATATAAAAGGAAATAGAATTCATGCTAATTCAAACTGAGCCTTATATAAAAGGAAATAGAATTCATGCTAATTCAAACTGAGCCTTATATAAAAGAAATAGAATTCATGCTAATTCAAACTGAAATTCAAACTGAGCCTTATATAAAAGGAAATAGAATTCATGCTAATTCAAACTGAGCCTTATATAAAAGGAAATAGAATTCATGCTAATTCAAACTGAGCCTTATATAAAAGAAATAGAATTCATGCTAATTCAAACTGAGCCTTATATAAAAGGAAATAGAATTCATGCTAATTCAAACTGAGCCTTATATAAAAGGAATAGAATTCATGCTAATTCAAACTGAGCCTTATACAAATTCAAACTGAGCCTTACGGAAACTATTTGAGTTTATTGAGCCAAATAAGTAAAGCCAAGTTTGGAATCGAAATAATAAAAGAATAGAAGCAAAGTTAAATAACTATTTTAATCATAAGAAAGAGCCAAGTCAGCAGGCAATTAGCTTTTGAGTGAGTGACATTTTAAAGCAAATAAGGATGAGGTCATTTGAAAAGGTAGACAATTGAATGACACACCAACACAACAGACCAATTGAGACTTTGGATAGAAAGCAATGAGGAGGAGGAGAATAGAAATAGAAAATCAAAGGGAATTAGTTTTGTCTCTTTATAAGTATTATTAGTTTAGCTTGATTTGCTACAAGCAGTTGACTAGTCTACTTATATATATATATATAAAACACAATGTAACATTATATATATATCTATTTATTGGTTACACAATTTGCTCTTAGTAATTATATTGTTAATGGTAGACAGTTTAGAAGTCAAAATATATCTGGGATTTTATTTTCATAGGTAATTACTAGTTAGACACCACTAATCTTTTTTTTCCCTTTTTTGCATTTCACTGACTTTCGATACAAGTTGGATGGGAGCTTAGCAGAATGATTATCATTGAAAGAAATAGAATCGGCAACCAGAGTTCAAATCCTGGATGAAGCTGTTTGCATTTCCTGCTAGTGCCATTGAGAAAGGCCTGGGTCTATCTCTTCTCCCCTCCAACTAAGGGGAAATAGTAAGATAGACTGGCTTATCTAGCTTTTTACATTTTTTTACATTTCTAATTCTTCCCTTTTTTATTGTTACATTTTTATAGGGTAAAAAAGAAAATAAATTAAACAATTACATTTTTTCTATCACTGTAACTCAACAGGCAATTAAGAAATAGACTTTAGAAAAAGAAACTGTTTCAAACCATTCACACGTTTAGTTTTACATTTTAAAAAATAATATTTTGAATGTGAACAAAAAAAAAGAGCAACTTGTATATCAAAATGATTCCTAAACTTTGGTCAAGTCATTATAAATGAACTCCTGTTAAAATTCTGGCCTGTTAACATGTGCTCATTTTATGGTTTATCATATTTTCTTAACAAATTTGCAATATTCAATCTAAATGCCCATAAAATGGTGAATTTTGTCCACTGATCAAAAATAATACATTGACAGTGATGATGGCTGTTAAAGAATCAATTGTTCTTCTTAAAAAGACACACAAAAATATCCTAATCCTAATAAGTTTAAAAAAACAAAAAACATCTGAACTTAAGAACAAAAAAAATATATATATATATATAAATCCCTATGCAGGTAATGTAACTGTTATTCATGATGAAAATGAAATTGGTGAACTGGGTTCAAATTCTGGTAAAGTCTGTTTGCATTCATTTTATACTAATGCTTTCAAGAAAAGCATATAACGTTAGTAATAAGTAACATAAGATTAACTGGGTTCTCTAGCCTTGGTTGACAATCTGTCAAGACCAGGGGTATTGAAACTATTCTCTGCTACAATATTAAATTACATTTTATTACAGTAACTCATTACACTAACTTGTTCTACCCTCTACTCTCATAACATATTTACACAATTTTATTTTTGGTTACAGAATTTCAATGCTTTAAAGTTTGGTAATAAATCATGCCTAATCAGTTTAACTCAGTCAGTAGAGTGTCTGCCTAGGAACCATAAGGTTCTGGGTATGATACCAGCCTTCGCCAACTCAGCATATGAGTAGCACAAGGATCTATGCAGTAAAGTAAGAAGTCGATGTCAAAACAATCTCCTTGGTCTAGTGTTAGTGAAAAGGGGATAAACTCCCTTGCTGTTTGGCTGATACCAACTTTAGGCAAACTTGACGATGATTTTAATTTGTTTTTATTGCATAATGTTCTACTAGAAATCAAATCAAATCCTGGTATCTCAAGTTAAGAAAAAACTTTACTTTTTATTAAAAATTGGTGTATGTATATGGACTGTATAGTGGATGTGTGTGTGTGTCAAATGGTGTGATACGTTGATTTTATCCAGCCTTTAGCAATTTTAGATTTTTTTCCCCAACCAAATGATCTGACAGGCTGTTCCATCAAGTGAAAACCACAATGCATCTAAATTTTATGAATACCTAATTCAATTTAAAATTTTTTGTAGCCTGAAAAATGTCCAAATTTGAAGCAGTTTGCTTGTATAAGTTTTTGGTACAACCTACATTTGTCAAAGATTTCCAAAATACAAAATGTATAAGTTTTTGGTACAACCTACATTTGTCAACAAAGATTTTCCAAAATACAAAATGTCAAATCAAAATTATAAGCAAATTTATCTTTTTTCTCCCCAACCAAATGATCAGACAGGCAAAATGATAAGAAAATTTATCTGACAAGGATTTAAAGTTTATTTGAATTATTTGATTTTCAAACTTGAAACCTCAATACAGTGACATTTTGAATTAAAAAATGAAAATATTTTCATTTTTTATTTATCTTGTTTTGCTGATCTTTCTGATAACATAAATTCTTCTAAGCAGTAGCTATGTCAGTGCTACTGTATGGCTGCACTGCTTGGGCTAACAAAATGCTTAGAGAAAAAAAAACTAGATGAGATCTGTACAAGAATTGTTGCACACTGTCAGGAAGAAATCCTGGAAGCAGCCCCACACAAAAAAAAGCATCTGTATGTCCACCTGCCTCCTATCAGACAAACCATTCAGGTAAGACAAATAAGACATACCTGACAAATACCTGGAGAAGCAAAGATAAGATCATAAGGGACATTCTCCTGTGGACATATGGACACACCATTGTAAGTTGGCCAGTAAACACCTACATCAATCCACTCTGTATGGATTTTGGATGGCATGTGAAAAAACTTGTCAGGAACGATGAACAATAGGGATGGTTGGAGAAAGAAAGAGAAACTCATGGAGATCCAGGCTGTCAGCACAACATGATGATGATGATGATTCTTGTATTTGTGTACCACAATTTGTTTAGGTTGGTTTCAATTGAATTTGTAAAACTTGAGAAAATAAAATTTAACACAGGAATTGCTTTTCTTTCTAATTTTGTCTGACATTTATGATTCGTTTGTGTATCATTTAGTTTAAGTCCATCATCGTTTTTTTTAATTATGACATTCCAGTCTGTGAACATTTGTAAAATATATGATGTTACTCTCATAATGAAAAGTTTGGAGACATCTAGTCTAGAAGAAGAACAACAACAACATTGAATACAAAATCAAGAATCTTCAAGTTTTTTTTTAGTACTGACACTGTTGCCAAATCCTATCAGTTCTTGCTCTTACATTGCACAACATTAAATGGTATAGAGAGGGGGAGACTTGCTGCATTGGCAACTGTTAGTCTTCCTTACAATCTTACCTATGCTAACATCCAGATTCCGGGGTTGGCCCATGTTTTCTCAAAGCTAAAAAATGCCACAGACACATGTGTGTGAATGGATGGCTTCTCCAACTGAGAATTATTAGTTAATAAAACCCTACAACTGTGAGCAGATTATTTGTATTAGGAATACTTGATACCATATAACTATGTAAATAAATGATTATAGGCAAATAAAAAAAGGGTAATTTTAAAATAAATCAAATTGAACATTAAAAATACTAGGGATAAAGAGGTGCTCCACATTCCCCAAACCTCCAAAACTGGAACCTCACCATTAGATAGAGTTTAACGTCATTCCCAGGGTTTGGGCAATCATATAGGTGGTAGTGGTAGGGCTTGACATGACCAGCTGATTGATGGGAGGGGGCCACTCCGACTGCCCGTCTAGCCTAAGTAAGGAACAAAGTGGAGTGTTGCAGGTCATGGACGGCTCATCCACTAAGACTCCGTCCTTAAGTATCATGAGTCGCCACCCATGGCCAACAGGTATCCCCATTTGGGGGAGTCTTACCCCTCTGCAGAGATGCAGTTGGTACATTCTAACATCCCAGCCGACAGGGCGCTCAAAGCTCGGGGCGTGTGATAGTCATGATTATTATGAAACATTTAGAAATGAATCAAATTTGGCATTAGATAACCCAGAAGAAGTTGATATACCATTAAGTGATTAAAACAAACCAGATTATCAAATAGCCTCTATTTACTGTGGCCTTGTGCCAGACTAAATTAAGCTTTAGATATATTTGTAGAAGTTACACGGTACATGTAGGAGTTCTTTACTAAACATAGCTTAGTTGTTGCATAAGGCCAGAATTATGGGGCATTCAGTGGGAATCAAACTCACTAACAATGGTCTGCTATTCTAATGTGAGGTTCCCTGGTACATGTAAGATTTGACAACAAGATGAAATACCCCTAAATTCTGACATTCAAAGACAAAGTCAAAAGTTCAAATATTTGTTTAATTCTAAACTCAAATCTTTCTGACCATTCCTGCTTTTCTCTTTCCAACTTTAGTTTTTAGTGCCAAAAGAAGCCAAAAAATAAATAAACAAGATTATACCATTTAATCAGAGTGCACTGTAACCTCTTACCTACCCTTTTCTAGAACTGTACTGCTATCCTTCAGAAATTGTTGGGGGGGGCAGGAAGAGTAGGGGCATCAAGTTGTGACTTGAACAGTTCAAAGCTAAAATAAGTGCAATGCTTATTTTTTTTAAAAAAGAAAAAGAACTTTAGTTGCTTTTTTTCCCCCCCACAAAAAACATTGCTATTAAGTAGAATGAATTCTAAGAAGACATTATATATCCAACAGTATTGATCATGAATAAGTACACCCCAAACAAGTTTTTATAAAAAAATTAATTTTCTTCAAAAACCAAAGATACCAAAAATATGTCCAAATATATATATTTATCCAACCCTTCCAACATGAACAGGTTGTGACATCAGGTCAATTTTTAAATGGAGTAAAACTGGTGTGAATTCAGAATTATCCTTCTCCTATACTGGTTGCCTAATCAAAACTAAAGAATCCAGTCTACTCTTTAGCAATAGCTGGGTTGGATTCATCCCTTTCCTAAGGGCATTAGGGCAAAATGAAATGCAGCCCCATCCAGGATCTGAACTTCGGTCATCGATTCCATTTCCTGCAACAATAACCATTATACAAAGTATGCCCTGGTGTGTATATATATATATATATATATATATATATATATATATTTGTAATGGTTTCATCACATCTAAAAAATAAAATTACCCTTTCCTAGAATAACTTTCCTATTTCATATCATTTGGATTTTTTTAACTATTGTTATCATTTTGTAGAATAACCATACTAGTTCCAATTACTGCCGAATTGGTAAGACAAGACAACAAGTAGTCATAACTGAATATGAATATATCTTGCTGCAATACTACTGCAAAATTCCAGGTTATTTATGAAGTCTCATAACATCATGGAAACCAAGCAGCCAATCAGGACTCTAGGAATGGAATCACCCAAATGCATGAGTGGACTATTCTTGATTCCCATAAGTACCAATTGTCTTGGCGTTGGTTCAGTTTTGCTTAGCTAGTCGCTGTTGTCCAAACTAATAATACACTAACCCACTTCAACAATTTTTATTGTTATACACAACATTTTCTATTTTGCCACTAAAATCTAGCAGATCTGGAACAGCTATCCCCAGCATAGGAATGAGAAGTCTGGTATTGAAAGAGAATAGACCTAATATGTTTTTACTGTTACTTCAACTGCTGAACCAAATTATCAGTTATATATTTCATAAGATATATCAAAGTTTGAAAGGAATTCACGACTGACACACAAGTAAACATAAAAAATAGAGAATACTAAAAACATTTGCGTACACTATCTACATACACAATTAATACACACATACAAATATATTTGTAAATTATTGATTATCATCAAAAATAACTAAATACATAAAAAAAAAAACAATGTCTGTTTCAATTCAACCTCCTGTTATTTGCTTTCTGTTTTTTATTTACAATTTATTTTAACATTAACCTTTTATCACTGTCATTTAAAAGACTCCTCTGCTACAATATTAAGATACATTTTATTGCAGTAACATGTTATACTAATTTGCTACATACTCTATCCTCATAACATGTCTATGCAATTTTATTTTTAGTTACAGAAGTTTTGTAATGTTGTTTTTGGCAACAGAAATTCAATGGTGAACCTACTACTTCTTAATCAAGGAAGTATTACGAGGGAAGATGAACTAAGATTTTCAAAAAGATATTGGAAGATAACCAATAGACAATTTTTTTTTAGTAATAGGAAGTTTGATTCTTTGAACAAACTATCATCAGTAGTGGTAAATGTCTCTTCATTAAACTCTTTAAGTTTCTGTTGGATAAAGTTTAGGATAATCATAAATAGTCAACAGAAATGCAACTGCCACTTCCATCTCAAGAAATACAAGTGACAACAATGATGATCAGTTTACAGATCTTCAGACCTAAGAGATCTACCTAAATTAGTTGATGGCCTTTCACTGGAGTCTGAGTGACAACAAGTCTTCTCAGGTCTCCAGGATTCTTCTGAGTATTCTAGCCAATCTTAAATAGGGTGTTACTTGAATGGACGAGATTCTTCCTATTTCTAATGACTCCAGTCTCTTTTCCAAACCCTTGAAGACCATTCCAAAGGCACCAACTACAATTGGTACTACCTTTACTCTCATGTTCCACAGATGTAAGTATTTATTTTTCTTTTGTTTTATTTCATGTTCATAAAATAACTGCTTCAAATTGGTGACATAGCTAAAAGTTTATAGTTGTTTAGAGCAATGACAGTCAAGCTACCACTGTATATATATATATATATATATATATATAATACTTATAGATATTTGAACATACAGACAATTTGATTCTGTTTAGTTTTTGAGAGGAACCTTGACAAGAATAAAATTTTACTGCAGTCTATGAGTGAAAACTAAAACAGGAAGGCATCCCTATATAACTAGAATCTGTCTTATATATATATATATATATATATATATATATATATATATATATATATATATATATATAACTAGAAGATGTCAGTGGAAAAACATTAAGAAAGTACAATATATTTGCCAATTTCTATTACCACTTAACCCCCCCCTCCCTTCAAATCAACTTTTTGGTCGGTAAATGAAACCAACCAGAAGATATTAATTGCAGCATCATTAAACAACCGAACAAGTGATTGACATCTGATGCAGCCTGCAATTCCAATTGAATAACTCCAGAAAATATTTAATCTGTCACTATTGGCTTCAATTTTCACTGTAGATTTTTGCTTTATCTTTTTTTTTACTTTCCACAGAGGCAGACATTATACAGGCAGACATTATACAGAAAGGCAGTATCTTAGTAACAAGCAAGAAGTGATTCAATGGAACCAAAGAAAAAAAAAGCTCATTTGGATCACTTGCATTGTAATTTTCTACTTTATTTTTTTCTTTTGCACCTGCAGATGATATAAATAACAAGAAAAAAAATGTATATAAGACAGAATTTGAGACAAGGATTTGTTTGACTGCATATCAGGAAAGAGTCTCATCCGCATCCAATAATTGTTTTGACTGTCTTCAGCACTATGTAAGAATTGATTAATTTTAATAGCGTGTCAACTGGTCTGGGGTAATTTTATGCCTAGAAATTAAGTAATTCTGTTCCTTGTATGTTTATGTTTACATTTTTTTCTTTAGAGATTTCTTTTTTGCCTACTATTATATCAAATATTCCTGACGACAAGGAAATTTGATGACATACCTAGACTTTACATATGCAATTCTCTATATAGTCAAAACACAATAGAGAAATGGACAAAAATATACATTTTCAGAAAAACAGAATTGCTGAAACAGCAGTTGTACTGCCACTTCCATATCACAAAGTAGAAATATGTTGGATACTGTTGGTGAAGTAAGGATGAAATCAGAAATGCTGTTCTGCTAGGGACTGACCAGTACTTACTTTCATCAGCTCTCAGCAGACACTGGATGCCATCTAGAGGACTTATTAAAAGCAATGGTCTATAGAGATGAATGGCAGGTAAGAATCAAGGGAATGTATGTTTTCAAATATTCCTATCTAATGCTAATCATTTATTTGCAGACAAGTATATGGTTTCAAATATTCCTATCTAACATCAATAATTTTCAAGGAATGGTTTTAAGTAACTAATAATCATTCTTAGATTTCATGTCTTTCTAACATTAATAATTACATTTAACAATAACCATTTGTTTGTACACATTTATATGGTTTCATCTCTAGTAATGCAATCATACAGTAGAATTTGAGACAACTTCATAAAACTTGGAAGAATTCCTATTTTATTTTATCAGAAAGATCAGATTTCTATATGGCTGATAGCCTGTCAAAATTTATCTATCAATATGTTGACATCATCTTCAGTGGATGAGATGCTGCTATCATTATTCAATACTGATAATTTTCCAACATCTATTTGACCCATAAATGGCACCCTAACAGGTACTATCACTCTGAGTCAAAGTGGACATGAGAGTAATTGCAATAAAGGGGTACTCCACACAATCCAGAGCTCAAGAACTGGAGTCTCACCACCAGATGCAGAATCTCCAATTGGAGGGGGGGCAGCATATTCTAAGCCCCCAATGACAGGGTGGTATCTATGGATTATCTTTAAGCATTATCCAGATCATTTAGACAAAAATGTTTTGCGAAATATCTTGTGCGATATCCAGTACACTTATTGCTTTTAACTTTAATTGTTTACGAATAGTCTTAATTCACTGCAAAGGTAAGAAAACCCATGATAAAAAAGATATCAACTACCCAACAGTGATTATTTTCACTGCCATTTGCAACCATTACATATTATCTTCTATCATTATCTGGTTCATTGTCATAGCAAGAAGACAGATCAAAGAATGTTTTCTCAAAATATCTTGTCAGTTGCAGCGGAATAATCACTACTTACAGTACCTTCATTATGCCTATGAATTATTTTGAAACATTATTAAACTCGCTGCTAGAGCAAAGAAATATATCTTCTTGCAAAATATCTCATCATTCACTCGAGGATTATCATAGTCTATGAATAGTTTTAAATCACTATCCAATTCACTGCCAGGAGTAAGAAGACCCCAGAGAAAGAAATTTCTTGCAAGATATCCTGTCAACCACTGTGGGTAAAAGTCTGACTGGAAGATGCGGAGGAAAAATGAAAAAAAAAGAAACGAAAAATCAATATCCAGTTAACCAGAGCAATGAGTAATTTTGTTAGTAATTTGATCTACAGTCATAAAATCCTGAGAACATGGAATAAGAAATGTTTTTCTCTGTCTATAGCATTACATACAAATAAAATAAACAATTAGAATCATCAGTGTACAGTATTTGAAAGCCTTATATTAAGTGCAAGACTTGTGTTTATGGGGATATTTTCTTCTTTTTTTAGAGGCATTACTAAGTAGATTAAATCATTTGTCTTTTTGGTCCCTTTTGTTCCGCTTGATTCTATTATTTTTATCTTCTCAATTTGACGTATGCACAAATAAAGATAAAGAAAAATCGCATCCATTAATGGCATTTCAAAGATGATTCAAATGAACATGAAAATAATACTGAAATCACCCGTGACTTATATTAATCAAATATCAGTTATTTTATAAAAAGGTTCTTTTGAGCTGACTTCATCCTTTGTAGAAGCGGATAGTTACATCCAGTTCAATAGAAAGAAACAGAGTCGGACTGAAACGGACCATTTGATAAAGAAGGAAAGAGAACTGATAAAGAGAACACCCCACTCACAACGCACAAAATAAAGTGGTTTTGGTTGATCAGTTATAAAAAGCAAAAGAAGATATATAACCTTTAATACAGCAAGTGAAATCTATCTATGAAGAATAATTGATAAATTTGTACCCTAAGGTACTGTAGCGAGAGAGTTAGGTTATTGACGACTGAGAATAGACGTTGTATGAATGTAGTCATCTTAGAATATCATAACTTGTGCTAAATGGATAAGAGTGAACAGTAACAATGAAGAAAAAAACTTGTTCAAGATAAAAAGAAAGATTTTATTCTCATTTGAGATGTTGTTTGTTTGTTCTTTCAGGGAATATGTCAACAGGTTACAGCAGAACATCAAAGACATCAGTTGCACTGTTCCAACTAAATTCAATTACACTTTAACTTTTTAAATTTACACTTATTATCCATCTATTAGGACAAATCAAGCTGGCCAAGGATTTAGTTTCAATAGATCACACTGGGGTGGCTACTCTAATAAGTACGACACTCCGAGTCAATTTGAAGTTTGTAAGAGTTTTATATTTTTTGTTCTAGAAAACTGAAAATTATATTTCAGTGATTGTTGAAAACCTTTGCAATACGCAGTCATCTTTAATAATAAAAATCATTTGTTTGCACAGTTATATTCCTATCCTATGTTAATCCTTTTCAAACATCTATTTGAATCATAGATGGGATCCTAACGGGTATTATTACTCCAGGCCAAAGTGGACCTGGGAGTAATGGCAATGAAGGACAATCCCCAGAACTTCAGAATTTGAGTCTCATCAATGAATGTCATTAAATTCCATACCTAGAACACCATTATTTTTTGTTGGGGGGTGTTTACCCCCTCTGCAGATGATGGAGTTGACATATTCTAGGCCTCACTGACATGGTGATATCCAATGGATTAGCAAGTTTATATATCAGATTAATTCCCCAGCATTGTTACTAGTTTGGGATTAGGATTAAATGTCCCTTAATTTACTGGCCTTATTCTAGACTAAGTTGTTAGTATAGAGAGTACAATTCATTTAATTGTAAAAAAGAAGGAAACCAGTAAGAAAGCTATATATATATATATATATATATATATATATATATATATATATATATATATTTATATATTATATATATTTATATGTAAGTATGAATACATTGCTTAAATGAAGATATTAATATGTTGTGAAAATATGATTATTGTTTTAATCATTTAATATTTAAAGGTGGCCATTATGTTGCCATTAACCTCATTGTCAATTCATTTCCCATTTATAAAATTTACAAAATAATTAATTGAAAACAAATTAATAAGCAGACGTATTCTTCAATTAGCATTTAATAGTTATCTCCCTTGGGAAATTATAATAACTGAGGTGAGTACAAACACAAATGCAAGAATATCATTAAGTTTCAAATACAAAAAAAATCAAGAAACAGACAGAAAGAGCAAGTGTGTGAGAGAGAGAGAGGGAGAGAGAGAGAGGGAGAGAGAGAGAGAGAGAGAAAACAAACAAACAATGTGAAAGATAGAGAAGATGTTAGTGTGAAAGATATATATATATAGAGAGAAACAGAACATTTGAGACAGACAGACAGAAAGTGTGTGAGTGACAGAGACAGAATGTGTGTGAGAGAGACAGACAGAAAGTGCATGTGTATGAGAGAGAGTGCAAAAGAGCAAAATGAAAGAAAGACAAAAAATGTGAAAAAGAAAAAGAGCAAGTATGAGAGATAGAACAATTGTGAAAGGGGGAGAGAGAGAGAGAGAGAGAGAGAGCATAATTTTAAAGAAGGTGAAAGAGTAATGTGAAAAAGAGAAAGAACAAAAACCAAAGAGGGAGTGAGAAAACATGTGAGTGAGAGAGAGAGAGAGGGAGTGAGAAAACATGTGAGAGAGAGAGAGAGAGTCAAAAAGAAGAATGTGTGTGTGCGTGTGTGTTGGGGGGGGGCATGAAACTAACAATTGACTTAAGTCTAGGTTTCTAACTGAACAGATTTTCTACACCATGGCTTGCTATGGCCTTTTATATAAGCAGACAAAAATAGAGAGAAAGAGAAATCAGATGTTTGGAGAGAAAAGCTGGAAAGGAAAAAAAAGGAAAAAATTAACAAATTCTTTCTAAGACAGCCCCAGGCAAATGAATGATCTAAAGATAAAACTGTTACTCCATGGTGCCACCAGTACATATATATATATATATATATATATATATATATATATATATATATATATATATATATCTTAGCAACAAGGAGGGGTGTGTAAATGTTTAAGGTTGATTGAGTCAGAAATTTTCACTTGACAGCACACAATTGTCTTATGAAAAGATCGAAACTTATTTGGACTCAGGGATAGAATGCAGTTTGAATGTCTGGCATGATAAATGGCCGTATGATACCAGGGGGGGTTATGAAAGAAAGGGATCAATCTGAAGGTTTTTCCGGGGTGGGTGAGGGGCGTGGAAGTGAGTATGAAAAAGTAAATGTTAGCAAAAAGAATGTGATGAATTGAACTAGTAGAAAGAAATAGTTTTCAAAAAAGCTGTTAAAAGGTGAGAAAGACCTTTTGAAAGACATTCATACAAGTTGGAAAAAAAAAAGATGAAAATCTAAGATAGGAGATAATTAATAATAGAACTTGAATGATCATGGTTCCTTCCCATTTTCCTGCCTAAGTAAATTCTGAATCAACATGTTTTTTCTTGAATGAGATAGTGCAGTAGTTTCTCATTGACAGTTTCTTTCTTATCTAACAGGTTTCTCACCACCACTGATTAGAGAGCTCTATAATGCTTGGGACCGGGTTAGCTCAGTCGGTAGAGCGTTCGACTAGAAACCACTAGTTTGATACCAGTCCCCACCAACTCAGTGTATGAGTAGCACAGGGATCTGTGCGGTAAAGTAAGAAGCTGATGGAAGGTGTGGCACCCCACCTCAGATGCTAAAAAAAAAAATCTCCTTGGTCTAGCGCTATTGAAAAGGGGATAGACTCCCTCACTGACTGGCTGATACCGACTTTAGGCCGCCCCATCGACTTTACTTTTTTACTTTTATAATGTTTGGTATTTTATCCATAGTCAAGGGAGATATAAGACTGGTTTAGTAAAGCATTCACCTCAGAATCACAAGGTTCCAGGTTCAATACCGATCCTCGCCAACTCAGTATATGAGTAGCACAGCTTGGATAATTTGATCTGTGTGGAAAAGCAACTGAGAGCTGATGGTAGGTGTGTTGCACCAGCTTAGCAAAAAAAAAAAAAACAATCTCCCTGATCTAGCACTAATGAAAAGCAGATAGACTCCTGTGTTGTCTTGCTGATAGTGACAATAACTCACTCTGCCAATTTCCCTTTTTACTTAGGGGAGGCATAGTTTCATGCCTTTCTCAGATGCAACATGAAGACAAACAACCTCTAATGAAAGTTTAACTCTATTTACTGATCCTATTCTTGGCATTGATAAGCATTCTGCTATTTGTATCTCCACAACAGAATTGTACATTTAAGCATTATATGTATCATGGGGAATTTGGCTCCCTATTTACGTGGAATTGAATACATTAAAATAATTAAGTTTTCAGAAACAAGTAATTTTTCAATTGTATAAGTTAAGTTTAGAATTATGTAAACAAAAGATAACCGAATAAATATTAGTTTAGAAATAGTTTAGAAACAATAAAAACAATGGTTTAAATTCCATTGAAAATATGTACGCCATCGGAATGTTACAAAATCATCCGATATTTACGTTATTAGAAAACAGCTGATATTTGAAAATTCCAATATTAAATTTAACTTAATAATCACGTAGACAATGACAAAAGAAAATTATAAAAAGGCCCATTTAGCTGAAAAGCGGCAGTTGGGGCGAATGCCCCCTAACTCGACAGACGGAGCGGAAGCTCTTCCTAACTCGACTCAATTGGGAGAAGTCGCTGTCCGAAAACACAAAATGTAGCATATCAGGTCTGTCTCTTATTTTCGTTTCCTATTTTCTCTATTCCACTCAACACAACAAGTTTAAATCAGAGACATTGTTTTATCAAAACTGCTACAAATTTGACAAGTCCAAATGCACAAATATAAACAAACTTACGCTCTCAGCAAACACAACTACCAACAGACACATCAATGAAAGAACAATTGACTATCACTATATTAATTGTAATATTTTGTATATAAAGTCGTTTCTTTTATAAATTTTTACATTCTTTTGTTTTCTACGGAAACTACATTTCCGTAGTCTTATACATTTAAATTGTGGGGATCAAAACTCGGATCTTCTTCAACCCATCACAAACACCAGACAATTACGGTCCTTACAGTATTTACAAGTAGGATGTGACACATGGTTAATTTCTTAAGCAAAGTTTACCAGGTTTGAATTCAGAGTTTTCTTTCTCCTAGATTGCTTGCCTAACCAAAGGTAAAGAGCCCAGGCATCCCTACAATTTACTCATAGCTGGAGGGAGAATAGTTGGATTTGTAGATTTTCCAACTGGTAATGGTTACTGTCATAGGAAATGGATACAATGAGATGAGTTCAATTCCTGGATGAAGCTGTTTGCATTTCACATAGTGCTAATACCCTTGTGTCATATCCTACTCATGGTGGGGGGATTTGGCTAATTACATACACATATTCTGTACATTCTATACATATAATGCATATATTCTACATACACTGATCTGCTAAATTGGATCCTTACTTTGTGTCTCAGGTAACCAGGTATTTTTTTCTATGACTCTCTCCTATGACTTTATCTGCTTACCAGAAAATCAAGACTTTAAAACAACAGTTTTACATTTGTAAGAAACACAATGACCATCAGAGATCCATAAACATTAACCTTTTTATTGAAGGAAGTCAGTCAGTCTACTATTGGTTTGAATAATGTGACTGGCCAAGCACAACTGAACCAGTGTCAAGACAACTGGTACTTATGGGAATTCAGAATAGTCCACTCATGCATTTGGGTGATTCCTTTCCCTGAGTCCTGATTGGCTACTTGGTTTGTATGATCCTCCGAGGCTTCATAAATATCCGGCCATTTTGCAGTAGTCTTTGCAGCAAACCAGAATCATATTGGGTTACGACTGCTTGCTGTCTTATCTTGCCAATTCGATGGTAATTGGACTTAGTATGATTATTCTACACTTTTGACAATGTTTATTAAACTTACAAAAAACATTATTTGGTGTTACTCATTTAAAATTCTGTCTGCAAAGTTTTTAAACCAAGCAAACAGTTTGAAACATTTTGAAATATTTATCACAAGAAATAATTAGTAAAATGACTAAAAAGATTAACTATAAAAGACTAAATATGAAATGTATGAAATAATGTACAGTACAACCCCTCCCCACATCCTGTAAATAAAAATAAACTAAATAAAAAAACATCACCCTTAAAGTTAGAAAAAAAATCCTAAACAGAATAGATACATACACAAAATATGAATTTTCAACTTGACAGTCAGGGTTCGATTCACGCACAAGGCAGTCTTCCTATCTATAGCTCTGCTGACGAGGCCTAATAGGCCGAAATGTACATACAGAGATTGATTTTTCTCGATTTGTTTAGCCTTACATTTGAATAGGTATGCCCACCTAAATAATTAAATATTAATTAATTAAATTTCAAAATTACGTACGACTTCAATTAAGCACATATTCTCCCAAAATTTGTCGGCTAAAAAAGCCATATCAAAACACATCATTTGTGTATTTACTTCTCATATATATATATATATATATATATATATATATATATAAGTGCATTGATGTAAAGAATTGTTTTTTTTACCTAATTTATTAGATACTGACATGTTTGATCCCTACTTAGTATTATTTCCTTTTTAGTAAACAGCAATAAGTTTGTTTAGTGCTTAGATGGTTGTCTACTTAACCAGGGTGTTGTGTGTCAGACTAGTTTTGTTAAATAAAAGTTACTTGATATGCCATCATATATAGTAAGCTAGACAAACAGACCATTATTAGTGAGTTTGATTTTAACTGGGTGCCCCATATTTTTGTTCTTGTGATAAACTAAGCTAAGAAAATGACTACCCAATATTATTTTCCTTCATAGATTAAATGTGTGCACGAGTGTGGAAAAAGATTCCCCCAAAACTGACGAGGCAGAAGTAAAGAAAGGTTTTCCAGTTGTTAAATTTGCATAAGCAGGCTGGCTATATTTTCAGATGATTTGGTACCAACAGAAAAGAAAAAAAAAACAGATTTTCAAAAAGATAACTACAGTGTGGAACAGAACATGTCAAAATTATCATTGTGTAGCATCAATATCTTTCATATCATTTGGAATAAATTGCAGACAATGACTATCATCAACATGAATTCCATAAGCCATAGGGCCACTGTTCCGTTGCATAATGCACAATGTGTCTTCCTGCCAGTCATTTGCAATAGCATGGGTACTGGAAAATATAGCCCCTATCCATCCAAAAAACACGGGCCTCTTCTTTGATTGCAATGTGCTACACTCCTTAATGTTCAGTATCAGCCAATAAAAATGTTCCACAATTCCCATCCTTCTATTTAGTGTATTTCCCATTTTACACCTGGTTTTAAAGAGTTATCTTTCCTTAGATTTACCAACCATCCTCCATTTTGCAGTAAGTTGTTAAATGAAGCACCAGTATGCACTAATTCTAACTTATTAACTCAAGAAAACAAAAACCCAATTATTAGTCATCCCAATTATTTATTAACTCATCACTAACTTACTATTTACTCCAGAACACTTGAGCTGCCCTGTCGGCTGGGGCGTTAGAATGCACCGACTACACCTCTGCAGAGGAGTAAGACTCCTCCAATGGGGCCACCTGTTGGCCATGGGTGGCGACCTGTGATGCTTAAAGATAGAGCCCAGGTGGATGAGCAGTTCATGACTTGCAATACTCCACTTTGGCCCTATCTTGGGCTAGATGGGTGGTCGGAGAGGCCCCACTCTGATCAATCCGCTGGTCACATCAAGCCCTAGCACCTATATGATTTTCGCAACCCTATTGCCCTTATGGCAAGCCCCAACCCCTTTTTATCATATGGGTGCTAGAAGGTGGTAACTGAGGGTCTACATGTCCTGGGAATGACGTTAAACTCTATCTGATGGTGAGGTTCCAGTTTTGGAGGTTTGGGGAATGTGGAGCACCCCTTCATCACCATTGCTCCCTGGTCCACTCTGACCCGGAGTGGTAGTACCTGTTAGGGTCCCATCTATGGCTTAAAAACATTTGATAAACAAAATTGTATTATCCATTAAGAATGAATTCATTTCAAAACTTTGTTGGCATTAAATGACCCACCAAGGTTAATATGCCGTAAAACAAACCAAACCAAGAACCCTTCTGAGTGATAAGGGCATTGTTCCATTGCATAATATACAATGTGTTTCACAGCCAAACAGTTGTATGCGATAGCATGGGTCCTGGCAAACATAGCTCTCATCCATTTAGCAATAAAACAACTCTGACCAAGAGTGTTAAACATAACATGAACTTTAATATAAGCACATGGAGAAACATTTATAACATAGTATACAGATACGTGACAAAGATACATAATGTACACGTGAATGACACATAAAAGGAATAAGGATACAAAGTAGATATATCTAGATATAGAAGTAATGAAGGATTATGGAGAGTCCATAAGAAAGTCACTTACTAAATGCCTTGTGTGGGGGTAGACAAACTGTCCTAACTCATAATTGTTAAGTCCCAGAGAGGAATAAGGATTCGAATCTGGTGCTTGCCTGCTTAAATAGCAAAACACCCGAAACACAAGGGAAGATAACTCTTCCAACCTAATAGGGGCGGATAACCCCACAATGGGTATAACACTAAACTGCTTTCAATGGTGAGGCTCTAGTTATAGAGCTTTGAGAAGTGTAGAGTCATCTCTTCATTGCCATTAATCCCAGGTCCACTCTGACCCAGAGTTGTAGTACCTACTAGAATCCTTTCTTTGTGTCAAATAGATTTGTTCAAGATAATGTTTAAAATAGTATTTAACTATATATTCTCTTAAAAATTTGACATTGCAACTTTTTTAACTTTTTGAAATGATTGAAGTGGCTTACAAAACCTGAAACAAACAAAGCACATGTACAAAATTAATAATTTAAAATTGTGACAATTTACCCATTGCAACCTGTAGATGATATTAGTCACCCCCATAAAAGATCAATATTCATAAGATTTAGTCTCTCAGATAATATATATAAGATGAGATATATTCAAAAAGCATTGATGCTGAAGTTGTATGTCCCAAGATAGAAATGAACAATGAATGAAACATGAATTTCCCTCAAAATAGTCTCCTTGGTATACAGAACACTTATTCTAGCTAAAATTTCAATTGATCAAAGCAACTCTAAAACTAAAATATTTCTCTTAATGTCCTCTTCCACTTCCTCAAATCTCTTCCCCTTGAGATGAATATTCACTTTAGCAAATAAGAAAAAGGTCACATGGACCTAGGTGAATAAGTGCAGAGTGTACCACTCTTGCATAACCTTGTGTCTCACCAAAGATATTTCATTGAAAAATTATTGAGACTGACTTTATAATATTTTCTAATTGGTACGGAGTTGTCTAGAGAGCAGACTAGATGTTTAGACATCATTGTTGATATATCCGGGTTAAGGGATATATTATGAAGTTGGTATTTGGTATATTATTGCAGTAGTAGTTGGTGCGTCGAATAGCAGCACATCTTCCGAGCAGTCGTGGTGTAGTCTGGTGAGTAAGTTTAGGCTTGTAGGCTTAGGCACCTGTACCAACACAGTGTTGAATATTTATACATGACACTGTCCAATCAGATTATAGTGAGGGGGTACCAAGGTATTTACATATTCATTACATCAATTATTAAGTTACTCAACTGTGTTCATGTCTTCATTTGAATTTTAAAATAAAAAATATTTAAAGCTTCAATCTTGATACTTTTTGATCACACTGAGTCCCCAATAATCAAATCAAGAGATAAGAAAGAGACATGAACCAAAAGTCGGAGCGACTAATCAGGCGGAACAAATAGTTTATGTAGAGATCTAGAAATATGACTATGGTGATGAACTCAGTTCACTGGAAAGTGATGGCTTCACTAAGAAGATCTGAAGATGACCATTTCTAAGTGAGTCACAACAAACCTATATATCTAGATTAGAATTTTTTCTTTGTCTCTTCATATGTTACACTCATGTTACACTCATCCATATCCGTTCCTGATAGACCAGCAAGATATTCTTCAAGCCTCCCCTCAAGTGAGTGAGATATTCTTCTACATCTCCTCACAACAGTGGGATATTTCCTCCCTCCCCTTCAGTCATTTGGGATATTCTTAATTGTAGAAGTTTACCTTCTTTCTCAGCCTAATATTACTGATAAAAACAACATTTTGTGGCTAGAAATTAGGGGTTGTTCATTACAAGAAAACATTCATTACTGGACTATATACATAATAATTAAAAAACATTGTAATAGTACTTCGAATAAATTATTATCAATTAAGCCAACAGTAGGAGAATGGAAGCTAGGATATATAAAATCCTGAGAGGAAGAAGTAATACTGGCTCAGCTGTGCATTGACCATACAAGACTTACATACTCTTTTATGTTCAAGCAGGAGGATCAACCACAGTGTGGAATATGCCAAACACAATACACTGTCAAACATTTCCTCATGGAGTGTGAAATTCCTGTTCCAATCAGAAGGAAATATTTTACTGCAAATAATATGAGGGATCTGTTTGAGAATATTTTTGGATCTGTTTGGATGATATTTTATCCTTTTATATATAATAAATTATCAATCAGATATGAAATATATCTACAAAAATAAACATGTAAAGGAAACTTGAGTACCAACTTTTATCTCACACGCTAACAGTTTTTGGCATTAAATAACCCACAGGGTTATCATAACAAACAAACCAAACCAAGTTAATGAAAATTATTTATACCAATTTGAAGATATTAAAAACTTGAAACAGAGACTTTTATCAAAATGATTTGTTTTGGCATAAAATGACCCAAAAAGTGTTGATATGCCATAAAACACCCAAATCAAACCTAATTACTACCAGCAGGATCTGTGGAAATTCCATGGAATGAAAAAAATCGAGATATTTAACCAAGAAAGGATGATTTGTAATTCCATTACATATAAATCCTATTGTTGCCTTTGCAATAAATAATATAAAAATATACAATAGCATTTTTGTATTCTCAGAACACATTAACACTTCAGCATAGCAATATAGACTAATTTAAGTTTTCTGTGCAACTTGATGATAGGTAAAGTTAGCACAAGGCAATTCCATCAGAGTTGAGCACAGTGTTTGATTTTATGCAAATCATCCTTGCTTAAATATATCCTTTTGATTTGTTTTGTTCCATGCAATTTCCACAGGTCCTGATAGTAAAAAAGAATTCTTTAAAAAAGTTTTGGAACTTTCCAGATTTCAGCCTTTCAAAGGAATTGATTTTGTTAGATACAAATACAATATTTACGAGCATGGCACCTGCCAGTAATAAATATGTAGATGTCTGAGATAAAAATAAAAAATAAAATTCAAAGAAACAAAAAAAAAAAAAAATGAAAGGCAGAGACAAATCTTTTCATGCCTGAATACATTTCATCACTGCTTTGGTCGTTATATAACAAGTGTATCTTTTTTTTCTTCCTCTTTTATTGGTATTTATTTTTTACACCAATGATACTTTTAAAAAAAAATTCTTAAGCAACATCAGTGACTACAAGAACATTTACAAGGGAAGAAGAAAATCAGTAAAAATGGTGAAGCAAAACCGATGCATTGTTTTTAAGAGCATTCATGATAAATAGTTGTAAAGCACGGCAATATATCATATGCAGAAGTCGGCACAAAATCTAGAAAAACACACAACAGTTGGGAGGATAAAATTGAGGTTTTTTTTTTCTTTTTCTTTTTTTTAAAGAGTAATGGGTATAAGCTTTGTAAATGTTTCTTTTATTCATGATGTTTCATTGTCGGAACCGCACTGTATAAATCTTTCACTCTTAACCAACAAAAAAAAAAAAAAAAAAAAAAAAAAAGAAAGAAAATTGTTACACACATTGCACAGTTGGATAACAACACTGATAATTATATCATCTTAACACTTCTTACTTCATTATGACTTCAATACTGATTTCCAGTGGGCCAGAGCACAAATTTTCACTTGATCTTTAAAATTAAGCAACACCCAACTAGCAAGTGCTGGATGGGTGACCAAATTTATATTCTGTTGTTGAAAATGATATCTTTTTTTAAAACAGAAATAAAAATTTATACTCAGCACTGTATTAGCTTATGTTTTAATGAAACCTGATGTATAGAAATGGTTAAGTAGCTTGTCTTTGAGAACACGGAAAATAAAGTAAGTTTGATTCTTACTGCATGTTTTATTTTTTACCTTGTAAAAGACTAAGTTAATATCATTAAATATCTACAGTATAACCCATAGATAAGTACTCCCCTAACATTTTTAAAAAATGAAATGCTAATTTTCTTCTAAACCAAAGCTACTGTGATGTTATTATTTCTAGTGGAGCATCATACAATCAAAAGAAATATTAGGTATTATTTATTACCAAACTCAGTTTTTTTACAGAGTTTAAATGATACAGAGTTTGTTAATTTGGTAAGTTTGTTAAGTAGTACCTAATGATATCCGTTTTTATCACATAATATTACACTAGAAATAATAAAATCTTGGCATATTTTATTTGGAAAAAAAATATTGGGAGAAGTGTATTTATTTACAAGCAGCCTATACATTTGCTTATCATCTGATCCTGTTATAAAAGTGTGTGTATATATATGTATATATATATATATATATATATATATATAGGGCCAGTTTAGCTCAGTTGGTAGAGTATCTGCTGAGGAACCACAATATTAGATACTGGCCCTCGCCAACTGAGTAGCACAGCTTGGATCTGGGTGATAGTTGGGTGCTGATGGTAGGTGTGGTGCTCCACCTCAGACACAAAAAAATCTCCCTGGTCTAGCACTAGTGAAAAGGGGATAGCCAATACTGATAATAGGCCACTCCACCCAATTTACTACTTACTATTATATATATATATATATATATATATATATATATATATAGAAAGAGAGAGAGAGAGATTATGCAATTAACACAATGGTTATCGGAACCTAAAATGGAAGAGAAACAAAATTTGTGCTTCATTTCTTTTTATGTTTAACTCAATTCCACGTAAAAATACTAGCATTATTTATCTGGCTTTTAAGATAGTAATTGATGTTGATGAAATACAAAATCCCAAGCATTTTCATCAAGAAAGAACTTCTGGATAGACAACATTGCTTATGAAGTATATCTTCTACTTCTTGTTGGACCTTTTGAATAGCCTCAAAACAAAATAATTTCCAATTCCAAACAATTCATAGTTTACATTTATGGAAAAAAATTCCAAAGAAAAAAGAAAGGTAATTTACGTTTTTCAAAAAGTTCTCCTTATTTATTGAATGACCCTCATATGCGGAAGAAGCAATGATCATATTGCATTTAAAGAGAATTCTAACTTGGAATCCAATTTTATGTTTCATACTAAAAATTAAATTCTGAGATGTAAACATGAACTGAATGTTTTCACTTATGTTCAAAAGAGTAAATGCTTCAAATACTGTTAAGAACTCAACTTTGTTTTACAGAACAATTTACTTTATTAGCATAAATTTTTTTTTTTTTTTGGCTTTCAGTTTAATAAATGTAGAAGGTTACTTTTACAGCAAAAAGTAAATAAAGTAAATAAAGAAAGAAAACGAATAAAATAGCTTCAGTTGAGCCTGAAGTTTCTGAGTTTTTTGTTAAACTGTTCCTGTGAATCAATAATTCTATCAATATCCAAAGGTAATTTTTTCCCAATGCAATTCAATTTGTTAAAAGAGCTTTTACTTTTCAATTGAATTTAAGAAGGTAAATTATTAATTACGTGTTACTTATCAATAATTTAGATTTTGGCAATGAAATGTCGGAAAGAAAGAAATTAGAAGAAAAATTCATCAGTAATTGATATTCTAATCCATAGATTTTCTTTCCTATGAAAAAGAGAAAATTCAGTAAATTTTCTGGGCAAATTGAGTTGCATATACAAATACTTATTCTATCAGCATCATCAAATGAAACAAAAGTTTTTAAGCAAATAAAACGGTCATTAACCAAAGATAATTACAGACGTAAAAGATGGATTTTGCTACTTAACTTAGAAGGGAATATATATATATATATATATATATATCCTGCATGCACACACACACACATATATATATAATATATATATATATATATATATATATATATATAAATAAATTGAAATTTGGTATGAGGCTTTGTTTTGTCATTGAAAGGTTAAGGACACCCAGTGGCATCCACTGGCTGGTAGGTCGCCTAAAATCTAAGTTGTGGGGCATTCAGGAAGTATCATTTTTTTAAAAGATCTCAAGCATTTTAACACAAGCAAGAGAGACAACTTTTAGACATTAATTATATCTAATGCATTAATTAATTGGTTTTTCTTGAGTATAGATGTAATCAATTTTTACCACTAAATTCAATGACCTGGAATCACATTTTTAGATATTTGCATTAATTTTAATTTTACTGAAAGAAACTTGGATTTATTCTGGGGGGGAAAAAGAGAAAAGATTCTTTAAAATTTTACATAATTTTTTTCTCCATTTTTTGAGTAGTAGTAAAAAAATTACATTCTTTAAAAGATTTGTTTACATATTTCATAATATGCATAGCAAATAAATGCTTTAATAATATATCATCATTTACAAAAAAACCAGCAATATCAGTAAAATTGAGATGAAAAAAAGAAACTTCATATTTTTGTTCTCTCACAAAGAGGAAAATATTTATTAAATTTCTGAAGAAGGGATCTTTCCAGTCATACTCTTGAGAAATGTTGACCCTAAGTCTTTACAATGGCATCAGATTGATCTTCAAGAAGATGAATTGAATTTCAACATTCATGTAATTCAGCCAAAAATAAAGATATTTATCCTGAGCAATGCTGGGTGTCTCACTAGAATAAACTAATTTTGTTTTAAATTTAATTATAGTTTTGTTAAGCACAACAGATCCCAAGTCAACACAGACACACACACAGCAGACACAAACATAACACATACACACGTGCGCACACAAAAGCACAACAAATAGTATACCACAGATAATAAAAAAATCACACCAACAGCTGAGTGAAGATCATACACACACACTGATGCATGCAAATAAACAAACTACATATAGCTGGGGGACCTGCCTTAGCAAAAAAAAAAGAAGAAAGATAAGCCAAATCTATACACACACACACACGTACACACACACACGTAAAGATTTCGGAGGAAGATATCACTAAACATACAATAGTATGGACAGATCATAGCCAGAAGGTAACAGTTCCAGACCTTAGCTTTCAGAAATCTTCTGATGAAGGGATCTTTATCCCAAAATATTAAGAAAATTAATCAAAGGTAGATGAACAACATCATAGTTACCTCATTTTTTCTTTAAACTTGCATTGTGATAGCCTTCAAAACCAACCACCAAACCAAACTAATTTTGCATACATACATGAATTCACACAAACACATAGATATATAAACTAAACGTACACACACACACTAAACTCACACCAATACAAATCCACAAATAGATACACTCCAACCAATTTTGTTTTTATAAAAAGTTGATTTTCTTCTAAACATGGTAACAAGATTTTATCATTTCTAGTAAAAAATCTTATAACCAAATTAAATATTATTAGGTAACATTTATTATTAAACTCTACTGTAACTACTTTGTAACTGAAACTTTAGTTGCAACATCTCTTTAACCAAAAATAAAATTGCATCAATATAAAGATGTGTACTTATTTTTGTACTTTATATATATTAAATATACTTCACAGAAAAATTGTTGAATTTATAATTCAAGTTTGTTTTCCGATATATTTATATGAAATAAGCAAAATAATTAATTAAGAGATACAAAATTTGCATACTGATGTCTTTTGTTGCATATAAATGATATTAAAATCAAAACCATTTATTGATGCCGAAGGCTTTTTAAAAGAAAAGATTTTCAAACTTGAGAGTCAACATTATTACTGCAAATATTTTGAAAAGTCAAAAAGAAAAGAGACAAGTAATTTTATGCCATAGGCAATTAGTAGCAAAAATGAATTTGTACGTGATTTGCCTCAAGAGATTGCTAAACGAATTCCATTCTCAATCTTAATTTGCCTAGTTATCAAATATAAACAAGAAACTAAAGTCTAATTAAATCAATGCAAATACAGACCACCACCTCCCCAAAGTGAGAAGTTAAGAGAAATCATTAGAGAAACTCACCCCTCCCCCATCTCTCACATAGTACCCATAAAAGATGAATGGATTATTTAGATATTTTGATAAAATCTTCAAAGTCTTCAATTTTTTTATGGCCAACATTTGTTTGGTATCTGTATGACTGGATGCAAAAAATGTGTCATTTAAAGTTTTTTTTTTTTCTTCAAATTACTAATGCTGAGTTCAATCCTCATTGGGTGTTATAGGCATATTGTTTTCTTAAAGAATTGCTTTGAGGGGAAAATTTCAGAAATTTCCTCTATATCTCATGTGCCACATAGGAAATTTATGAACTTTGTCACGTCAGAGATAAATGATATAATGGCTATCAATGCAGGAAATAGTCTTGATGAGCCAAGTTCAAATGCTGGACAAGGATGTTTGTATTTTAATTTTATGCTAATGACCTTTGGGAAGGTCAATTTTGAAGTTGTGTAAAGTTAGTTTGAATTCAGAGTTTTCTATCTTGACCATTAGCCAAACCAACGTTAAAGAGCCCAGTTCATGTATTGATCTATATGTGAGCAGTCATTATAATCCAGCTATATTGGCACAACCTGTCATAGTTTTGGATAACACCTTGTATATATTAAGTTTGTGCAAGAATTCCCAGCAGTCTTTTGTATAAATTAGAAATTAAATTTACAGCTAGAAACCTTTGCAAACACCTAACATTTGTTTAATCAGATTGTTTTGTTTGACCACAAATGGGTATTCGGTTTATTCCTTAAAAACCAATAGAAATCAAATTTGCTACATCAAGACTGTCATAGATAAATCAATTTAGATCATCATTGGAAGTTAAAAGTTTTTCTAAACTACAGACAGTAAAATCCTCATTGGCTATTCTAGATATATTGTGTTCTTAAAGAATTTGTTTTGAGGAAAACAAAACTTCATGAATAATGTTTGGTGGTTCAAATCCTGGACAAGGCAGTTTGCATTTTTACGTTTGTGCTAATGCCCCTGGAAAAGGCATGAATCTCTCTTTCTCCCTCCAAACTTTGCATATATACTTAGCTTTGGTAAAGAAACTGATCTAGGAGAAGGAAACATTTAGAGGGCATGGGGGTAGCAACTCCAGCCCATAAAAAACCTATTTGCTATGGAATTTCAACACCAGCAGAAATATGGTAGGGAATGACCCTAAACTCCACAAGGGTATGGGACACATTTACATGTCTAATGAAGAAAACCTCTTCTAGCCTCCAAAACCTATAATTGGCACATTACCATCCTTGAAGATCTGATCGCAGACAAGACGGAAAACTTCATTAGAATTCCACTGATTAGGAAAATGAGACTGATTAATTATACACTAACCAATTGGGTGATGCTTGATTAAAGTAATTAACGATTTATGACAATGATGATAAGGTCAAGATGTGCACATTTTGATGAGAGAGAAAGAAAGGTGGATTAATTTTGGTTTGTTTTGGCTGGCAAGGAACTACTTTGTTACTGTACGTCTGTCCTTTGGAAAGAAAAACAATTACTTTGGAAAATAATAGTTGTCAATTATGTCCACTTATAAGCAATTATTGAATATATATATATATATATATATATAGGCTCAGATGTAAGGTAAAACTGGCCCATTACAAAGAAAATAAGATGCTCAAGATGACATCTTGATATTATACATACAGGCACAAACATATATACCACACTGTGAGTAGAGCTTGGAATTGTGACTGTGTACTCTGCAGAAGAGTGAGACTCTCTCAAAAGAGGTGCCCTAGATATGATATTAAATTGCATCCAGTAGTGAAGCTGCAGTTCTGGAGCACTTGGGAGAGTGGTGTACCTCATTAATGATAAAAATGGAATAAAAAATATTATGGCAATAAAACAGTGAAAATATAAAGATTATAACCAAACATCTATTAATTAATCAAATTTCAGCATGAATAACCCATAACAGGTTGATATGCCATACCTAACCAAACCTACACATAAAAACATCTATCTATTTGTCTGTGTTTATATATGTCAGTGTGTCCATATTGATCTTAGTCTATCTATATCTTTCCATATTAATATATCTATACTTCTCAATCTGTTTATATCAATTTAGTTATCTGTTTATATATCTCAGTCTGTTCATATCTATCTTCTTAGACAGTTCATACCTATCTATCCTTAATCTTTTCATGCCTATCTCTCTCCATATATTCAAGCATTGAATAAGTCATAAATAGATGACATGCCATACCTGACCTAATATCTGAAATCTGATCAGAAGAGGTATAATTATGCACACCAAGATCTGACATAACTAAAATGGCCAATATAGAAAACAATTATAATTTTCTATCATTGGAGAATTGAAAAATAATTTTACTAAAAAGGAAAGAATAATATTTATCATTTTGTTTTTCCTATTCTCATCACTTCATTTCAAAGTTTATCCAAATCCTTGTCTTCATCAGCTATACATTACAGAAACCCCATCTTGAAGTTCTGCAGTGCCCATCTGTTTATTGTCTCTGGTATTACTGCAATTTCATGACAATTAAAATATTTTACTTTGTCAGTTGTCTACTTTTTTATATTTAAAGACTTGAGCCTTCAGGTATCATCAGGGGGAAGTAATCACAAGAGAATAGATCTGGTGTGTGAACTGGCCACAGAATGTCACCACACAGTGAGATAAGTTTTAATCATAAATATATGATGTTCATTATTCCAGACTATGTTGACAAATGAAATGACAACTCCTGCTGCTCAAAAATATACTTTCTCTCCACTCACTAGCTCATGAGCAATGACAATTTGAAATCCAGGAAATCATTCAGCCTGACCACATTATATATATATATATATATATATATATATATATATATATATACATACACACACACACACACAAGATGACTTGAAATTATTTGTTGAGAGTGTCAGCTACATAAGCACTAAACAAATAATATTTGACCTATCTTTGTTAATATACATATATTGTTGGAAGAAATTTGTACTCTTGCTTTCAACAAAGACTTCAAACAAATGTTGACCCTGGGGTCAGACCAGAACATCAGTGACCCAGAGTGGCCCACTTGTATTTTGCAATATTGAATGATTTTGTAAGTTGAAATATTTCAGTTAAGTGGCTTCTTACAGGAGTGGCCAACCGAGGCTCTCAAGTTACTTGTAGCTCTTTGATATTTAATGTGCAGCCTGCGGAAATATATTGGCTTAGTTGCAGTTAATATAACAGCATAACAAAAAATAATAAAAAAGATATTCCAACCATTAATCAGGTCTCTGATATATATATATATATATATATATATATATATATACACACACACACGTTATGGAAAAATTTTCAAGACATTTTTTACCTCAAAAACAAGGGGTCGTTCTTTATACAAGATATGTTATTGAAAAATGGAGAAGCTTACCTCGTTTCTAGAGCTAACCTTCATCCAAAATATCCCGGTATAGCCTATACCTAAACAAACGCTATTAGATAAAATCATTTTAACTCAGTTGGTAGAGCATCCATCTTAGGATCACAAGGTTCCTGGTTTAATACCAGCTGAGTATTGAACCCAGAAACTTGTGATCCCACTTTTGTTTAATAGATATTTTTATTTGGTTCCTTAGGTCTGTATATGGGACCTTGAAGTTTGATTCAATTTCTTCATTCATAACACATTTTGCAGCTGAATCGGCTGCGTCATTTACCGTTATTTCTTCATGACAATGTTGTAGGAAATGGAATCGGCAACATGAGTTCAGATCCTGGATAAGGCTGTTTGCATTTCACTTTTGGAAAAGGCCTGGAACCAGCTATTCTGCCTCCTACACACATCAGATATGGGTAGATAAAAGAGAAGATTGAGTTCTTTAATATTGGTTGGGCAAACAGTCTAGGAGGCGGAAAACTCTGAATTCAAACCAACTTTACTCCACTTAAAAATTGACCTTGTGTCACATTCTGCTCGAGACAAAGGGGTTGGGTAAATGCATACATACTGAGGTTGCACTTAGCATAATGGCTATCATCATAGGAAATGCAATCAGCAACCAGAGTTCAAATCCTGAATGAGGCTGTATGCATTTTACAGTGTTAATGACCTTGGGAAAGGAAAAAAATCCATCTGTTCTCCCTCCAGCTATAGGTAAATAGTAAAGAAAATTGGGTTCTCTAGCATTCAAACGAATTTCACTTTGCTTAAAAATTGTTGAGTATCTGGCCGACATCCTTGGCCAGATGTAAAAGGACTTAAAGTAAATAAGTAAGTAAGTCAATAAGTATCCAGTGGTATAGTATCCTTTGGTAAGTCAATAAGTCCTGTGGTATAGTACTATGTTCCGTCGTCCAAGATGATCCAAATAGTAATGATCTAAGGTTAAGAATCAGGCTAGTATAAATACAACAACAGCAGCAGCAGCAGCACTGCCAGTGATTGGACAATAGGTTGCCTTCCCTGGTCATGTGGTAGTCAATGAGTCTATATTTGGAAGTAGGTATCTACCACACGCCTAATATCACAAAAAATTCCAACAGATATTGTGTCACATTCTGCCTGTAGCAGCGCGGGGAGTAAATACATATATTGTGTTACATTCTGCCAGTAGCAGAGAGGGGGAGGGGAGTAAATACATATATTGTGTCCCATTCTGCCAGTAGCAGGGAGGGGGGTAAATACATATATATTGTGTCACATTCTGCCAGTAGCAGGGAGGGGGGTAAATACATATATTGTGTCACATTCTGCCAGTAGCAGGGAGGGGGGTAAATACATATATTGTGTCACATTCTGCCAGTAGCAGGGAGGGGGGTAAATATATATATTGTTTCACATTCTGCCAGTAGCAGAGAGGGGGGGGGTAAATACATATATTGTGTCCCATTCTGCCAGTAGCAGGGAGGGGGGGTAAATACATATATTGTGTCACATTCTGCCAGTAGCAGAAGAGGGGGGGGTAGATACATATATTGTGTCACATTCTGCCAATAGCAGGGAGGGGGAGAATACATACCATGTTTGAAAGACACAGTGAGAACAATAACGATTTACAGAATTACATTTAGAATTTTGTCCAGTAAATTGAAAAATTGATAATGAATTAGAAATCTTTTACTTTTATATTTAATTATTAACTGTCATAATTTTAGTCAGACTAGACACTAACTCGACCATTAGATGGTACATCTTTGACATTATATATGGATGTATAATATTCAAGCACATGCACAATAGAATAAGTTTGAATACCATAGACAATATTTAATCAAATTTTTGCAGTTCTAATGGAAGAGTATTAGTTTGTAATATCCGTTTCTCTTGAGATGATCAACCACTCTCCTATTAAAGTGTCAAAGGTCATTTGTATATCAGTAACTGGACAACACTTTAGAATTTGACAATTTCCTCTGGTCATTCAAACATAACCTTTAACGCTATATAAACAAATGCAGGAATTAATGAAAATCAGCACAATGACCAGCAAAAGTGGACAAAGAAATTGTGGAACATTGAAATAAAAGACAAATTTGCAGACATTTGGCAAAAGACTGAAACATAATGGAAATTGGGAGAAATTAATACAAAATGGAAGTAATTGTCTGTGACAGTCCAGATGAGACATTATTAAAAACAGGAAAAGTTGGGGGTTGCAAGGTGAATAAAGGATGTTGAGTTGATTTTGTTCAGGTGAAGGTTATCATCAATGCAAAGGATTGTTATATATATATATATATATATATATATATATATATATACATACATACATACACACACACACACACACACATCTCAGTTGGTAGCATCAGCTTAGGAATCACAAGGTTCGGTGTTCGATACCAGCACTCACCAACTTAGTGTATGAGTAGCACAGGGATCTGTGTGGTAAAGTAAGGAGTTTAGGGTAGGTGGGATGCTCCACCTCAGATGTTAAAATAATCTCCTTGGTTGCTAAACCAAGGAGATTATTTTATCTAGTAAAAAGGGGATAAACTACCTCACTGTCTGGCTGATACCATCATTAGACCGACCCACAACTTTACTTTATATATATATATATATATATATATATATATATATATTAAGTATGTGTGGAGGTGCATGGTATAATGGTTATTTTTGTAGGAAATGAAATCTGTGACATTAGTTCAAATCCTTGATGACGCTGTTAGCATTTTAGATAGTGCTAATACTCTTGGGAAATGTATGCATTCAACTATTATCCCTTCAGCTACTATAGGTAAATAGTAGGGCAGACTGCGCTTTTTAACCTTGATTAGGCAACCAATCTGGGAGAAGGAAAAATCTGAATTCAAACCTGTTAAACTCTGTTTAAGAAATTGACTTTGTCTCGCATCCTGTCCATGCAGAGGGGTTTATATATATATATATAAGCTTAATTAATTGGATATTTGATTGGCACAATTCAATTAAGTGGATCCAAATTTACTTAATTTTGAAAATACAGGTCTCTTTTTCCTCCTGCAATTGTCCTTAGTTGCAAATACAATTTGTGTTGAACAGACGTTTTTTGTTAGTTTTTGTTTTGGTCGTTTATTGATTATTTCAACCAATGAAAAAAAAAAAAAGTTTTATCTCAGATTCAAAAACATTTTACTGTTTATATAAAACAGACAACAATAGTGACCATATTCCTAGAGACATTTTTTTATAGTCTATGTATGTAGGTTACTATCTAATTCTTGTTATGTAGTTTCAACATGTATCAAAGTTTAACACATACACACACACACACACACACACACACACATATATATATATGGAAAAGTAATAAGTAAGATTGAAAAATAGGAAATATGAGGATAATTCATTGATATTTGAAAAAAAATAATGTCAATATTTAGTATTTTGATTGATATGTACCTATCAAATATATATCTAAAATTAAATATATATCAGATATTTATCTCCAAACTTTATGACAAAAGAAATATCAACTGTTAATGTTAGTTTTGCTTATTAAGAAGTGACATTTATTACAACAGTTGATATTTGTTCATATTTATTAAAATAAAACCAAATAATCAGAATTTAATACTAACAAGCAAATATTCATCAAAATCAAATTTTAAAGACTAATATATAAATTATCCCTCCTATTCACACTTTAAACCACAATTTGGTTGTATATATAAATAGAATTGCATCTTATTTGCATGTAGGTAAGACCAACAGTATTAATAATATAAAAAGATTCTTTTAATTAGGATTTGAATAAAAATAAAATCATGGAGAATGTGATAAACAACTAACGGAATTGTGACATAGTTTTGGTTACAGACAAACACCTAATCTCCATAATAATAAGATATAAAATGTTTCAACACTGTAAATAAGTTCATCTTGTCTTTCTTTCCATATATTTAGTGTTAGTGTATCATTGGATAAACTAATACTTTGGTAAGTGGGGTGCAACTAAATATCCTTCCAAACACAAACTACCTCCAATATTCATAGTTGACTGTGTTTGTAATGTCCATTTCTCCTCAGGTCACTTGTCTTTCACACAAAACCCTGACATAACTTCCAACCTTATAGCCAGCAAGAAAAGTTCAGAGCATTTCTCTCTCCCTCTAAGGTTAAGTGTCATCTTGAGGCGTCATAAAATTTATCCCTAAGCAACAAACGT
The DNA here is from genome assembly GCA_023376005.1 of Doryteuthis pealeii. NCBI lineage: Eukaryota > Metazoa > Mollusca > Cephalopoda > Myopsida > Loliginidae > Doryteuthis > Doryteuthis pealeii. The sequence continues at coordinate 94,180,588 of CM042149.1, read as the reverse complement.
CTCTTAGCTCACAAGCAGGCAAAAATTGTATATAACTAAATTTGTATCATATTTTTTTAAGGTTTTGTGTCTTTTCATTTATTGTTCCTTTGTTTTCTTGGAGTGGTAACCAGTTATTGGTAATGGTTGGTGTAAAGGAGGATATTTAGTGGCATCTCCACTCATCAAGGTCCAATATTAGCATTATTATATCCAATGATACACTATCACTGAATAAACCAAAAGGAAAGACAAAATAAGCTCATTTATACATAAAAACATAAGAAGTATTACAATAAACAACAAATAAAATGTACACATATTGTTCTATGAACAAGTTGTATATGAAAGGAGTACAAAAACCAGTAAAAGTCTTACTTGACTCCTAGACAGGCATAGACATGTGGATTTAGGTTTCAATGTTGAGGCAAGACAAAGTCTATCCTCAAGTTTTGAAACAAAGTATCTCTGCTGTTCAACGAAAAGAGAGATAAAAAATGAAGTGTTCATTTTGTTCAACACACTGGGATGAAAATAGATATTTTTAAAGGGATGAGAATGGATTCTTATATTGTCATATGACTACAGTGTGCAAAGACTTGCCCCCAATCCAAGAGAAGACAATATGTTATTGTCTCACTACAAATCAATTCTATGACATTGAAGGTGTTGAAAGATAAGCATAAGTAACAAAAGGAAACTGTCTTCATTTTGTGACAAGGAGTTTTATCAAAAATGTCCCCCCAAGCCTGTGGACAACAAGGGTGGAAGGTAATGTTAGAACTTTGTGCAAAAAACTTCGTCCAAGTTCTCCCACCCCAAGAAATAGACACTGCTAACATTCAAAACTCTAAATGCAACTATGATACTCTCTAAGTTATTCCAAAATGGTGATACTGAACATCTTATACAAAAATGATAACCTTGATGTTCTTAGGTGTATTACTCTTTATAACTGGCAATTTCAGGTCAACAAAAACAAAATGGCAGCATTGATTACTCTGACAAAACAGCATCAAAAAATTGTGACGTCTGATTCAGTACAAATGCACAATTTTTTAACAATGAAAAAGATACAACTATCATAGGACTCTTGCAACAAATCCTGATTTTATATTAAAAAAAATAATTTTTTGAAAAAGAATGATCATTTTACATGGTATGTTTAAGATTTGTTTTTGTATGTGATATAATGAATATGTAAATACCTTGGTACCCCCTTACTATAATCTCATTGGACAGTGTCATGTATAAATAGTCGACACTGTTGGTCCTAAGCCGACAACCTACACTACTCGATAGCCGACGACCTTATGCCTTACAAGCTAACTTACTCGCTAGACGACACCAGGACAGACGGATGTACCAATTGCTACTGCAATAATATACCAAATACAAACTTCAGAATATATCCCTTAACCCGGATATATCAGTATGTATAAAGTCTGTTTCTTTAGAAATTAAGAAAAATTATCATTCAATTCAATAAAATAATAAACAGAATAATTTTGTCTCCCATTTTTCAAAACAAAACAAGAAACTTAATTCAACTATTTTTTCCAAATGAGAATAGATAAAAACATAAAAAAAGAAGCTGTGTACAAAATGGCAGACAAGATGTTTGATATTATGAGCCAAATATTTATAGTACAACAAAAAACAAGTTAAATCTGCTTTGAAGTAAAAAAAAAGATGAAGAAAGAAAAATGATTTTAACAATAAATAAATCAGTAATTCAAAGTCTAAAAGATTAAATAAATGAATGTAATTTTTAAAACTCTAAGGAAAAAAGATTTTGTATGAACAGCAATATTCCTATTGCTAATAAATATTCATAAAGTAATTGATATTCACAGTTGAAACATGTGTCACATGATAGACCCTGGTGAAAGCAGAGTTTTAGTTTGAACTCTTAACTGAGATGTCTAGTTTTGCCATCAGCACATATTTTATCTTAATAAATGCTGTCCACTCTGACCTAATTAATTTTTGATTTAAACAGAAAATAAAACACCAGAATTCAAAAAAGTTTTTTTAAAATCCAGTATAATTTGAAGTCTATAGGAATGTAATTTTTTTAACTTCTAAGGAACAACAATTTTAATGGGAAAAATAAATGTAATTCTAAATCGAACATAACATTGTAAACTCTAAGAAAAAAAGATCTTAGCAGAAAAAAAATCAGTGTAATATGAGTGTAAAATGTTTTGTAATTTGACACTGGATTTTATTTAGTGAACTTTTAAGTAACAATGAGATATCAAATGAGGAACTGATAGAAGTATGTAACCCAGTATAACCTATTAAATGTTACTTGGAAAGGATACAGACACACCGAGAAATTCTATGATGGAAAATACTTGATATGACAGATTTGGTTTTAATATTTCATATATCTAAAGAATATAAACAACAACAACAACAAATGTTGCCTGATTTTAACAGTTTAAGAAAAAGGCACTTGAATTTTGTTGGTTGATTTTAAGGCATATCAACCCTTGTTGGAATACTTCATACCAAAGTCTCTTTAAAAAAAAAAACAATTAGGTAGTTTCAGGTAACTAATGATAATCATTTGTAAATAATTAAAGTTTCAAATAACTACTCTTAATACAAATAATTTATACACAATTATATGGTTTCAAATAACTAACAATAATAATAATAATAATCCTTAGTAAACAATTATAGCTTTAAGTAACTATTCTTAATACAAATAATTTGCATACAGTTAAATGATTTCAAGTCTTCCTAACATGAATAACTTTATTTAATAATAATGACCTGTTTGCACACAGTTATAAGGTTTCACTTAAGTATCCAATGATAATAATTTTCAAACAGATCTATTTGACTCATAGATGGGATCCTAACAGGTACTATCACTCTGAGTCTGAGTAGACCTTGAAGTTTGGCAATGAAGGAGTACTCCACACTCTCCAGAGCTCCACAACTGATGCAATTTAGTGTAATATTTAAGACATTCCTTTTGAGAGGCTTGTTCCACCCTCCAGGGGATACAGACAGATATAAACAACTGAGATAGATAGATAGACATAGATAGATAGATAGATAGATAGATAGACAGACAGATGTGAACAATTGAGATAGATAGATATGAACAACTGAGATTGACAGATACAAACAACTGAGATTGACAGATACAAACAATTGAGATTGACAGATACAAACAATTGAGATAGAAAGATAGATAGATAGATACGAACAACTGAGATTGACAGATACGAACAACTGAGATAGATAGATACGAACAACTGAGATAGATAGATATGAACAACTGAGATAGATAGATATGAACAACTGAGATAGATAGATATGAACAACTGAGATAGATAGATATGAACAACTGAGATAGATAGATAGAACAACTGAGATAGATAGATAGATAACAACTGAGATAGATAGATAGATAGACAACTGAGATAGATAGATAGATAGAAGACAACTGAGATAGATAGATAGATAGACAGACAGACATGAACTATTGAGATAGATAGACAGACAGACATGAACTATTGAATAGATAGACAGACAGACATGAACTATTGAGATAGATAGACATGAACTATTGAGATAGATAGACAGAGACAGACAGACAGACATGAACTATTGAGATAGAAGACAGACAGACATGAACTATTGAGATAGATAGACAGACAGACATGAACTATTGAGATAGATAGACAGACAGAACTATTGAGATAGATAGACAGACAGACAGACAGACATGAACTATTGAGATAGATAGACAGACAGACATGAACTATTGAGATAGATAGACAGACAGACATGAACTATTGAGATAGATAGACAGACAGACATATTGAGATAGATAGACAGACAGACATGAACTATTGAGATAGATAGACAGACAGACATGAACTATTGAGATAGATAGACAGACATGAACTATTGAGATAGATAGACAGACAGACTATTGAGATAGATAGACAGACAGACATAACTATTGAGATAGATAGACAGACAGACATGAACTATTGAGATAGATAGACAGACAGACATGAACTATTGAGATAGATAGACAGACAGACATGAACTATGAGATAGATAGACAGACAGACATGAACTATTGAGATAGATAGACAGACATGAACAGATAGATAGACAGACATGAACTATTGAGATAGATAGACAGACAGACATGAACTATTGAGATGATAGACAGACAGACATGAGAGATAGATAGACAGACATGAACTATTGAGATAGATAGACAGACATGAACTATTGAGATAGATAGACAGACAGACATGAATAGAGACTATTGAGATAGATAGACAGACAGACATGAACTATTGAGATAGATAGACAGACAGACATGAACTATGAATAGATAGACAGACAGACATGAACTTGAGATAGATAGACAGACAGACATAGAGATAGACAGACAGACATGAACTATTGAGATAGATAGACAGACAGACATGAACATTGAGATAGATAGACAGACAGACATGAGAGATAGATAGACAGAAGAGATAGATAGACAGACAGACATGAACTATTAGATAGACAGACATGAACTATTGAGATAAATAGACAGACAGACATGAACTATTGAGATAGATAGACAGACATGAAACTATGAGATAGATAGACAGACATGAACTATGAGATAGATAGACAGACATGAACTATTGAGATAGATAGACAGACAGACATGAACTATTGAGATAGATAGACAGACAGACATGAACTATTGAGATAGATAGACAGACAGACATAGAGAGATAGATAGACAGACAGACATGAACTATTGAGATAGATAGACAGACAGACATGAACTATTGAGATAGATAGACAGACAGACATGAACTATTGAGATAGATAGACAGACAATAGATATAAACAACTGAGATAGATAGATAGACAGATATGAACAATTGAGATAAATAGATAGATAGATAGATATAAACAACTGAGATAGATAGATAGACAGACAGATATGAACAATTGAGATAAATAAATAGATAGATATAAATAACCGAGATAGATAGATAGACAGATATGAACAATTGAGATAGATAGATAGACAGATATAAACAACTGAGATGGATAGATAGAGATATGAACAACTGAGATGGATAGATAGAGATATGAACAACTGAGATAGATAGATAGATATGAACAACTGAGATAGATAGATAGATAGATAGATTCCTAGCCCCACTGACAGGGTAGCATTACATATTAAATATTTAGACAATAATGATACTGGTTTTTATTTAGTGTCACACCCAGGATGAAGAAAATAAATAACAGTGAGTCATTATCTGATGAGGAAAGCATATCAGTAACCCTGACAACCGTTTCATTAAATACAAAAGATTTATTGCTTATTCTTATTTTATGCCTAGAAGTTAGGGAATTGTGTTCATTGTACATTCATATTTACATTTTTTATTTATAGGACTGGTTTAGCTCAGTCGGTAGAATGTCGGACTAGGAACCACAAGTTTCCAGGTTCGATACCGGCCCTCGCCAACTCAGCATATGAGTAGCACAGGGGTCTGTGTGGTAAAGTGAGGAGCTGATGGTAGATGTGGTGGTCCACTTCACACGCCAAAACAATCTCCTTGGTCTAGCACTAGTGAAAGGGGGATAGACTCCTTCGCTGTCTGGCTGATACCGACTATAGGCCACCCCAATGACTTTACTTATTTGTTTCTTAAAAATATTTTTGTACACAGTCCTAATATGAATAATTTTCAAACAGATCTAGACAAACAGATAGGACCCCAGCAGATGCTACAGATCTGGGTCAGAGTGGACCTGGGAGTAATGGCAATGAAGTGGTACTCTTCACTCCAAACTGAAGCCTCACCACTGGATGCAGATTACTCAGTACAATCATCTGATTGAAAGTGATCTCTTTAGTATAGAGTGGTCAGTATAACAGTTGTCACCTTTCACTAGGGTGTGGTGTGGGTGGGGGGGGGTGCAGTGTCCAATCAAATATTTGCTTTCTGCTTCTGTTAGCAATCAGAAAGCAGATCTGTTTTTATTAATCAATTGTTTGATTGCTAAACACAACTTGAAAATATCCAAACCCTCACCAAAACCTGAGTTTATTATTCAGACAAAACTGTTAGTATTGCTGTTTATCTTTCGACAAACAAGGCAGACACAAAGACAATAACTGTCCAATAGTATCTATCTTTTAGTGAAAACTTTTCATTCAAAGTAAAACACAGAATCGGTTTGTTTTTGTTGTTGTTTTTTCATTTAGAGTAAAAAAAACAAAGCAAAACAAAAGAGGAAAAATCAGATGAAAACATATCCTTTTGTAGATTTTTGTTAGTGCTGTTCAAATACCAATGAATCATCATATGATAATGTCACACACACACAAAAAAAAGGGAGAGTGGACAGGTTTTTTTTTTTTTTTTAAATATAGATTGTTTTATCATGCCAAACAGAGAGAAATATTCTGAATAATTTGTATAGTAGTTTGCAGAATTACCTATTGTTGGTATCAGCCAAACAGCAAGGGAGCACTAGACCAGGAAGATTGCTTAGCTGAGGTGAGCATCACACCTACCATCAACTCCCACATGCTTTACCACACAGATCCAATTACCCAACTACTGTGCTACTGAGTTGGCAGTGACTGGTATTGTACCGAGAACCTTATGATTATGAGATGATTGTTCTAGCAACCGTGAAAGGGAGTAAAATCAATCCCTAAAAGGATGGAATAAATGCCACTTATCCTATCCATGCATAAGCATATACATCATCCCTCAAAGAATCTAGTGACAAGTTAATTTTTCTACAAGATATTCTATCATCTTAAATGAAAGTTTCAATGCACCCATGTTTATCAATAACAGAAGACAGCATTGCATGTATTAAATCTTTGATTCAAGATGATAGACAACATAAGAATAAACTTGATCTTCTTAAGTCAATGTTCCATGAAATAGTCCTCAAGAAGTTGGGATATCAGAAAGTGTCATCTTATATATATATTATATATATATATATATATATAAAATATGCAAACAGTTTGTTTGATATGGCTATGTCAACAATTTTTAGGAAAAATTAAGCACAATTTTTAGGAATTAAGAATTAAGAATATGTGCTTAATTCTTATAAAACGAATTATACAGGATAGGTTACAAGGTTTGAATGAATCCCCAGGAAAATTCATGGGTCCCAACTAAAGCCGTCTAACTCCTACCTTGTAACCTATCCTGTGTAATTCGTTTTATAAGAAACTATTAAAAATGTATCTTAGCTTGAAATGGTGAGAGAAAAAAAAGAAAAACACTGGGATGCATGGATATGAGTTTATTGCGTCCTTTTAGATTTGTGTGCATCAGGGATGCAGGAGGTGTACCTATCAGCATCTCTGTGTAAACGAGGTGCACTTACCCCTCTTTGACTGTTATGTTACTACCAGATTCATGCAATCATTTTGAGGTAAAAAAATTGCAAATATCTTCAAATGTCATCCCCAGGACAAAGTCTAAACATCTGATTATTGAAAGTTTTTCTCTCAAAAAGAATGCATGAAACTGATAGTAATGGGACAATAATGGGGTAGTAAGAGGGCTTAATGAACCTCATTTATATTGAGCACTTTCGTTTGAATTAAAAAAAAAATGTTTTTAAAAAACTTGTTCACTTTAATATATATATATATATATATATATATATATATATATATATATTAGACATAAAATGAAATTGCAAAACTTTGGTGGATTATGCCAATTTTGACCTCAGTACAGTATGTACATGCATCTAATAAAGTGTCTTTCACTATCTGTACAATAGTATGCAAGAGAGAGAGTACAGGCCTGTGTTATTGCCCAATGAGGATATACAGTGTATTAATATAGGGTTTGAGTACAGTTGATACACCCTCTATTTATGGACCTGTTCACCTATTGATTTGTAAATGGGTTAATTTCTGGTCAAAACATCAAAACTGAAACACATATTCAGCTGACATACAAGTCATCCTTAAATCTTCTGAGTTAAACTTTGGCAATTGAAATCACCTCTGATGGAATGACAATGTTCCTATTTAGTTGCAGCAAATGCATTTTATGTTGCATATGTGGAAACTTTTGCCCCATTCCATCAACTGATATTGGCCATGATTTTATGCTATAAAGCTGAGAAGATTTGCTAGATTGGGCAAACCAATAACCTTTCTACTGGCATCTATTGCAATTGCTTCAGGGGTTCATCTCCCACGTTCATTCCCTGAGGAATCACCTGGAAAGGGGAATGCCTCAGAGCTGAGTTGGTCTTGACACTGCCCACTTATATTCAGGAGGGATCTCCCCTTTAACAGAACATGTCAAAACCTGCCACTGGCAGAGAGGCAAGTTAAATAGCTGATGGCAATGAAACTAACAATCTTATTCAGGAAATTGGATGCTGTATCACTTTCATGCCAACCTTCTATTTCAGTTTTCTTTCTTATTATCTTTTTCTTCTTAGAACTTTCTGTCTTTCTATTTTCATTTTTACTTTCACTTTTTATTCTTTTATTCTCATAATCCTTTCTTTCTTTCAATCAATTCTTTCATTCTTTCAATCTATTTTAATTCTTTCATTCTTATAATCCTTTCTGCCTTCCCCTTTTATTCCTTCTTTCTTATAATCCATTTTTCTATCTTCGTCTTCTATTCTGTCTTCCCATTTTACTCATTCAATCCTTCTTATTTTCTCTTTATATTTCTTACTAGAAGCAACTACCCAGCGTCACCTGGGTAGAGGGGGAGGTAAAAAAAAGGCAGTCTTGCAGATCTATTATAATTGAATCACTAGTTGTATCCTCACAGGATGCCCCATTTAAAATCCCTATGTAAAAAAGACCTTGTGTTGATTCAGACACTCTTAAAAGAAAAATTAATGTCTCCTATTCAAAATACTAAATGCAAAATAAAATCCATGCTGTTATCATTTAGATTTTATTTTTAATTATCTCGACAAATATAAATCAAATCTTCATTATTTTTGTTCAAAAACCAAAATCTGGTGATAGTGAATATGTATATATATTTACTTTGTTTCGTTCTATATTCATAGTTTCCTCCAGACATACATACACAACAACTGCCCTTTATATATGTATAGATTATTTATTATAATCTTATTTCCCTTTTAAAAGTTTTCTTTCTTATAATCATTTCCTTCTGTCTTTCTCTTATTATTCTTTCTTTCTTATAATCCTTTATACCTCTC
>CM042149.1:94148857-94168857 GCA_023376005.1 Doryteuthis pealeii | reverse complement strand
ATTGAATTTGCCTCTATGTCTTGGAGCACAACCAGGAAATTCATTGTTTTAGGCATATCAAACGTTGCCTGATTGTCAAGGTTTTTGCAACCCAAGTGAATTTTCTTGCACCATCTGCTTGCTCTACTCAGATTAATTGCACTTTCACCTTTTGCGAAACAAATGTTTTTTCTTTGTATCCGTAGTGTTGTGGTCCAGTTCAAACTTGTAAAGCATTTCTGAATTAGACTTGCATGTTCATCTGTGTGGCTTTCAAATCACTCATGAAGTGAAACAATGCATAAACAATGTCAGTGCACTAACCACCATGATACTACCAGCTACAGCAGATACATTTCAAGCAACAACCCAGCAGGAAGATAACTTTTCCAGGCCAATGGGAAGATAATCCCAACAATACTACCAGCCACAGCAGATACATTTCAAGCAACAACCCAGCAGGAAGATAACTTTTCCAGGCCAATGGAAGATAATCCCAACAATGCCACAGCAGATACATTCCATGTCTTGAACTGCTCCGGTCACATGATATACGCACAGAAAGCTAGCATATACAAAAATATTGCAAAAGTTCCATGCCACAGTGGATACATTATTTCTGGGCATTTTGTTTCACCAGTTATGGAATATGCTTATTCTGAAGTCATTTTGAGAGATACTGTGCTGTGGATGTTTTTGTATCTCTTAACTGGCACAGATGAGATCCCTGATCTGTGTCAGAGAACATAATAGGGCTTAGCATCATCCATAGGTTACACCTACCCCCACAAGCACTTAAATGTGGTAGGGACAAGTTCAATTCCTGCTGCATAAGCTGTCCCATAAAAGTGAATGCTGGAGTTAAGCTATTTTTGACACTGGCTACATGTACACAGAAATGTCCCTGTTTTTAAAAGAAAAATGACCTTGTATCTGACCATTTTTTATTATCATTATGTGAAAGTAATGATCTTCCAGGTGGGTTTCAATTTTGAAATAAAAATACTGACCTGTTCAGAAAAAAAATGTTTACACTTCTATGAGAGCACTTTTACGATAATATGACTTCAAATAGTCTTTATCTGTCTATCATTCTTTGCTGACACAGGAAGGGCATTCATCATCAAGACATGCTGACAGCACAGATTCCCATGACTCTCTCACCATCCCTCCCTATTTTCCATTGCTTTTGGCAAGTTCTCTAGACAGCACCCAGTGTCTGCACAGAGCTGATGAATGTAAGTTTATACTGATCGGCCAAAATTGGTTTGTTCATGTGTTGGGGTCCATAAGAGAACATCACTTAAGAGTTTTTCCTTACTTCTCCAGTAATGTCCAATATGTCTTATTCATCTTACAGTTTGTGAGATGGGACTTAAGTTGCTATATAGCTGTTGTTTTATATGGTGTTGCTTCTAGGATTTGTTCAAGACAGCAAGTAACATCCTTGGATAGTAAAAGAAATAATATGACCTTACACAGTTACCGCCTCTTAACCATTGCCTGATAAGAGATATTGTGTGATTGGTTAAAGGCCATTATCGGTGACCAATCAAAACGCATAAAACACATATCATTAGGCTTAGCTTGGTCACCCTTTTTCGAAGATTGAATCAATCCTGCTCTTTCGCTGCTACAGCTGTCACTATCGGATGGGTTTTTGAAGCCAGCTACGATAAGGGCCGGTGACAATGTAAAGTCAAACTTAACTCAAGCTAAGCAAGAGATGCTCACCTCTTCTATACAAGTGACAAGATAAGTTATGCAAGCACATTATTTTGCAATCTACACTCTACACTTTGCATGCTAATAACACATTTGTATACCACACACACACATTTTGTATATCACACGTTATATATTTATATATATTGCATGTTGATTCTCTTGTTGTTGAATACACTGTTTTGTCTAAAAGCCTTGTGTCCTGTTTTCCTTACCTGTTGCCTTTATCATTATCTTGTCAACGTATTTGCCAAGATAGTTCTTGTATTTTTTCCAAATGTTTCATTAGAATTCAAGTTACTGACACAGCTTGAAAGAATCCCATTTTATTTTATCAGAGAGATCAGATTTCCATAATGGTTAATGGTAAACAAGATTATTTGTTTTCAAAATATCATAAAAGGTGCTCCAATAAATGTGTCAACATGTTTTGAGTCCCCTTATATTTCATATCTGACAGTTGATGGTTTACTGGAAATCCAAACCCATTAATCACATACCAAAATCCATAAGGACACATTGTAAGAGAGATTCAAGAGAATCTTTGTTGTCAGAGCAACTTGATGATGACAATGCTGTTACACTTAAGGATTAGAATAGATGATGCTTAATAAAAAAAAATTTAGAGACAAATATATTGCTTTATTTTAACTTGGTTGCCACAAATGGCATAGTGGTTAGCAAGCAGACTATTCCAAACTAAATGAGTTTGATTATCATTGGGTGCTCAATTTTTCTGATCTTATGCCAAACTGAGTAAATGACTATCTTAAAGAGAGTTTTATAATTTGCTTGAAGCATTGTGTATATATTGGTTTGGAGGTTGATTTTGAAGGCTATTACAATACAGGTGTAAAGAATAAGGTAACAATGGTATTGTGTGTTAACCTGTATTTTATTCTTGAATTTTCGAGATAAAATCTCTTTTTCAGAAGATCACTGGAACTGAAGTCGTCTTGTTATGGCATTTCTAGTTAAATGAATTTTTTTTTTTTTTTGAAAATGATGGTATTTTTTATAACTGTATACAGTTATAAAAAATACCATCATTTTCACAAAAAAAAACAAAAAAAATTCATAAATGATTAAAATGTTCAGCATGATAATGATCCAAAAGTAAAAACAAGCAAATTTTTGAAGTCTAAGAAAACAGAGTGGCCAATTCAGTCACCTAAGTCCGAATAGAAATCTAAGAAAGGAGTTTAAATTGTGAGGAATGCCCTAAACTTGAATAAGGTGATTTGTCAAGAAATGGAGTGGAATAAAATTGTAATTACTTTCTGCACAAACTTTTCTTCAAATTATTCTAATTATCTAATAATAACAAATAATCATCTAATAACTATAATAACAAATAATGGGCACATTATTATTGAATGTTGTTTATTGATTTGTCTACAAAACATGTACATACTACTTATATGTTGAATTTGTCAAGAAATTTAAGAGTAAGCAACTATTTCCTCTTTTTTTTTTCTCTTATAACTTAAGTATCTACTATGTTCACATGAAGTTTGCAGCAGCAATGAATGAAATCATTTTCTTAAAAAGATTTTTTAAATCCCAAGTGTCCAATACTTTTGTGTGTCTACTTATAAATATAGCACCCATATTGTATGTATGTATGTGTAGAATAATCATACTAAGTCCAATTACCGTTGAATTGGCAAGACAAGACAGCAAGCAATCGTAACCCAATAAGATTCTGGTATGCTGTAAAGACCACTGCAAAGTGGCAGGATTTATGGAGCCTCAAAGGATTCTACAAACCAAGCAGCCAATCAGGACTCGGGAATGGAATCACCCAAATGCATGAGTGGACTGTTCTGAATTCCCATAAGTACCAGTTGTCTTGAAACTGGTTCAGTTGTGCTTGGCCAGTCACATTGTTCAAACCAATTGTTGACAGACTGACTGACTGACTTCAATAGTATGTATGTATGTATGCATTCATATTACGAACATCATTAGATCTAATGAAAGAAAAAGACTTCACATTAAAAAAGGCAAGGAGCAGGTAACACCCAGTAGAAACTATTACAGATACAGACTACACAGATGATCTAGCACTTCTAGCAAAAACACCTGCAGAAGCTGAATCCCTGCTGCATAGCCTAGGAAAGGCAGCCAGAAACATTGGTCTCCATGTGAACTCACATCAAACAGAATTCATGTGCTACAACCAAAATGGAGATATCTCTACACTAGACACTGAAATTAGGAAACCAGTTCACACCTAGGTAGTAATATCTGATCTATGGAAAATGATCTCAATATATGCATAAGAAAGGCATGGTCTGCCATAGATAGATTATTGAACATTTGCAAATCTGATCTCACTCATAAAATAAAGTGAAAATTCTTCCAAGCTGTAGCACTGTCAGTGCTACTATATGAGTGCACCACTTGAATGCTAACAAAACAATGAGAGAAAGAGTTAGATGGGAACAGTACAAAGATGCTGCAGGTTGTCTTGAACAAATCCTGGAAGACACAAGGGATAAAATGTATGGCCACTTGACTCCTATCACACAAACCAATCAGGTTAGATGAACAAGACAAGCTCATAAGTGATGTTATCACATGGGTACTTGCATATGAAGACACTTGAGTAAGTCAGTGAGCAAAAACCTACATTGATCAGCTCTGCAAGTATATGGGTGCTGTACAGAGGACCTCCTAGAAGTGATGACCAATAGGGACAGACTTTGAAGAAAAGAGTCAATTTTGAGACTCTTTGATAAAAAAATGCCAAGGAAGTAAAATTTCTTGAAGTGGGAGTTATTTTGCAGAAGAAAGCAATGTTTTCTCTCCCCAAAATGAAAAGAAAATTTGTCTGAAGTTTAATGTTCACTTATTCTATTGTGCTTTGTGTGTTTGTGTATTTTCTGAAAACACTTACAAATTTATGTTGTTTATTTTCACATTTTGCTTGTATGCTGAAATAAATAATTAAATGAAATAATAATTTCAACTTATGTTGTCTGCTCAATTTTCTCGAGTTTGATACTTGTTGAAATTGAACATTTTCCAACTACATCTTTCAAAATTTATGTATTATTCTTCTTGGATATTCTTATAAAAAATTTTAAAATAATTTTTTTTTTTTAAAAACACTCAGTTTTTGCTGCCTTTTATTTACCACTTGCTTCTATGACAACTGCATGAAGGAAAAGGTTGATTTTGGAAAAAAAATAGTTCAAGCTGAAACAATTTGTGACACACACACACACACACATTATATATATATATATATATATATATATATATCAAAGTAGCTAAATAAAAGTATCCAGACTGAAGCTGTACATTTTCATAATCTAAAACTTAAATATAAAATTATTAGAGAATAACATTTTGTTTAAGAAATCCTATATATAATATCATGAGTTATATAAAGAGTTATGTTATATATTGAAAATATTTTTTCACAATCTTGTATACCTTGAGGTTTTATGTTTGATATTAGATTTTTCATTTTTTATGCTTGGTTCATAACACCTGGCTTTCTTAAACACTTATCCAGAAATCAGAACTAGACAGCCTATCTTTGGCAATCTTAATTTTCAGTTTGAAAGGCCCTCTTGTAATTCCCAATTTATTTTAAGCCACAAACAGGAAGTGGAAGAAGAATAAACAGATTGGAACTTTAGAAAAGCCGCAAGAAATATAATTGAAGAGGCTGTTCTCAAATTTATCTCCTCAAAAGAAAAACTCAAATAAATAACAATAATTGCTGTGTTACATTTTCAGAAAATTTAAAAGCAGTTCCAAGAATTTGTCTGGATTCTTTCTCATAGCATCCAAAGAAAGAAAAGAAAATTCACAAAATAAATGAGAAGAAGAAAACTACCAAGTGATAAAATTTAGATTGACTGATATTGATAAAAGATCCAAATGGAATGGAAAGAAATTAGATTATAGGAAAGTAGTTTCACTTTCATCCAGTTTTTTTAGCTCTTTTTTTATATCTGAAAAAAATAAAAAATAAAAAAATGAAAATAAAACAAATAGATAAAAAAAAGTTTATATAACCCACTCAGATTGCTGAAAATTGTGACTAATTTGTCTCAAAAGTTTTCAGATCAATCTTTCATACAATGTTAGAAAAATCTAATGTCTTTGATGTTAGGGAAATCCTAGAAGTGTCATTGATGTTTAAGGGATCATATTTTAGTAACCATTATGAAGACATCTTATTATCATAGCTTGTCAACAGATGTGGGTGGTGTAATGGTTATTGGCCTGGAAATGAAATTGTCAAGCAGAGTTCAACCTCTGAATGAGGTTGTATTGCCTTCACATTGCAGAAAGGCACGAATCCACTTTTTTCTTCTCCACCCTACAGCTATGGATAAAATAATATTAAATAGAAAATTTGCTTTTGAAGAAACATACTCTTAAGAGCATATCAAACACATTTATTTAAAAAGGAAATAAAATAAAAATATCCTGCCTCTTTCTAATATATGAAAATAACTATTCATAAACCAAGAATATCCAAGTGATGAAATTTGTTTCAACATTTTCAGCTGAAAGTGGATTACATTTGATAAGTGTGGTGTGAGGTATGAAATATGGTAAATTAAAATAATGATAGAAATTTGGAGGAAAAAATGAAAGAGGTGAAAAAAAGGGATGAGGAATAAAAGTCCAGAAAAGAGATGAAGGAAAAATTAAGAAAATAAGATAAAAAAACAAAAACACTGAGTCAAAGGGAAAGATGAAGGAAAAAGTGAAGAAATAAGGACAGAGATAAAGTAAAGATGAAGAAAAAATGATGAAGGAAAATAATAGAAAAAATAAAGAAGAAATGTGCAAAGAAAAAAAAAAGGAAGAAAAAGAATTGAAGAAAAAAGGATAAAGACAAAGAAAAAAGATGAATGTAAAAGAAAGAGAGAATAAAAAAAGGAAAAGATGAGGATAGAGATGAAGAAAAATAAATATGAATAAATAATGGTAGGGAAGAAGTAAAAATAGAAGAAATAAGATTGAAGAAGAAGAAAATACAAAAATATAAAGATGAAGAAATGTAAATATGAAAAAGAAAAAAGGAAACCAAAAGATGAAGAAAAAATAAAAAGATGGAGATGAGAAAAATTTCTAAAAAAATAAACACAAAAAAAAAAGATATTGATGAAAAAGTGCTAAAACTTACAGAACAAAAATAGTAATCTAAAAAAAGCAGTAAAATAATCATACGGACATTTTGTTCAAACTGACATTATATGAATTTTGGACAATATTTTAGAGATATTTTTTTCTCCTGATGATCTAATTATGAAAACATCAAATAAAAAATAGAAAATCTGAAAAAATAATTGAAACTTTAAAAAAGACCATCTACGAAACCAGAATATCAAGTTATTTTTATAAGCTGTACATGAGGAAATACTGATCTTGGCTCATAAAAATATTAACCAAGACTGACTTTTACGAATGGCAAAAAATATGTGACACAAGGTTGGATTAATGCAGGAGACCCAAGGAAGTGAGCCTCGTGAGCAGGCAGTTATAGAAATTATCCAGGTCATTACCAATAACCATCCTAGATGACATTTTAGTACTTAAAAACATTGAAATGTTATAAAATTTCAAGTGCTTAGTTAGTAAAGTTTATAGCATTACTGAGTAGAGGAATTGATTTGGGTGGGGGTGTCTTTAGGTATCGGAAAATAAACCTAATCCTTACTTTTTAAACAAGGGGGCCAGGTACTGTCCTCTGAGACTAGACTGAAAACTGATTTAAGAAGCGGTAACCATTTACTTTCATTTATATATTAGTAACTTCTGTTTTGGAGAGTTCTTCTGTATGTATCATAACTCTCTTCCATTTCTATAGAAATTCATTTGTACCATTTATATAAAAACCTATGTATTTACCTAACCCCTCTATCAAGGAGAGGATGTAACACAATGTCAATTTTTAAATGGTGTACAGCTGATTAGAATTTTAGTTTTCCTTCTTCTAGACATATTGCAACAATAGAAGAATCACTGGAATAAACATTTTAAGTGTTAATTCTTTATTAGAAAGGAAGTAACTGTTACGTTCCCATGTATTTTGTCAAGTAGATTGGAATGAGATAATCAATGTTTACCTGTTTAAAATGACTGTGAAGATATATTTTTGCACTGTATATAATGAGAGACCAGAATTGTTCAACTGACTTCAGCATAAAATAACCCAACAGGGGTTGACATACTGTACAACCAGAATATTGGCCTTATGGTGTATAATAGTGCACATCTGAAAGATCATGTCTTATAAGTAGGAAGCGTGTGGTGTAATGGTTAAAGTCATGGGAAATGGACTCGTCGCCCTGAGTTCAAATCCTGGATGTGGTAATTGCATTTCACTTAGCGCTAATACCCTTGGGAAAGGCATGAATCCTACTCTCCCTCCAGCTATGGATAAATAGTAGGGCAGACTGGGCTCTTTAACCTTGTTTAGGAAACCGGTCTAGAAGGAAAACTCTGAATTCAAACCTGTTGAAAAGAAATTGACCTTGTGTCACATCCTGCTTGCGCGGAGGGGTTGGTAAATATATATAAGTTAAAAGGGTTAGGGCTTAAAAAAGAAAAAAAAGAAAACCCCACTAATGAAGTATTCCATGTGACACTGCTTCATAGATAAACTAAAATTCCTAAGTCTGGATGGTCGGACAGAATTATACTGAAGACACAGGTTGATATTAATTGATATGAATTTTGAAAAATTATTATCAACAACACTAGACATAACAGTAAAGGAATGAGATCAACATACCCTTGTGCATCAAATAAAGGGTTCCATATGACATTCCCGGAAGGTTACCAAGTGGAACAGATATGCGATCAAGGCTGGAGGGTTCAGCGACTGAAATGTTAAAGATAATAAAAACTGGGAAACTGAACTAGGTGAATCAATGTGTGTTATTGTAAAAATACTATCTTGGAAATTCAAACAAAAATATAATACTTGTATATGTAACAGGATGACCCAGGGGGAGGATAAAAAAAAGAAAGAAAAAAGTAAATAAGAAAAAAAAGATATCAAAATAAAATTTGAAGTCTGATCTTGAAATAGAATAACTGACATGCTTTATTGATAGTGGCAGGTGTCACCTAAGCAAAAATGTGTGGACAGGCCAAGTGAACAAGAAATCTTTTAGAAAGAAAATCAAATAGAATTATTTGAAATTGTTATGGTAATGTCAAGCCACTAGAATTTAGGAAATATATAAGTATAATAAACAAAAGAAGTAGGGTAATGGTATAAAGTAGGATATGTTTGGGATACAGGACTGACTGAATGGTCTTTGGGGTTTGAAACAAATAAAAAAGGGCAACATATATCTTATTCCAAATTTAAATTTCACTATAAGAAAGATTAATATTGCCATTTTGTTTTTTTTTATTATCATCACATTGTTTTAAAGATTATATCATCCAAATGCCCTCATGAGTTAATATACACTCTTCCCTCTGAAGTTTTGCAATGCTTGCCTAACAATTGCTTCTGGTATTGCTGCAAATTCATGACTAATAAAATATTCCAGTTTGTCAGTTGTCTGCAGCCTATGTTTAAAGACTTTGGTTATCCCCAAGAGGAAATAATCACAAGAGGAGAAATCTACTGAGTGAGTTGGTCATAGGATATAAAAATGCAGACCAACTTAAGGCTTGTTGATACAAGCTCTCCTTAATTGGGCATATGAAAATCAATTGTGAGTTTTGACCCTGTTGTATTTTATAATTGATAAGCATAGTGCTGAAAAAAAAGCAACAAGAAAACAGGAAAGGAGCAAACAAAGCCCTCATCAGTAGATGATTCTGGGGTCAAGTATAGTTTCAGGACAAAAGAATAGATTTTAATTATGTTTTATTTTAAAAAAAACAAAAAAACCTGCAATGTAACACTGACAAATAAGCCTTAGCAGCAAAATGTAACTACGCAGGATATGATCTACTAAATATATGTACAGAGATTTACATCCAAGCCGTAATAGCCTTACCAGAACAAAAACTACTTAAATGATCAGAACTCATATCCAAATGTAGGCATGAAAATAAACTCTTTTTAAGCCATATAACAACTATTGATTCCAAAGATTAAAATAAATTCCTAAAAAGTTTTTAAAAATAAAAATAAAAACTAGTACGTAAATAAATGAAGAAAATAATAATAATAATAATAATAATATAATAATAATAATATGAAATAAGCAAAAAACACCAAAATGAATTAAACCTGAAAAAGGAGAAATAAAGTAGCAAATCAAACACAACAAAGCAAAATTAAAGTATGAAATTGATACAAAAAACTGTCTCTTAAAATCCACACAAAGAAACTAGCCTTCCCATCATGCCCTAGAAACTAAACTAGCCATAATGAATAAGTAAAGTAACAACCAAACACCTATGATTTTATTGTAGGGTTAAAAGTTCTAATTTCTTAGGTGTCAGTTGTGATGGTTATTGAAGGGTGGTCTATTTTAGATCTCTCTACCATATCATGGTTAATGAACCTCACCAACCAATTGATTCAATACAATGTAATGCTCAATTTAGTGTTCTAATTATGGCAGTGTTAGCCAGAATTGTTATTGAATGACTGTTTAAATTAGTAGATTCCTCTACAAGGTTATCTTATTGTTAATGAATATCATCAACCAAGCATCTGGAATTTGATTGTAATGCTCAATTCACTTCTGATGTCTCAGATCTTTACTGAATGACTTTATTCTACAAGATCCATCCACTATGTTATGGTTAATGAACCTCACCAACCATATACATAAAACTTGATTCTATATTGTGTAATACTCTGTTCAATATTGTAATTTTTGAAAAGTCAAGTGGGATGCTTATTGTATTGCTGTTTAATCTATTAAATCTCTCTACTATGTTACTGTGAAAGAGCCTCACCAACCAAGCACTTGAAACTGTGTTTACTACTATGTTTTGTTACTGTGAAAGAGCCTCACCAACCAAGCACTTGAAACTGTGTTTACTACTATGTTTTGTTACTGTGAAAGAGCCTCACCAACCAAGCACTTTAAATTTAGTAGATCCAGCTTATATAATTCTAGTTACAGACGTTTGTGGATAAAATCTTATGGTAAACTGATTGAAATTTTAAATTTGAAAAATGTTTCCATTTGTTTTTTGTTTTTTTCTACTAATTTTGCAGCAAGGGAAAAAAAAGTAGAAAATAAGAAAAAAGAAAAAAGAAAAGAACGAAAGAAAAACAGAATAGCAAATCAGACAAATAAATATTGAGGAAATAAAATATGTATCCAAATTTAAAGCGGACAACTTTTTCTATTAAGTTCACTTAATGGAGCAGTAAAGTATTCCATTTCAACTGCCGAGTCAAGGAATCAAAATAATTGAAAATAAGAAAAAAAAAAAAAAAAAAAAACTGTAACAAAAGAGAAAAAAAAGAATATTGATTTTTAAAAAAAGAAACTTTCTAGTTTACTTCTATCATTTCTTCTCAATCCCCCCACCACCACCTCACACCACTTTCCCACCACCATCACCCAATTCATTAAACTGATTTTTTAACTTCTTGGACTTAAATATTCACTCTCTGAGAATCCACTTTTGATTTTCTTTTTTGCTTCAATTAAATTTTTAAAATTCAAAATAAATGAATAATAAATAAATAAAAAGAAAACATTTAAAATCTTGAGAAAAAAAAGAGACAAAAAAGTCAAAGAAATAAAATCTCTTAATTTGGCACATTTCAGTGATTTTGAAAAATGTTCTTTGACTTAACCAAAGTCATAAGGAAATCAAAAAATGAAAAAACTGAAATTAGTATCATGGAATATCTTTGAGATTCCATCATTGAGTAGAAGAAAAAAAGCCCACCCCCTACCACGCCAGAAAAAAAAAAAAACAGGATGTATTAAATACAAAGCTATTTAAAAGAACTCTTTTAAAGAACTTCTGTGTCGTTTTAATTGACAAGTTAGAGAATGGAATTATTTCCAGACCAGATAAACAAATGAAACAACCATGGCTGGTAAAAATTGGAGAACACAGCTGAACATTCCTAATACAACCTTTCTTCAACATGTCAAATTTCAGGACAAACAGACAGAAAAATTTAACAAATTAATACAGGATTATGTAGATCAAGTCTTATTCCGGGCACAGGCTTTTAGATGACCCAACGCCATTTTAGATGGCTGAGAGACTGTAGGAAATCGACTCAATTCTGCTTCCCTAATGAACTGAAGATAAAAATGACAAAAATTAGGACTCAACAGATCTGATTATCATTTGATGTTGGGATTAATCTAAGTCTCTTATCTAAGTTTTTGTGATTATTTCCTGTTCCCATCAAAATCAAAAATCCTTCCCCATGGCCATTATTTGGGAATTGTTGAAAACCGATTGTGATGGGCCAAGTGAAAACTTTTCACAATTGCAAAAAAACTATTTTGAAAGAGATAAAGTTAATAATAAAAGTTGTTTTTATTTTTTTATTCAATCAGTCTTATTGCCTGGCACTGGAGATTCTAACAAGTGATATCTGGGAAAATGTGTTTTAGATGATAAAATGTTTACCTGTTTAAAGGGATTACAAAGACTCAATTTTTGTATGTGTTTACCCAACCCTTCTACCACAAGCAGGATGTGACACCTGTCAATTTTTTAAGCAGAGAACAACTGATTTTAATTCAGAGTTTTCCTTCTCCTAGACCAGTTGCCATACATAGGTTAAAGGGCACAGTCTGTCCAATTAGTTATTCATAGCTGGGGAGAGAATAGTTGGATTCACACTTTTCCACAATGTGAAAATACATTTTATACAGGATGAGTAGAAAACCAGTCGTTGATTTCAACCATATATAAAATGTAACTTTATTACATATTGATGGCTACAGTTGCATAATCTCAAACTTTTAACTGATCTCACAGACACTCGATAGCCCAGTTGGCTGAGACTGTAGAATATGCTAACTGCACCACTGCAGAGGGGTAAGAGCCCTCTGCCAATGATGTCATCTGTTTGGCTATGGGGATGTGACCTGTGATGCTAAGGATAGAATCCTGGTAGCTAAGCAGTCCAAGTTATGCAACACTCCACCTTGGCCTTTACTTGGCTTAAACGGCAGTTGGAGAGACCCCCAACAATTTTTATCATAGATGTGCTAGAAGATGGTGGCTGAGAGTCTTAGTGTCCTAGGTATGACGTTAAACTGCATCTAGGGGCTACACTTCTGGCTTTGCATAAGTTATTATCTTAGGAAATGGAATTAGCAACCCAGGTTCAAATCCTGGTTGAAGCAATTTGTATGTTCCCTTTACATTAATGCCCTAGAGAAACACATGAATATTTTTGTTCTTCTTCAGCTAAGTTCCAGTTCTGGAGTTTTCCAAGTCCACTCTGACCTGGAGTGGTAGTACCTGTTAGAGTCCCATCTATGGGTTAAATAGTTTTAAAAAATGTGTTTAAAAAAAATTGAACACTTTACAAGAATGAATAAAACAAATGTATTCGGTATAAAATAACCGAAAGGTTGACATCTAGCTTAATCCAGAATCTCAGCAACATATCCAGTGCGATCAAGGAGTGTTTTTGTGCTGACTCTGTATAATTGGAGACCATAATTTTTAAACTGACTTCAGCATTAAATAACCCAACAAGGTTTGACATGCCATAAAGCAAGCAAGTAATTAACAAATATTTCATGCTTATATATGTACTCATATATAGACAATGTATATATACAAAGGGAGGGGTATAGTCTACTCCCAGTTTTATAGATATTTGTGGGACCATGAATGAAAAGATCCATACATCGGCTCAGGCAAGAGTGAACAAGTCATTTAACAAAAAAAGAAAAGAAAAGAAAATATATTGATTGTTTTCTCATGAAACAAAAGGCCCGAGGGTATTCATTTGGAAAA
This sequence comes from Doryteuthis pealeii, assembly GCA_023376005.1. Classification (NCBI taxonomy): domain Eukaryota; kingdom Metazoa; phylum Mollusca; class Cephalopoda; order Myopsida; family Loliginidae; genus Doryteuthis; species Doryteuthis pealeii. The sequence continues at coordinate 94,155,243 of CM042149.1, read as the reverse complement.
GAAATGAGCAATAGTCAAACAAGTTTTCCATTGGTCCAAATTAAAGCTCCCACCCCTAACAACTCTTTACCATCCTAATCTCTACAAAATGTCTTCTACATTTTGCCGAAAAAATTGTTGTATCCAAAAATAATATCTGATATTTTTCTCTTTGTTTGTCTTTGTCTGCACAGACAATAATTTATGATATCTGTTGAGATTTGGATAAGTTCTTGATGGGTTTTTGCTCGTTTTGGTTTTTGTAATAATTGGGAATCTATAGCTGAACAAAAAAAAAAGGATTAAAAAAAATTGTATAGCTCAATGATTAACAACATGGGCAATAGAATCAGTGAGCTGAAAGAGTTTGTGTTTATTTTATTGATTTACTTTTGGAAAGATTATCTTTTCTTTTTTGCCATGTTCATGGGGCTTAGAATACACTATCTGTATCCCTTGCAGAGGCATAAAACACCACCAGGGATGTCCTGGGTAGGACACTGCATTTGGGGGTGAGACTTCCATTCCAGAGCTCTTGGGAGTATAGGGTTCACCTTCATTGCCATAACTCCCAGGTCCGTTCTGACCTGGAGTGGTAGTACTTTTTAGGGTGCCATTTATGGGTCAAATAGGTCTAATTAAAAATTATTCACATTTGACAAGACCAGGAGCAAAATATTACACAAAAATATTTAAATAATCCAAGATAGATTAAAATCAATATCTTTTCTTTTGCCAGTTATGGTTAAAACATCAAAGTAGACTGCACTATATAGCCTTTGTTGGTAAACAGTCTGAGAGAAGAACAATTCTGAATTTAAAAACAGATGTATGTAGTTACCCAATCCCTCTGCTTCTATGGATAAGAAGTGACACAAGGTCAATTTTAAGTAAAGATGATTTGAATTTAAGTTTTCTTCTCCTAGGCCAAGACTAAAGTTTTCCTTCTACTAAGGCTAAAAAATAGTCTGCCCTACCATTTATTCATAGCTGAGGAAGAACAGAAAGATTCATGCCTTTCTCCAAGGCATTAATGTGAAGGGAAATACAAATAGTTTCAACCAGGATTTGAACCTGGGTTGCTAATTCCATTTCCTATGACAATGACTGTTATGCAAAGCCAGAAACAACATCAATTCTGTTCTACTCTTTCTGATTATGGATTGACAATTGTTTAAAAAGGATTATTATTAATTACTTGAAACCATATAATTGCCAGGTAAAAAGACTGACTTCAGCATTAAATAACCCAACATGCCATAAATCCAACCAACCAACCACCAATAATATTCATTTTGATTGTATAATCTTCAACAAGAAATATCAAGATTCTTGTATCTTTGGTTGAGATGAAAATTAACATTCTATTAAAATAATCATTAGGGAGGATTTCTAATTTATGGGCCATACTGTATTCAAATCAATATAATGCTGATGTTGGTCTGTGCAATTTCTCCAACATTTTAATCTTTTATTTTTTGCTGGTTTCTTCTGTTTCCTCTTGAGAATAGTTGAGAGAATATGGAAGCACATTCCTGTCAAAATAGTAATTACTAATCATATCAAAATACTAACAACCATAAAAAGGTAACAAAAAGTAAAAACAATTATTATATCAAAGATATTACAAGTGATTAAATAAGTTTGGACAGTTATTTGGTAGCGTTTAGCTATGGTATCCAGAAATTAGGAAATGGCTAAGAATGGCAATAAAAATAATGATTTAGTATTATTTGTCTTAGAAAATTATCCAGATTGAAGTCTTGAAGATAAGTAAGGGCAAAGAGAAGCCATAATCTTCCTCCGTTATTACAATAATTGCGGCATTTCTTTTTCTCATCCCCTGGCCCGGCTTTATCTCGACAAATTGATTTTTGCCGTTATAGCATTTCTGATTCTACAGAGAATACATTTTTACCAGGATATTTTTATTTCAGTTTCAGTGTATCAAAATATAAAGGCTTAAAATATTCTGCCTGTATTCCCTGCAGAGAGGTAAGGCACCCTCTAGAAAGGGTGTCCTGGCTATGACACTAAACTATATCTGGTGATGAGACTCCAGATCTGAAGCTCTGAGGAGTTTTGAGTCACCCCTTCATTGAGTAATGACTCACCAGGTTCACCTTGAATTGGAGGGGTAATATCTCATAGGTTGGTTGGTTGGATGTTTTGTTTTACAGCATATTAACCATTTTTTAGATCATTTAATGCAAAATAATTTTGGTAAACAAAGGACTGTTCACTTACAGTACCTGTTGTTGCTTAAGTAGTCACCCAATTAAGTATAGAACAGGCTCATCACAGCTTAACTTTGAGGATCTAATGGGAACCAGTGCTTTCAGTGTGAGTTGACCATAAGAATATCTCTTAGGATCTTATCTATGGGTCAAATAGATATTTGAAAATTATTTGTATTAAATAGTTACTTGATACCATATAATTGTGTATATATTATCAGTATTAAGACTATTTACTTGAAACTACAATTGTTTATAAATGATTATCATCATTGGTAAGTTTTCATTTTATTTTTAACCTGGTGCATGTGAAAGTGTGATTGTTAAAGGGAAATAACCAGAAAAGCACTTACCTCTCACCAATATTGTTTATTGTTGAACATTTATTCTCTTTGCATATTTGACTGTCTAATTTTGAAATTTTAATTCTGTATCATAAAAGGTTGGCTCAAAACAGACATTTATATTGTGCCTTGTTCTTTCTTTTCTAAGCAAGATCTATTTTAATGGCACATCAACCTGTCTAGGGTTATTTTATTTCAAGAGGTAAATAGTAAAAGATGATCAGATTTATTGATATGATATTTTCCAAGGATCTTTCTTCATTTTAACAGTCAGTTGTCAGTCACTAAGTGGATTGGGAATTGATTTAAGGGATAAGTTTATAGGGTAAAGTTCAAGTTTGTTATATTTTTTAGTATAATTTTATTTCTTTCGGGAAGGACAAAATGTCATCTATACTGACATTTTTAAACATATCTTTCACATTGTGTTTAAAAAATGTTGTCTAATAACAGCAATATCACCCCATTCTATTAGAATGTATTCACCAGTAAATGGTTTTTGATGTGCTATACATTTGCTAAACAAGAGTGAACCTGCATATATAAAGAAGAAATGCTTTTTATGCTGAACAAATGCCTCTAACTGTAGCTATAGCAACAGTAATCTTAATTATCTGCTCTTGCTTGGTAAAGAGAAAATATAAATATTCATTATGACTGCTAGTAAGCATTACGTGTTAGTCAACTTCCAAGGTGGGAAAGTATGAACACTTGACTAGTTGGAGGCCAGTTGTTAACATGTTAACGTCTTTCATTTTCTCTTTAAGAAATAACAAGAAGTCTCTTCACTTTTCTTCCTTTACTAATCTATATTTCCTCTCTGACAACACACTCTGGTTGTTTGAATATATATATATATATATATATATATATATATACACTAAAAGTGGAGGAATCATATGTAATTTGGGAGAATATTTTATTAATGAATAAAATATAAAATAAATGGGGGGGTTTCAAGAAGGCCTTTTCAACCAGATTTTTCAAGTGATACTCCGGTGACGAATAAAAGTCAAATTGTACAAGAATTTTGTAAGAAACGAATGGGGGTGAGCCAGAGGGGGACAAAAAAAAAGAAAAAAGAAAAAGGAGAATTTATTTTATATTTTATTCATTAATAAAATATTCTCCCAAATTACATATGATTCCTCCACTTTTAGTGTTATACAAATTCTCTTGTACCAAAAACCTATTTATATATATATATATATATATATATATATATATATATTATATATATGTATGTATGTATATGTATGTGTATGTATATTTATTTGATATGCATGGAAAATCCTGCTTATTTCATTTCTCTTGCATTGATACAAAAAAGGATTGTTCATATCTACTAGCAGAATACTCATCCTATAGAAAGAGAAAATTAAGTTGTAGAGAATGTTTATTAGAAGATATCTGCATGCACAATATTTCCTGTAAAACATCTATTTTTCTATATTTCTTTTTGTCATTATACTGAGCCCACTTGAATATTTTTAATCTGAACATAAATTGATATTTTTAGATAAAAAAAAAACCCATTAAATCAACAGCAAAGTTGCGCGTCAGTTTTTTTAGGACAATTCTTTCATAAAGCTCTTTCTTCTAACTTATTTTTTTTTTACCTGATAAATAACGTGAGACATCAGGTTGATGTCTCAGCAAATAAAAAGGTATGCAGTAATTGTTGGCTTAAAAGTGCATGTATAAGATACAAAAGTGTATATCATGAAGATACAAAAGTGCAGTATCATGATACATAAGCCCGCTTTCTTAAAGTTGCCTGATCCTTTGTCATCAAATATTTTAAAATATATGCACAGTGTCCTAACATCAGAACATGTAACTTAGTATGAAAAGTCCATGAAAAAATCAATAAAAACTCGAGAAAGTCAATACGAAACGATTGCAAAGGACTTCAACATTTTAGAATGCACCATCAGAAGAGTTGTGTATGAGGAGGACATCTGGTACAAGTTGTATGTGATGCAGAGGAGGAGGGGGGGAGGGAAGCAGTTTATGTCAGATTTCTTCTTTTATTTCAATAATGTTTATGATAAATGTAAACAGTAAGTTTTGTCTTTTTTTTACAACTAAATAAACAAATGAGAAAGGCAGTTAAGATGTAATGATTATTTCTTTTTACGATTACACTACAACATCTTTGTTAGAAAAGTTATCCACCAAAAAATTGCTAATATTTGAAGATAAAAAAATTAAAAATGAACTTAACAGACCAGAATTATTTATTAAAACCTGCTTTTAAAAAATTCTTATGCAAATCACATTACATTGATAAATGCTGTTAGTAAATATAATAAATGTTAAATGAATAGTGTAAAAATATCATTACATATTAAAACGTAAATTGTTTTGTTCTAGATCAGTGTTTCTCAACTGGGGTTCTGCAAGAAAAAGTAAGAAACAGCCTAATGCATTTTTGAGTAATTCTTATTCAATTCTATATTTGTAATTTTACAATACACATATGGCATATAGTTAGAAAATCCTTAGTTAGTGTATTAAAGCCTTGAACCTCTTATTATCTTATTATCACAGGAAATGTATTTAGCAATGTCTATATGTCTTCACTTGTTTATTAGACAGGACCTGTGTATCTGGTGGATTTGGTTATTGTTGAGTGACACACTTGAGTCCATCTCATTCATCCAGATTATTCTGTACATTTTAACCAACATTTACAGTTGGGATATGGATTCTAAAAATTTAAGTATTCATTTTTAGTCTTTTTTTAGTCTCTCTCTAAACGTTAGTTCTTCTGTTTACCTTTTCTTTGCTAAAATCTAGATAATGGATGCTGGGAATATATTCACTTAAATCAAATTTATAACAGAAGTATGTCTTTCTTCTTGTCATATCATCATATTATTATCCTTTTGTAGTGTTAGTGTTGTCATAGACAGAACTCATAAGAAGATTGGGTTAGAGTGAGAAATAATAATCTCAATATTATAATAAACTGAACACTAAGATGATGCAATATTCATCAGAGTATATCTTATTTTGCCTAGGGTTTTTCTAAAAAAAAAATGTATACAATGCAAATACTATTGCAAAAATTACATCAAATTTTATCAGGAGTATCAATGAATATTTATATACAATTCTACAGAATTAAAAAATAATGAAGCAATACAAATACTGAAATGGCAATGACGATATTGGAAATATAAAAGTTTAATTTATCAAAAAGTATTGCACAAAAAAAAATGAATGTTAAACAGTAAATGATAAACACTATAATTAAATGAATAGAATTTTTTTTTAAAGTTTCATATTAACGCACATTTTCAGTCTTCATAAATTTAAATAAAAGGATTTTAAATGAATAAGAACATTTTTAGCACAACAAGTAACAATACAATGTGTTAATGTAACAGTTATTATTATAGGAAATGAATTCAATGACACAATTCAAATCCTTGATTTCAATTTGGGTTAAAGCTCTTGGAAAAGACACAAGTCCATTTTGTCTTGTCTAAGCAGAATGTAAGTTGTAAGAAAGAAATTGCTTAAAATTTGACATTAATGGATTCGGGTTGGGTAAATAAATACTTGTAAAACCCTTTATTCTTATTGTGCCAGTTAGCCAGCAGCAAAGTTTTTATCTTGTTAAAATACTTTTCTTTTTTGTAATGACTGAAAAAGAATTGAATAAATGAAAAAAATAACAATAAACAAAACTATTTAACAAAGTGGAAACATTAAATGGACTGAAACTAAATGCCAAACAAACTCTATATAGATGCTTGTTTAGCCACTTTTTTCACATTTTCATCTGAAGATTGTGTAAACCACATAAATCTTAAAG
>CM042149.1:94108857-94143857 GCA_023376005.1 Doryteuthis pealeii | reverse complement strand
ATTTATGAATCCTAAAGTATTAGTATTAATAAATAAGATTAAAAACAATACAATATTCATCACTTTGAATTTTGCTTATAATTCCTTATCTTATATTTTTCCATACTTCCAATACAACCAAAACAGTTTCCAAACATACGTCATATATATATATATATATATACACATACATACACTGAATCAAAATTAGAATGCCCCCCCCCCCATTTGTTAAAAACTAAAACACCAGTAAATTGCCAAACAATTTTTTAAATCTTTAAATTTAAAGATTTAGTCCTGGTAATTTTCTTATTACAACACTTAACTCCAGCAATAGGTTGTTTGTCTGATTTTTATGGCCACCAAAATAGGTAAAAAAATCTAGAAGCTAAAGAATTTGTTTATAGGGGTGACTTAATTTGATGATGAATATGGGATAGGGGACACTAGCCTCGGAGGTCACTAGAGGTCAATTTAGAATCAAAATAAACTCCTTTCCTCACATTTTTCTGCATGTAATTTATATAGGAATTTCCTCAATAACCTTTGAGGGTTAAATTCTTCTCAAACAATGATTGTTATTTGTGTTTTGAGAAAAGAATGATTTTTCTTTGATTAAAGATTACAAAATTATATATCTAAGTTAAAATAGCATAGACAACACTATCAACACTACCCTAACTTAGATATATATGCTATATCACTGATATTGAACAGTTTCTCTGTGTGTGGGAGTATATATATATATATATATATATTATATATATGTGTGTGTGTGTGTGTGTGTGTGTGTATTTGGGCAGCATTTTTTCATTTATGCATGTTGAATTAAACAACAGACATCTGCTGTTTAACAATTTTATTTGCAATTTTTTCAAGTTTTCTGGCCAACTTTTTAATATTTGGGTGGAATTCGTGGATTAGTCAACCAAAGTTCATGTCCCGAGTACTTTCGGCACTTTGAAGCGCCATCATCAGGGTGATGTGATGTGTTAACAGATAATAGCTCTATTTCACAGCACCTAAAATTACATTCATGCCCCCACTCTAATTACCGAAATATCTTAAAGGAAAAAACACACATCCTCACAAAGAAAAAAATAAACAAAAACTCCAAATACTAGAAGCTTTATACATAAAACAATACAAACCATCCTTAAACAAAATTAATTTCCAATGCAGTACACACATTTTAAAATGCCTATAGCACCTTTCCCATCAATTCTCCTCCTTCCAGCCTCTACATCCATTTATATAATTTGAAGAACTGGAACACATCACCCCTGATGATGGTACTTTGAAGTGCCGAAAGTACTCGAGATGTGTCTGTTGTTTAATTCAACATGCATATATATAATTTTTTATCACAGAAGTAGTGAAAGATTTTTCTCCTCTCAAAGAAACAAAAGTTGTTTGTGAGCATCACAAATGATATATATACACATAAAAACACACACACACAAACGCACACATATGTATATACACTCACACCAATACATATATACATATAGACATACACACACTCACTCACACCAACACATCTATAGACATACACACCAACGATCATACAATATATACAACAACTCACACATACAATATGCATTCATACTCACATATATACATATATACACACACACACAAAATATGTACACACAAACACACCAATACATACAACTATATATATATATATATATATATACATATATATAAACACACACACACAAAATATGTACACACAAACACACCAACACATACAACTATATATATATATATATATATATATATATATATAAACACACACACACATATGTACCACAAACACACAACACATACAACTATATATATATATATATTATATATATATATATATAAATAAACACACACACATACACACTCCCACCAACGCATACAGTATATAGATACACACACACACACACACAAATATGTATACTTACACATACACACACATACATATATATATATACACACACACACACACACACACACACACACACACAGCTATATATGCACATATACATATACTCACACCAACACACATACAGCTATATAAGAATATATATATATATATATACAACCACATATATATATACATATACTCACTCACACACATATATATATACTCACACACACACACTTATGCACATATATATATGTGCACACATATACACAAATACAATGCACACATATACACAAATACAATGCACACTCACATATATATATGTATTCATACACATACATACATGGATATCTCATTCTCTCACATTTATTACCCAAGTGAGATTGTTGTTGCTTGAGCGTTGTGCTTCTAAACATCTTCCTTGAAAAGATGAAGTGAACAAAATAAATAAAAATGAAAGCCTCAAAATAGTCAGGATGTCTGTCTCCTCCTCTTTCTATTTTTTCTTTCTTTTTTTCATCATTCCCTTTTTTTAATTTTCTATTTGCTTAGAAATATTTTTCTTTATCTTGTCAGGATTTTATAAACTTGTTTTGTATCCATTCTAAAACTATTCTTCTCTCCCAGAAGGGGTAGTAAGAATTATTTATATTCATTAGCCATATCTATTCAATATAAAATGCATATATATATATATATATATAATATTAGATAGATAGATAGATAGATAGAGAGAGAGAGAGATTATAAATGGGAGTGTAAATAAAAATAGAAAATGTTTTCACATTGTGTCCAACGTATATTAGTGCGCAACAGTTCTTATAAAGATGTGAACTACCCAATTCCTTATACAGATGATTTGCACGTGGTGTAATGGTTAAAGTCATAGGAAATGGACTTGTCGCCCCGAGTTCAAATCCTGGACGTGGTAATTGCATTTCACTTAGCGCTAATACCCTTGGGAAAGGTATGAATCCTACTCTCCCTCCAGCTTTGGGTAAATAGTAGGGCAGACTGGGCTCTTTAACCTTGGTTAGGCAACCGGCCTAGGAGAAGGAAAACACTGAATTCAAACCTGTTAAACTCCGCTTAAGAAATTGACGTTGTGTCACATCCTGCTCGTGCGGAGGGGTTGGTAAATATATATACAGATGATTTGTTTATAGTGGTGAAGTTTTGTGTTGGGCCAACCACACTTTTTGGATCGGCTGATAACAGAATAGAGCACAATTGTGTTATAGATTCTCTGAACAACAGTTCTTAGATTTTGAGTTCAGTTTTTTTCCTTCTCCTAGACTGGTTGCCTTACTAAGGTGAAGAACCCAGTCAGTTCAACTAGTTGGAGGGAGAAATGATGGATTCATGCCTTTCCCAAGGGAAGCAAAAGGCAAACAGAATTTGAACTCAGGTTGCGGATTCCATTTCCTATATGATAACTGTTACATTAAATTCACCTCCCACAGATAGGATGTGACACAAGGTCAATTTTTGAGTGAATCAGTGTTGGTTTGAATTCAGAGATTTCCTTTTCATAAAAAGGTTGCTGAACCATGACTAAAGTTCCCAATGTGTCCTACTATCTATTCATATTGAAGTAGAGTAGAGATCTATTCATGCCTTCACCAAGGGCATTAGTATAAAGTGAAACAAACACCTTTGTTCAGAATTTGAACTCTGGTTCGTCGTGTCCATTTCCTAACATGATAACCATTGTGCTATGTACCTTCAAAATACCCAGGACATGTAACTTTCAATATTTCTATTGAAGTCACCTCACAGTTCAGAAGAGTGCAGTCTTAATATTGATGGATGCCTTAAGTAGGTTAGGGTAGTAGATGACCCACAATTTGGCATTATATAAGAGGGTGATCAATGACTAATTAAGGTCTTTTCATTTGGTTTATCAGTTGGTAAGTATTGTAGATGCTTATATACTATATTCACATTGACAAATATAAATTGTTTCTGATGGATGATTGGAACTCAGAAATGATTAGGAAACTATTCATGTTCTCTTTAATTATTTTACATAATTTAGATTATTTACCTAGTTGATGTAAACCATCTACACAGGGTAGGAGATCAAAATTTAGATTGCAGCAGTTTGACAACAAAGATTATGAAAAGATTTTAAAATGATAATTTATGCTTAGCAAATGGTTCAGGAGTGCAGATAGATAAGCTATAAAAAAAACAAAAAAAAAAAAAAACACAGCAGCGAGAAGGAAAATGAATTGACAAATTCAATGTTCAACATTTCTATCCAATATTAAATTTTCAAATGGATCTATTTGACCCATAGATGCGACCCTAACAGGTACTAGTAAGGTGACTCAGAGAATACCAGAGAGTAATTGCAATGAAAGGGTACTCCATACTCGCCAGTGGTTTAAAACTTGAGCCACACCACTAAGTACAATTTTGTGCAATACACAGGACATCCCTTTTGGAGAGGGTCTTAACCCACCCCTACCCTACAGAAGATACCACCAATATATTTTAAGCTCCACTGAGAGAGCAGGTGAAATTTACACAGCAGACAGGATAAATGCAGAAGTATATTTTATCCAATTTACAGACATTTAGCTTCAGCATTCGACTTAGACAAGTTGAAATGGATAGAAAAAGAAATAAAAGTTTCTGAGCCACTCTGGAAACTAAATCAAACTTAAATTGGTCAGCATGTAGGCTCAAATTGCTCTTGGTATCAATTCAACAGAGTGCTGTTTCATGTGTTTTGTATGCATCAACTGCCACACAATAGATTGCTTTATATCTTTTCTCAGTTACTTGTTTTCCTAATTTTCTACTTAAAATTCTCTTTCTTGGAAAGTATTTCTAGTTACACTTTTGTTTATTTCTTTATGTCAATGTTTGTTATGTCATTCCTTCTTGTTTAATAGCAGCACGGATATCCATGACTATCTCTTGACACCCATCAATATCGGTCATAGTCCCTGGGAGGTCTTCCGCATGGCATCCAGAATTTGCACAAAAACTGATTGATGTAAGTTTTTGCTGATCATCCTACATTGGTGTATACATATACATGTGTCCATGGGAGAACATCACTTATGAGTTCATCCTTACTTCTCTAGCAGTGTCCAGCATGTCTTGTTTGTCTTACTTGAATGGTTTGTGTGATAGGGACCAAACATGATTTTTTGTGGGGTGCTGCTTGCCAGATTTGTTCAAGACAACACGTTGCATCCTTGTGTAGCTCCCATCTAGTTTTTTTTCTCTATGTGCTTCGTTAGTCTAAGTGGTACAGCCATACAGTAGCACTGATATGGCTATGGCTTGGAAGAATTTTCACTTTATCTTATCAGTGAGATCAGATTTTCATATGATTGATAATCTGTCAATAGCAGTCCATGCCTTTACTATGCATACAATGATATCACTTTCTGTAGATGAAATATTACTACCTAAGTATGTAAACTGGTTTACTAGTTTCAGAGACTTATCATCCAGTGTAGAAGTTTTTCCATCTTGTTTAAAACACATTCAACTCAGTTTTATGATTTCACAGATTTATCTGAGTTGATGGAGACCAATGCTTCTTGCCACCTTCTCTAGGTTAAGCAGCAGTAATTCAACTTGTGTAGGTGTATTTGCGAGAAGTGTTGGATCATCTGCGTAGTCCACATCTGTAATAGTCTCTGCGAGTTATCACTGGCTTCTTGCTTTTTTTCTTCTATTTTTAGGGTGAAGCCTTTTTCTTTTATAGAATCTAATGACATTTAAAGCACATAATCTAGGCATATTATAAATATATATGGTGCGATTGTATCTCTTGTAGGTATCTAGTGACAATGCCAAATAAATATGTGTTATCATTAGGTGAACAAACTATTGCTTTAGTGTCTTTGTAGAGCATCATTATAGCAGTAAGTTCATTTGTGGAAACCACATGCTAGTATTATTTGTTCCATCTTTCCTCTATGTATGGAGCCAAATGCCAAGGAGAAACATTAAAAGTAGGGCTGGTTTGTTGGATTATTTTACGGCATATCAAACACTTTTTTAATGGAAAAGTCAGTCTCCATTTTTAAAACAATGATAATAATCGTTAGTAAATAATTATATCTTCAAGTAACTATTCTTAATACAAATAATTTGCACACAGTTAAATGTTTTCAAGTATTCCTATCTACCAGTAATCATTCTATCTAATAATAATCACTTGTTTGCACACAATCATGTAATTTCTCATATTTCAAAATACTTATGACCTATTTGACCTATAGATGAGACTACCACTTTGGCTGAGAGTGGACCTGAAAGTGATGGCACCCTACTCTCCAGAGTTCCAGAAGTGAACCCTCATCACTGGATGCAGTTTAGCGTTATATCCAAGATACCACTTTGGTGGGCTTATGGAGTCGGGTATCTTAGCTACACTAAGAGGACTGCTGGATCAAAAGATGAAAGCACCAGTTCCCCTGACTTAAATAGCAATAGACTTGTTTCATGATTAGATGGGTGATCACTTAATAATAGAGGCATCTTGTTTGGTAATGGTTATCAAACTAGAAGACCAATCTTACTGAGTTTGATTCTTACTGGATGCCCCATATTTCTAAAGTGTGCCAAACTAAGTCTATTTAGTAAATGGTTAGTGGAACTCATCTATATCTATAAGAGGAAGTTTGGTATGTACGTGTCGATGTATAACTCCAAAATGGGATACCACTCGGATTCAAAATCTTACATACACCTTAATATCCTTCTAACTAAGAAACACGCCAAATTTGTTTAAATTGATTTTTACTGATTAAGGGATATAAGTAATTAATTAAACCAAAAACACCCAATTTGCGGAACTTTATCGTAGACCAGCTGTTGCTGATAATGAAATATTGTTCACTGCCTGCTTTCAATTATAGCTATACCAGCAGTTTAGTTTAATTTTAGTGAACAAAATCGCAGTCTAAGCTGTTCAGCTCGGAATATCTCACCTATTTATGGTCCAATCTTTATATATAGTCTGGTCATGGACCGGGTACTTTTGCTAGTATAATATAATGGTTAACAAGGTATACTAGCAGAGCATTGTTAATGAGTTCAATTCTTACTGAGCCGCCAACCCCCATATCTCTGATTAAGAGCCAAATTAAGCTAAGCTTAGTAAATGAAAACTATTCAACATCTTATATAGTGTAATGATTAGCAAGCTAGTCTTATAAATAATTACTAGTGAGTTTGAGTCTCACTAAGTGCCCCATAACCTTAATAGATTATTCCACTGAATTTGATTTACTTTGTAATGGTGAACAAGCTAGGTTAGCAGATCACTGTTAGTGATTTTCATTCTTATTGATTGCCTAATACTTCTGTTTTCTAAATTAAATTTGAACCTAGCTAAATAAATATTGACTTCTAGGGTTTATTTGAGATAGAAGTTAAGCAGCATTTGTTCTTGTCAGTACATAAATGAGTGATGACTTAGTGACAGAGTAGCATAAGCAATCTAGGGCCTGAATGTTAGACTAAGTAAAGGATTAGTAAAAAAAATTCTTGGGTTTATTTCAAGGGTGAAGTCACAGCCTTTAAAATGCAGCTTAGGGCAGTTGTTAGATATCATTTCATTTCCTTCTACTTTTTGAATTGAGTAATGAAATATAAAAGACCTCAAAAAGCAGAGAGAAAGAGAGAGGGAGAGAGAAAGAGAGAGGGAGAAAAAGAGAGAGAGAGGGGAGACCTTTTGAAGTGAACTGTTTTTTCCTTGTGTATATATATATATATATATATATATATATATATATATACACCACTTGAATTCATTGTTTTGTATTTCCTCTTTTCTATCCAACTAGTTATCATGAAAAGACGAGATGTCAGTGAGAGTGAGGAGGTTGTTGTCTTGTTTTCACCTCTCCCAACTCACAAATGTAATCTGCCATTTTGCAAACAGGCTTGGCATCTTCTGATTTGAATTCTAATATGGAACACATTTGTCCTCCATGTAAGTAAATATTGGAAATTTTCAGAGCAGTTGTTCCTCCTTTGCTTTCTCTTCCATTGTTCCAACAAACACTTCATTCATTCAGTTTAGAAGTTGGCAAAGAATAATGTTCTCGTTTTATTGTTTTGTATAATTCATTTCACTTAAGGGTTATAGACGTTAACCCACGTTGGTTTGTGTATTCTTAACCAGAATATTCTTTTCTGCACTGAATGGCTGACACTGTCAAAGCAATCAAAAATCTTCTTTGCAAACATATTGTGCATATTCTTATGTATGTACACTGTATATGTTCCTGCCATATATAGCATGAACCTTTTTGGGGTTGAAAAAAAGTGGATGTTATTTAGAACCAGCTCTGTTAAGGGGGGGGGTTAGAATATGCTGACAGAGTCCTCTGCAGTGGGTTAAAAGAAAACCAATAAAGAGGTCTCCTGGGTATAACATGTATCTGATGGTGAGGTTTCAGTTCTGGAGGTCTGGGAAGTATGAAGTACCCTTTTATTGCCATTACTCCCAGGTCCACTCTGACCTGTAGTGGTAGTACTTGTTAGGGTCCCATCTATGAATCAAATAGATCTGCTTGAAAATTATTTGTATTAGATAAGAATACTACAAACCATATAACTGTGTGTAAATTATTTCTATTAGATACTATTACTAGAAACCATATATCTGGGAAGATGTGGCAAGAGAAACCACAAATGTAGTGGTTGAAAGCGTGCACGACTGGTGCTGAAACCCGGGAGCCCTGGGGCGTCCGGATGAGATTCCGATGTGCATACGTGCCGTCGGGTAATGTGAACGCAGAGAGATCCCATCGTACAATCAAGCACATTGCCACAAGAACACAGTCGGGCAAGCTTCAAACCACTACGTTCGTGGTTTCTCTCACCACAGAAGAACACCCATTAAGTTTGATTCTCACAAGTCATCTTAAATTTCTGGCCTTGTGTCAAACTAAACTAAGCTCAGATGTTTTCCACTGCTTCAAGATGCATTACTTTATATTGTTTCTCTTATATGAATAGAAGAGGCAAAATAATGCAAAATGCAAGTTATTTTCTCCAGAATTAAGGAGATGTGGGTTTGTGCAGCAGTTATCCTTATAGCAAATGGGTTTGGTGAGCCGAGTTCAAATCCTAGACAAAGCTGTTTCTATTTCCCCTTTGAAAAAGGCATGACCCTATTTTTTTCTGGATAAATAGACTGAGCTCTTTAGAATTCTAATTAGGCAAACCAGTCTGGGAGAAGAAAAAAACTCAAAACCAAAGGCTAGAAATACCATTCATAGAGACCTTTTTACTAGTGAAACCACAGACCTATCACTAATGTGGTGAAACTGCAGTCCTGTGCTCTACCAGGAGCCTACACGGTCACATATTCAGGGACTGAGGTCCAGGGTAGCTAAAGGCTGATTGATTTTAATGGCATGTCAACCAATCTAGGATTTTTCTTTTCTATGTCTAGTGGTTAGGGAATCATGTTCATTGTAAATTCATATTTACATTTTCTGTGTAGTTGTTTCTTAAGAGTTTTGTTTTTGCAAACAGTTATATATATTTACCCAACCCCTCCGCACAAGCAGGATGTGACACAAGGTCAATTTCTTAAACAAACAGTTATAAGATATCAAGTATTCCTATCTAATACAAATAATGTGCACACAGTTATATGGTTTTAAACACCTAATAATAATAACCTTAGTAAATAATTCAAGCAAATATTTTTAATACTAATAATTTACAGTTAAATGACATTTTTCAAACATATCTATTTGACTGTTAGAGATAGGACTCTAACAGATACTACGACTGGGTCAGAACGGGCTTGGGAGTAATTGCAATGAAGGAGTACTTCATACTCTCCAGAGCTTCAGCACTGGAGCCTCATCATTGGATGTAGTTTATTATATACCCAGTACACTCCACTTTTGGGGGTAGGGTGTGTATGGGGTGTCATAGCCCTCTGCAGGGGGATACAGTCAGTATATTCTAAACTCTGCCAACAGAAAAAAAACAAACAACTGCCTGTGCAGACTGGATCTGCCTCATGATAGATTAACATAGGAGAAAAATGAGCATTTTTATATAACGATCTGTTTATGTAACCTATGATATAATGGACAGGATTTATTAAACAAACATGTCAAAACTTTTATGCAATATAATTATTACATAAGTAATATGATAGAACAACTTTTGGCAGTTGGTCAAAAAAAGAAAAAGTTATAATAATAATCATGTCTGTATTTTCATGTCAGTTGCAACTCATCTACTTCTATCACAACATCACCTACCACTCCCCCATTTACATTAAGTCATTTTTTTTTCATGGAGGCATATAAAACTACTTTGCAAAATATATTTCAAAAGAGTAAAATAGAAACAAAAAGACATTAACATAAGTCTTTTAATATTTAATGGGACCCTAACAAGTACAACCAATTCAGGTTGGAATGGAGTTGAAAGTGATGGTAATGAAAGGGTGACTCCATACTCCCCCAAAGTGAACCCTCATTACTGGATGCAGTTTAGTTTTATATCCAAGATACCACTTTGGTGGGTATGACGGGTTGGGTGTCTTTCCTATACTAAGAACACAGCAGGATCAAATGATAAAAGTACCAGTTCCCCTCAAGTTAAATAGCAATAAACTTGTTTTATGTTTAGATGGGTGATCACTTAATAATAGCTTAGTGAAATAGACATCTTGCTGGTAATGATTATCAAACTAGAAGACCATTCTTACTGAGTGCCCTACTTTTCTAAATTGTGGCAAACTAAGCTAAGCTTAGTAAATAATTATTAGGAACCCCACATAATGTAATGGTTAACAAAACAATTTCATTCTTATTCTATTTGTTAATGCCACAAAGTTTTGGTTTATTTATTCTTTGATTTATTCTAGTTCACTTATTTTGTCAACAAAGTGGCTCCTAATTTATAAAGGACAGTCTTTTACTAGGTCAAGCATTTGGGATCTCAGCCAAAATGGATGGCCTTGTGCCAAGCTTAGCCAAATAAGGTTATGAAAACAAAGAATTATTTCTATAAATTTATTGTTTTTCAATCTTCTGGCAAGTGATGTTGCATTTATGTTCAGTAGTATTTCAAGATTCTATAAAGCATAAAATAACCCCAGATGGGTTGACATGCCATTAAAATCAATCAACCAATCAAGTTTCTATATTTTGACATAATGTAAACACTTGCCTACATTTATTCAAGTGCACAAACTATATGAAAAAAGCAGTAACCTGTTTTTTTCAGGAAATGTCTAATAAACAGAAGAAAAACCATTGCAAATATTCAGATCAGATGATTCAATGATGTAAAATGACATAAGTATTGATATAAGCAATTCCATATTTTATATGCAAAATTGCTTTCCAACTCTTTGATAACCAAAGAAAAAAGAAAACTGATCATATTGAGATCCACACTGAGCTGACATAGAATTTTCTGAAAGACCAATTAGGCAATGTTTTTATTTTTTACTTTCTTATCTTCCATCTCTCATCTATGAAGAAGGAAAAAAAACAAACATTGGTTTGACATGCTGTGAGGATGATTTTAATATGCATCTAAATATCAATAATTATTTTGTTTTCTAATCAAATCTTTTACATTTTCTTTCATCCTTTATATTCAGCATAAACAAGTCTTCTGTAAATATATTTATTCAAGGTAAACTATATATTAATTCTTTCTTTTCTTTTTACATGATAAAAAAACAAAAACAAGCCGTGATGTTGTGCATAACACAAAATGTTTTGGATTTTAAGAGCAAGGCTCACATAACAGATGCAAAAATAGTTCAGAATAATTTTACAATTTGTTTACAGCATAAGTCAAATGTATTTCCTATTAGGGCAAGAGTTAGGGCCCTTTTTTATCAATTGGGCTTAAGGTGTATTGTAAAATACTCAGCCCAAAATATTGGTCAAATGATTCAAATGTTTGGCATTTTTATTTTTCTAGAAATTAATCTAACACATTTAAAAATAAATTTTCATTACATTTTTAAAATCAGGTGTCAATTTCCTGGTGTAACTTTTTGAAAATACCTAGTATATATTATTATTAAAAGATATATTTTGTCAAAATATTTGAAAACATTCAACCAATTAATTGGACAGTTGAATGCCTTGTTGGTACCATGATATTTTGACTTGTACATTCTTTGGTTTTCTTCAGATGAAATAAGCACTTCCAGAAGGAAAGGGACTTTGGTTCTACATCCACCGTTTTGGGGGTTATGGAATTGTTCTGAGATCTTTTTCACAGAACTCTATTTTGAATCCTCTGTGTGAGTGTGTGGGTAGAGGTCATGAAGAAACAAGCAGATTGTGTGTGAATTATATCATAACTAAGAAAGTTCTGTTTATATGTGACTGTATATGCATTTATTTATTTATATTTACCAACCCCTCCGCACGAGCAGGATGCGACACACAGTCAATTTCTTAAGCGGAGTTCAGCAGGTTTGAATTCAGAGTTTTCCTTCTAGACCAGTTGCCTAACCAAGGTTAAAGAGCCCAGTCTGCCCTACTATTTACCCATAGCTGGAGGGAGAGTAGGATTCGATTCATACCTTTCCCAAGGACATTAGCACTAAATGAAATGCAATTACCACGTCCAGGATTTGAACCCGAGGTGACGAGTCCATTTCCCATGACTTTAACCATTACACCACGCGCTTCCTACCATATGCATTTATTATCTTTTACTTTGACAAGTTATTGACAAGTAATTTAAGGGTTAAATTATTTCTTGCTGATACCATTATCACAATGTTTAAGAAGATCCATTCTACAGTCTTCTTCAGGGAAGAGAATATCTCTCTCTCTTTTACCATCCATCACTGAAGCATCATTTTATGGGGGGGGGGATCTGATATACTTGATAATTTTATTCTTAAAGAAAAGAAAAAAAATACCACCATTGTTCACTATTTAAAAAAAGCTATCTTTATGGGTTGGACTGTTTTCAGTATTATAAAAAAAAATTAGAATATAAAATATGATGAAAAAACATCGAGACTAATGTTTTGAATGAAAAAACAAAAACAACTCAAATTAAGATGTATGCACATCTGAACTAGTTACATAAAAATGAGATGTTGTTTACATGGATTCGAGATAAGTCAATGCCAAATTGAAAAAGTATAAAAACCGATGAAACCAGTTTTAATACCTTTTTACTCGGCAGACCTAGCTCCATGTGACTTTGTTTTTCTAAATTGAAAATTCATTGCAATGATAATATTTGATGATGTGGAAGACATAAAAAGTAATATGATGACACAGTTTCACACTCTATCAAAGGAGGAGAATCAAAGGACAAATTTTAAAGGTGTCTTGACCAATGAAAAGCCGAATAGAATAAACATTTTTAAATGCCAATGAGAATCTTTTGAAGAAAATTCATTCTTTGTTTATTTCTCTCTTGGTAAATACGATTTAAGCTTTGATACTTTTCAAGCTCACTTTATAGTTTAAATACAAGTTGTCAAAAATATAGTTGTTTTCTTTTATATAAAACAACATGTTTGTTGGTATGTCAATGCTTGGATAACATTGCACATTCTAGTTTTTTTAAAAAGTGATAAAAGACCATTAAGTTATTTTGTTTAATGGCGTATCAAGCCTTGTGGGTTATTTAAAACCAAATCTTGTTTTTGTATACATGGTTTTTAAGCCAAGAGTTTGTAGGTAGATGTCAGTTTGGTCTGGTTTTATAAACTGATAGAAATAATTTTCATTAACTTCATGTATATTAATAAATTGGTAGAATTAATAATCTGGTGCTTGACCCTCAGCCATCACACTCTAACACATATATGATAAAAAGAGTTCAAATCCTACTTTCATCCAAGTAGGGCAGACTGTTAAACGCTGCTTAAGAAATTGACCTTGTGCCACATCCTGCTCATGCAGCAGTGGGGTTGGTATATATATATATGAGGAAGAATGAATAAAGAAAAGAAAGAACAGAATGTATAATAAAAGATGCATTTAATCAATATCACTTACACATGTGTTTCGGTCAGTTCATCTGTGTGAAAATATTCCGCACAAGAGAAGATTCGACCTTCATCAGAGTGAAATTTTATTTTGGTTGAATCTTCTCTGTGTGCGGAATATTTTCACACAGATGAACTGACCGAAACACACGTGTAAGTGATATTGATTAAATTCATCTTTTATTATACATTCTGTTCTTTCTTTTCTTGATTCATTCTTCCTCATATTGTCGGTTTCATTTCCAATTTCCATTTTTACACACACACACACACACACACACACATACATACATACACATATATATATATATATATGATAAAAAGAGTTAGATGTTTGCCATAAGAGTAATTTGAAAAATATGGTTAGAACAATCAGATAGGTGCTAGGATTTGAAATGACCAGCTGATTGATTGATTGGCTAGGGCCTCTCCAACAACCCATCTAGCCCAAGTAAAGACCAAAGTGGAATGTTACATGTTACAGGACGACTTGGTACCTGAGTCACAGACTGCTCAGCCCCCATGATCCTGTCTTTGGGCATTACAGTTGCCACCTCTGGCCAACAAGTGTCCCCATTAGTGGGGGGGTATAATCTCTCTACAGAGGTGCAGTCAGAATATTCTACTGTTTCATGCTTACCCATTCACTAAGTATTTGTTACAAGATGCAGATGAGTCACCCTTCCTATATGGACTTGTCTATGTCACAGCCAGTGTTTAGCTGCTAAGAGGGATTTTATTTCATCTAAGCAATCCCCAGATTAAGAAATGCTTAGAAAACCAATTAAGAAGAAAAAAGAAGGTTAAAATTACCCTTACAAGTCTGGAAAATAATAAAATCAAATATTCATATGAAATATTTATTCATTTTTACGGTTTTAGAGTGTATTGTAGATCTACAAATGAAGCTGACACAGTTTATCACCATGATTGGTGTAATGTAGTCAGTAGTAAAAAAAGTAATAAAAAAGGATAGAAACAAATAAAATGTGCTTTAAATACAAATAATTATCCTAAATGTTAATAAAAGAAATTCAAAATCCTTTATTTTTTAAAATAATGACTTTAAAAATGATCTTAAAAGCCATATGTAATATAGGTAAGTACTGCTAGTTATTCTATATATACAAAATGAATGAAGTAAAGAAAGTTTTTTTTTTTTTTTTAGTCTAGACACTTTTAAGCTTAAATTCATCTAATGAAAGAAAATATTTTTTTACACACACACACACATATATATATATATATATATATATATATATATATATATATATATATATATATATATATATATATATATACTTGTTTCTTATAAAATATTGATGATTATTCAAAGTAATTTTCCAATAATGACTTCCTGCTGTTTCATAAAAGTGATACTAAATTACTTTGGGACAAAAAAAAACAAAACAAAAAAAAACTCTACATTAAATCTGGCAGTTGATTGTAGTGTATAAATATGTTCACATTATAGATAGTAGCAGATAATTCTCCATCATTTCTATTGTTTTCCATACTGAAAAAAGATGACAATGTAAAGCATCTTTAATATTGTCCATTATTCAAGGATGAAGCATAAACATTATTCCATCAATTAGTCAGATTATTATCCTCATTTCAGACATTACTCTAATTAATGTTGCTGGAATTCAGAGATGAAGAATTGTTATCACATTATTTGCTCTTCTATTCTCATCTCATGGAGGCACACTTAGCATAACAATTATTGTTGGAGAAAATGGAATCTGTGACCAGAGATCAAATCCTGGAAAAGTTTGCTTGTTATTCACTTTGAACTAATGCCTTTGGGAAAGGCATGAATCCAACAGTTCCCCCTCTAGCTATGAGTAAATAGTAAAATAGATTGGGTTCTTTAGTTTTGGTTAGGCAGCCATCTGCCAAATTTAAGCTCTGCTTAGTCAAGTACACCTGCCTCATGTGTGCTATGTGCTGTTACTAAAATGAGTACAGGCTTATCATTGCTTAACTTTGGTGATCTGATGAGAAATAGCATTTGAAATGTGACTTAAAATGATACAAATAAAAACCCTAATTCAATTAGTTGATCAAATATTTGTATTCAAAGGATATTAAAGGCCAGTATTAAATATTAAAAATATTTGATGAGACATTGTCTTTTGGTTATACAAGGATGATAATAATGATGATGAAAAGATGGTAAATTGGCGCTAATGAAAATGAAATCACCTTTAACCTTTAAGTTGAAATACAGTTATTTGCTTTTAGGGATGTTGTTATTGATTATTCAGACCAATTCTTAAAACATGTCTCATTTAAGAAACACGTTTTAAGAATTAATTTGAGGGATAAATAATCACCCAGCCTAAAAAAGTACAGTTAACCTGAGAGAATTACTTCCTGCAACGATCCCTATGTTAGACCGACATTACAGCCATTTTACATTATGATGTACTTGGGCATATTAAAGCTGTTAATAATTTTCTATTGGAACAAATCAGATAGGCAAATTCAAAAGAAGAAAGAAAAGAGAAAGAAAGGAAGAAGTGAAAAGGAAAAAGTGAGAAGGAACAAGAAGGAAAAAAGGAAAAGGAAAGAAAAAAGTGAAAAGGAAGGAAAAGGAAGGAAAAAAGTGAAAAGGAAGGAAAAGGAAGGAAAAAAGTGAAAAGGAAGGAAAAGGAAGGAAAAAAGGAAAAGGAAGGAAAAGGAAGGAAAAGGAAAAGATGGAAAAGGAAAAAGGAGGAAAGGAAGGAAAAAGTGAAAAGAAGGAAAAAAGTGAAAAAGAAGGAAAAAAGTGAAAAAGAAAGAAAAAAAGAAAAAAGGAAAAGAAAAGGAAAGGAAAGGAAAAGGAAAAGGAAAAAGGAAGGAAAAAAAGGAAAAGGAAGGAAAAAAGGAAAGGAAGGAAAAAGGAAGGAAGGAAAAAAGAAAAAGGAAAAGAAAAAGAAGGAAAAAAGGAAAAGGAAGAAAGAAAGAAAGATGGAAAGGAAGGAAAAGGAAAAAGAGAAAAAGAAAAAAAGAAAAAAGTAAAAAGAAAAAGAGAAAAGGAAAAGGAAAGAAAAGAAAAAGAAAAAGAAAATGAAAAAGGAAAGGAAAAGAATAAAAACAAAAGTTTTCAGTCGAAAAGCAATCTCATTAAAACATTTCATTGTGGCCAAAATTACTGTTCTTTCCATTGTTTTGCTTGAAAACCCTTAAATCATTGGCAAACATTTGAGTCTTAAATTTGGAACAAGTACTTAATCATCTTCTGGATGTCCTCCCCACCCATGATTTATAGCAGTGTTTCTTTTCAATTAAGTTGTCTTCTGTGAGAAATGTCAATTTTACAGCTAATGATCTTTTTTTGTAGTGTTTGTTTTTAACCCTTTGGAAATCCCCCTTAGCCCCTTGGCCCTCAAATACTCTGGACCTGCTCTCACAAAATTGAAAACAAAACAAATAAATAAAACCCCAAATAGCAAACATAAAACTCATTCAAAATTCAATTCCAAGGCACGTGCTTCTTTGTTAAAGCTATCCAATCATTCCATTAAAAGAAATGCCATGAATAGTGGTTATATTTTATTTTATTATTCATATCTGACGTGATCTCCTTGACTCGGAAATATTAGGTTTACAGTGTATAGTAAAAGTATGCTCAACCTTAAATATTGGGATTATGAAGCAATTGTAGAATAGTGCTCTGTCTAAAATAGTGGGCCGATTGTGCATTGTAAAATAGTGCTTAGTCTAAGTATTAGGTTTATGGGAATTGTAAAAGAGTGCTTGGCCTAAAATGTTGGGATATGTGTACTTTGTAAAATAGTGCTCAGTCTAAATATTGGGTTTATGGTGCTCAGCTTAAAATTTCAAGCTTATAGTTTATATAGAAATAGTGCTTACCTTGAAATATTAAGCCTGCAGGTTCAAAGAGTTAATAAAATAACATTGTTTTTTTTATTTTTGTTTTTATTTCATTTATATTCAGTGTGGAAAAGCATTATCAGAATAAAAGCGCAAATAAAAAATTCAAGTCTTCAATTGCTCGGACAATTTTTACCCCCCCCCCCAACACACTTTTATTTCTTTTTAAATGTAACTTCAAATATTCAAACAACTTTTCTTTTTTTTTTTTGTTATGAAAATTTGTCATTCTTTAAATATTCAATGAATTGCAACTAAAAATAAATCCAGAAATTCGACTGAATATTTTATTTTACATCTAAAATACATCTATTTAAACCAAGAGATGAGCAGAATACAAAATAAATTCAACATTTTATCATTCAGGAGTTTCAAAATTAAATTATCAGTTTCATCTAAGAAGACACCCAAAATTAAAGATAAATTAACCAACACATTGTGAAACTGAATTGATTAAAGAATATTAAGCTGTTTCATTTGCATATAATAAATTTATAATAATAATAATAATAATAAAAAACCCAACTATAAAATAATGATTAAAAGATGTACTTGTTTCTCCCCCTATTAACCTTTTACCTACTGATCCTGGTACTGTATATACTCACTCATATAAAGAATGATGTTTTAAGATCAATTTTTCACCTAAAAACACAAGGGGTCATTCATTACACAAGATATGTTTTTGAACACATACTAACCATAACTTCATCTAAAGTGTCCTGGCATATCTAAACAAAGGCCAGTGCTAGGGTCACATGACCCACCTCTGAATCTATGATACAGTGGGGGGGGGGTCATGTCAATATTCATAGAGTAGTATTTATAGAAAATATATGAAACCCGTCCTTTCAGCCCACCCCCCTCTGAAACTTGGAATTATTTGGGGTTTCAGATCTCATGTATGTACAAATGTTATTCAATAAATAAGGAGAAAAAGCAAAATAATTTTGTTTTTTTTCCCCATGAATGTACAGGACTTCCCATGTCATAGTGGCTAACATGCTGAGCTGCAACATTGTAAAAGTGAGCTCAAATTCCAGTTGTGCTATTGCTTTCCCTTTCAGATTAATACTCTTGGGAAAGGTATGAACCCTTCATTCACCCAGCTTATAGGTTAAATAGTACCATTCATGATCTTCTACCAGGATGGCTTTGGCATTATATAACCCAGAAAGGTTGATATGCCATTAAACAAAGAAACCAAACCAAACCATAAATGTAAACTCTTTATTATTTGGAAAAGGCTATTCAAAATCAAACTGTGCTCCAAGATTGAACAGAATTCTGTCATCAAATTTTGGGTGGCTGAAAAGTGCAAACCATGTGAAGAATGTGTGATGTTTTTGGAAAAACATATTTTAGTAAAAAACGTTTACAAATGAGCTAAACATGGTTTTGTTACTATGAGCTAAAGTCAAAAAGACAGTCCGTGAAGAAGTAGAAACTAACCAATCCCCAGAAAAGTTCTGGGTGCAGTGGTCAGTGAATAAGGTAATAAGGTAACAGTGTTCTGGGACATGATAGGGCCCATCACTATTGATTTTCTTGAAAAAGGTGCAACTGTAAACAGTGTTTGCTATTGGCAACATTTGTATTCAAATGATAGTCAATCAGATTAAAATTAGCAGTCAAAAGAAAGACAATAAAAAAGAGGAAGAGAAAGAGATTGAAGAGTGGATTTTCTAAAATACTATCAGTTGCGGAGAAGGCAGTAGAAGACCCATAAATGTCAGTTAGAATGACAGACTTATAAATTATTGACACAGCACTACTTAAAGAACTGTAAAAGTCACTTTCCTTCAATGGAAAAAGTCCAGAAACAGAGAATTTGGATTTCATACAAATTATCGGAAAGTAGAAGATGCCAAAAAGATGCAGAATAGTTCCCTAGATGGAAAGGAGTTTGTATGATTGACCGATCAGTTTTGTTGATTGTGTGCAAGCAAACATTTGTAAAAGTGAAATAAAAATCAGTATGTTGAATAAACCGCTTTCCTAATTTTGAATCGAAAAAGATAGGTTAAGATTTATTGGTAAAAATAAGGAAATGTGTTTCCAATCTCTTTATACATTCAAGTATCAATAATAACATTTCTGTGTGTTATATTCGAATAGGTGTACAAGGCAGGTGAGGGTCGTGGACTGCCCCCCCCTACCGAGACAAATGAATAGTAAAAAGCTGGTTACTTTCAGGGCAAATAATTCGGTTTTAAAATTTCACATTAAACTTGTGTTAATGATATTACAATCAAAATGGAGATGCTGCATTTATTTTTCACAAAAAATATACCTGACGTCGTATATTTTGCAATGTTAAGTTTTAGCACCGTATCCCTAATGGACTTTTTAAACACCAGGGGATGAAAGAAAATGTTAAACTAAATCCAACTGACTCGAAATTGGGATTTAATCACTTCCATATAAAAGTAGTATGGGACACAATCTTTTTAATGTGGGATGGGTGGTCGTTTGCCTTTCAGCAGTCATGGACAGCAGTAATATTCCTAAAGGACGTAAAGCACTCCAGATGATCACAAAGTGCTATGAGGGCTGAGGTGAACAAAAATTACAAACAAACTTCCAAAAAGTAAGTTGTCTCTGGACTAGAATTTTTTTTTTTAATTATTGGATTTTGACATCATTTTGATAACTCATCTAAACCTTTGAAGAAACTTTTAGAGGCATTTATTGCTGAGTTGGCTTTAATGAGGTTGTCCCAAATACATCTAGAAAATAAAAAACTGTTGCCTAGAAGTAGTGTTTTAGAAATCATTTGTTCATATACTCAGGATCCGGTGGTGATCACCCCACGTAAACCCAGTTTTTTTTGTTTTTTTTAAAATTAATGGCAATCTTTATGAGTTATTTAATACCATCCTTGTAGAAGAAGAGTGGTACTATTTAAGACATAGTTGGATCTGCATCCATCATGGTTTCACTGAGGCTTCACTTAAATTTTTTAGTTAACTGAACATTTTGAAAGGTGGTGGTGAGGGGTAGGCTAAACAGTAAACTAGGGAATATTTGATTTTATGCCAAAATTATTAAGCAATAAATATCAAAATTAGATCCTTTTACAAAGATAGGCTCTACCTATTTTAAACTATTGTTATAAATCTCCATAAAGTTAATAATTAGTAGCAAGTAAATGGTAAAAGAAATAAAAGGACATATCAATCACTAAAATAAGTGAACTAGTTTTACTACATTACAAATATTTATCTTCAATTACAATTAACATTATTCCAAAAAAAGCAGAAATAGACTCATATTATAGGCATTTTTTAAAATATTTATATGTATATCAAAATCAGTTTCATTTTTATGTGCCCATATCTAACTATTAACAGTAACTAATTAAATCTAAATTTGAAAAAAAAACCATGAGCTTTTTTAAAGTCATAACTTAATTCTAAGGAATGAAAGGAAAATCATAAAAGAAAACAAAAAATTATGTCTTTAATTTAAACTTTTAATTTAAAAATAATACAAAATAAGTTAATTCAGTATCTGACAGTGTATTGAACACTTTTCACACATACAAAAAAAAAATCAATGGCTCAAAGAATCATTATATGAAAGTGAGGACTTCTTCTGAAAAATGATTTTATTCCAAAATTACCCAAAAGTTAACAGATATTCCCCACCCCCTAATATGTCCTGCTGATGTAAGGAAACAACGTTATGACAAAAATAATTTGATTTATTAAAACCTTTAAAATCAGATAATTATCACATCAGATTTGATACATTTTTAAAAGTTATTCATTAGATGAAATTATTCTTTAAACATTTTCTGTCAACTTTGTGGAAATATTTTCAAAACTTCACCTTGAGGAAATTTAATAAAAAATTTTGAAACCCACTTATAAAATTTCAATTAGTAATTGAAATGAAAATATATCATTTAAAAATTAATTTTTCAGTTCATACTTTTGGGAGTAAAATAATATAGTCTCTTTTCATCATATTATAATTTCATTAATTCACAAAAACACAATAAAATGGAAAAATATTTTGTTTTAATTAATTTTTCATTTCACAATTCAATTCTAGGCAGATTTTCTCCTAGGGCAAGATGGAGGTCTTGTTTTTCAAATAATAATTTGAATTTTGAGAGCACATTTTAAAAGGGGAATTAAAAATTAATTTAAATTCTTTGAAGATTTGATTTTAGGTGAATATTCTACATTTTATTATTTCTGTACCCCTTTCATATACTGCTTGTTCATATAAAAATATGTTTATATTTTATCTATTTGGACATGTTTGTGTATTCTTGTTAATACTTCTTGTACCTTTATTATATATGTATTAAATGTTCCTATATGTGTAAATGAGCTTATCTTTCCTTCTGTTTATTCAGTGTTAGTATATCATTGGATATATTAATGCTAATATTGGAGCTTGGTGACTAAATACTGAATAAATATTCTCTCTATCACCGACCGACCCAATAAAAGCATCTTTAAAACTCTTATTTTGATATGGTGTGAGGTTACACGTTCATACATTGTTAATGTCCTCTGCATCCACAAATCTTAGCCTTTAGATGAATTTTCAGTTTAGGAAACAAAAAAGTCACAAGGAGAATGCTAGATGTGGTGAGTATAGAGTATTCACTTGCATAATCCATGGTGTTGCACCAAAAAGTATTGAGACTGATGCTCAAAAACTATCAAGAATTAGAACTGACTTGTCTAGACAGATGTTTAGATGTGGAAACATCATCACTTTATTATTGCTCAGCTGTGCATAAGTTTTCAATTAAATGTTAAAATCAAAAATGTAAAACTTCAGCCTCAAACCTTTCTTTTTTATCACACCTATAAATGTATATCTGTAATTTTTTCTTGTTTTTACTTGAATAAAAAGAAAATTGTTTAAAAATTAAATAAATAAAAAATATTTACTTTATACTCAAATTTTCTTAGTGCCGTTTTTTTTATTTGTTTGTTTCACAAAACTAATATCACTAGCAGCTTTTATGTAAAAAAGATGAGAGAGAAGAACAGAAAAAGGTTATAACAAAAAAGGCCAAGGAAAGGGAGAGAGAAGAGTGCATGGATAGAGAGAGAGAGAGAGAAAAGGCAAGAAAAGGAAGCGAGAAAGGGAAATAAAAAGGAGAGAGAACAAGAAACAAAAGATGAAAAAGAGAGAGAGAGAGAGAGGAGAGAGAGGGAGAGAGGGAGAGAGAGAGAGAGAGGGAGAGAGAGAACATTGTAAACTATGGAAGAAAAAGAAATGAAAGATATAGAGGGAGGATAAATTGCAATAGGGAAATAGCAAGAAGTAACATGCAAAAGAGAGAGGGGGGAGAGGCTACATGCAAAAGAGAGAGGGGGGAGGCTACATGCAAAGAGAGAGAGGGGGGGAGGCTACAGATAGAACGAGATTGATTTCATTGATAACATTCTAACCAGATTGAAAAGCTCAAATGTAATTAGTTCAACTGGCATCAGCAGGTGTTTGTCAATTGGTAGTTATAGACAGACTTGATGCTTGGAGACAAAACAGTTGACAGCCTCTATCGCACTCTGACAACCGACTTGTTAGCCTGCATTCACGGTTTCCTTCGCAACTCGTTCAAATTCTGCACAAAATCGTAACACCCTTGCCTTACAAAATTCATAAAATTCCAACTGTCAGAAAATGAAAATAATTTTTACTGTTTTTTTTTTCCTTCTTTATTTTTACGATGCAAATTTCTACCGAACCGTTAGATTATCATTTTTATTCTTTTTATCTATTCATTTTATTCATTGTTCAATGAATGCTTCGTAAGCGGAAAGCTGACTCAAACAAAAACGGAAACACAGGCACTGTGGACATGATGTTTATAAAAGAGGAAGCTCAAGGGATATGGATTTATCAGTGTTCAAAAATATTCTCATTTCAGAATTAACGTTGACAGGTAATGTTCAGAGCCGATGAAAGAGAAGGAAAAGATGGCTGGCATTGAAGGTGATTTCCCAGAAAGAGAACCATTAAATAAATAGCATTATTCAAATTACAGAAATAGGATATTTAGAAAAAAAAATTGTAATGAACTGAAGACATGTAATTTAAATGTTGGAGCCTCTTAGAAAGGAATTGAAAAATGATAAACTCTAGAAAATCCTTCACTGTCAAAGAAGATTTACCAGGAGAATAAAGTTTTCTAACAGGTTGATAGAATGTTCTTGGAAAATTCAAAAAAGAAAGAATTTTCATTATTCCACAATTATTTGAACTAGTATCCACATCTTCTTTTGATTTTATCCTATTTCAGTCAATATGTGCTTCAACCTTCCTTGCCTTACATTACATTGTCATAGATATTCTGAAGCCTAGACCAGATGTGAACGCTTCGACAGTCAAGACCAGAATGATCAAAATTGTTTTACATGAGCCTCTGCACATAAGTTCTAGTTTTAAAGTGAAAAAAAATCCATAACTTTACTTTTAATAAATTTAACCAATTATGATCATTTCTAGGTAAAATGAAAAGTGGAATTTCTGATCCAACTGAAAGACAAATATTCATCTTTGGAATTGTGACAAGACATGAAAGCAAACTTCATGGTGTATTCATTCAAGTTAACCCATCGGTACAAGAAACTATTGAGTCAATCTATTTTATATCTTATGAATAAATAATAGTGAGCAAAGAGATTTCTACTTATCAATGCTCTCTTACTTGCATACATAATAACATAATATGAATAACTTTTAGACAACTTCTTACACATATATGAGGATCAGTTGAAAAGTTCAGAGGCTAACCAAGATACTTTCATGGAATGTGACCAAATCAGGTTTATTTTTTATAGTCCATCTTGCAGTCCACTTCTTCCATTGTTGTTGCAGTGAAAATTTTATTAGTGGACCAAGACTAAAAAAAAAAAAAAAAATATCCTCATGAATATTATATCACTTCAGTGTTTTATTTCTGGTTAGGATTAAGAGTTGAGTCTTCTTTATATCTACAGGTTCAGTAGATGTTTTTTTTTTGTCTCCTGGATTGAAGGATTCACAAAGCAATAAATGGAAAGTCATGATGCACATGAACAAAGTGAATCATGACATTGAAACAAATAACAATCAACCAATAGTAACAATGTATCTTCTTTGCTGCTGTTTGATTGGTTCACACTAAAACGAACTTGGTAATTTATATAATACTTAGGAAATATGGACAGATGATTTGGTTTTATACCTTGAAGTTTTAGTTGGGAAATCAGATAAACACAGAAATCATGTGTTACAAACAAGATAGATACATCTCCATATTAGACAGTAAGCCCCTGAAAATACAATTCACATAGCTAGGTAGTAATATCTTATCTACAGAAAGAGATGTCAATACAGGCATAAGAAAGGCTTGGACTGTTCTAGCCAGATTATTGATGATATGGAAATCTAATTTCTCTGATAAGATAAAGTGAGAATTCTTCCAAACTGTAGCTGTGTCAGTACTACTATATGGTTGAAACACTTGGAGAAAAAGCTACATGGGAACTGAATATTTTGAATATATCATGAAAGCAGTATCCCATAAAAGAGCAGCTGGGTACTTGCCTCCTATTACGAAAAACCATCCGGGTAAGACAAACAAGACATGCTGGAGAAGCAAGAACGAGCACATAAGTGATGTTCTACTATGGACACCCTATGTGGGTCAGCTAATAAAATCTACATTGATCAACTCTGCATGTATACTGGATGCTGTGCAGAGTATCTGCCAGGAGTGATAACTGATAGAGACGGGAGGCAAGGAAGAGTCATAGAGAACTACTGTTGGCATAATTGTTGATAATTATGATGATCATAAAATACTTTATTTTTACTGACATGTTTTACTAATATTTTCCTGGATGAGGTTAGAGAAGTGGTTGAATCTCAATTAAAAAGGTTATCTTGCAGAATTCTAATGCTAAGTAAGTAAATCCAATTCTTTTAATTAGAATTCAAATATTTTGGTAACCAGTCTGGAAGAATAAAAACTTTGAATTCAAACCAGTTTTACTCATCTTAAAAACTGACCTTGTGTCACATCCTGTCCATGACATAGAGATTGGGTAAATATATACACAGTAAACTTAATTTTTGATGACACTGTATGTGTGTAAAATGTCCAATTATTTCTACGCCAACCTTTATAGTCTTCCTTTTCTAAAGACTTTTACCTACTTTATATTTTATGTTGAGTTCTCATGATAGAGAAAGCAGTATTTGTCTCTAGAAATTTCAACAGATTTCAAAAAGAGAATCTACTTCAGATATATCAGAATTTATCTGATTTTCTTACACAATAATATTACAGCAAAGATATTGATCATATCGTCGCTTCTTCTTAATTACATACTGCTATTTTTCTCCTTTCCCTTGCCATCACTTATATTTAATTTATTTGAATTTTATTGCAATTAATCTACCACTTTCCCCTACAATGCAGGAGTTATGTCCCTTGGCATTTCCCAGCATGCATTTTATGACTTGTTTTTTTTAAATCATGATGAATTCATAGAGATGCTTTCTTTAACTTAAATGCTAATCAATCTTGATGGCCTAATCAATAATTTCTGATCTCCTTCAGGTGAAATCAGGTGAAATCATATCAGCATCTAATCAGTTGATTGATCAAAGCTGATAGCGACCAATCAGAATAATGGAGTTAAGATTTAAATCATTATTTTAGATGAGAGAAATTTTCTATCATAGGGGACATTAATTATCATTGGTTGGTTGGTAGGTTGGTTTTATGGCATTTCAACACTTGCTGGGTTATTTTATGCAGAAGTAGGTTTGATATTGAAGTCAGTCAGTCAACAATTGGTTTGAACAATGTGACTGGCCAAGCACAACTGAACCAGTGTCAAGACAACTGGTACTTATGGGAATTCAGAACAGTCCACTCATGTATTTGGGTGATTCCATTCCCTGAGTCCTGATTGGCTGCTTAGTTTGTAGGATCCTCTAAGGCTCCATAAATCCTGCCACTTTGCAGTGGTCTTTACAGCATACCAGAATCGTATTGGGTTACGACTGCTTGCTGTCTTGTCAATTCGACAGTAATTGGACTTAGTATGATTATTCTACATTTGATAATTGTATTTTCTAATTGTCATTATCATACCATTCCAACTACACAAATTCCTTTGATTATCTCTTGCCATCCATTACTATAAGTCCTCTAAACGGCCTCCAGTTTTCACACAGATCTGATGAGTTTAAGATTTGGCTAGTTAGCCAACACTTATGTGTCCATCAGTAGAAGTCCAGAAGAGGATGTTGCTTATGAGTTTGTCCTTACTTCTCCATCAGTGCTGCATATCTTGCTCATCTTACTAGAATGGTTTGTGAGATAGGAGGTAAGTGACCATACAACTGCTGTTTTGGAGGGTGCTACTTTTAGAATTTGTTCAAAACAGTAAGCAGCATCCTTTTCTCCAGGTGTTTCATTAAAGTCCAAGTGGTGCAACTATACAGTAGTACTGACATGGCTACAGCTTGAAAGAATCCCCATTATTTATGTTCACAATCATTTTAAACAGGTAAATACTTCATACTTAATTGTAGTATCCATATTTTAAGAGCCAATCTATTAATAATATTCAGTGATTTTGAACATTTTTCTCTCTCAGGTACTCTGAGTCAGATCATTGCTGGGTATCCCATATTTAAGACCTTGTGTCACCTATATATCAGGTAAATAACTAGCACTCTGGGTGAGAGTGGAACAGGGAGTAATAGAAAATGAATCAGTGACTCTTTACTTCCCAAACTCCAAATCTGGAGCCTCACCATCAGATGCAGCAGTTTAAATACAGTCAGTATATCATAATCCCTGCTGACAGGAAAATGGAAAATTTTCAAGAAAAAAAGAAAAAGTGAAATGAGAAAAAAGAATTATATAAAAAAGAAAAGAGTTGAGTGATACGAAAAAAAAATGACAAAAGAAAATGATTTAAATAAAAAATTGTTTTTCATTTTATCAAGTTTTAAAATAAATAAATTGTTTTTTTATAATATGGAAAAAGTTAAAAACAAAAAATTATTAATATTTATAATACTTGAAAATAGACAGTGAGTAAATGAAGAGAATGTAGAAAAAATGTTTAGTGGAATTGGTTTTTCCTCACCCTTTTTTTTCTGTGATTTATTGAGATACATTTTTGGCTTGCATTATAGAATTTGCAATCGGAAAGACAGCTGATTATCCAAATGGTTGCCAATAAGCACTGGAACCTATTTTGGACAATGGAGACACTTGTTCTGTCTCCAAACATTGGCTTAGAACTGATAACAGAATGGTGCTTATAATATATTGATTTGAGTCAAAGAATCAAAGGGTGGGAGGAGGAGGAGGAGAAAATAAGAGTGATAAATAAGTGAAAAGAGAGAGAAAAAAACAATAATAGATGTAGCAGAGTAATAAAAAGATGAAAAGAAAAACATTGAAAGAAGGATATAAACAGAGAGAGAGAAAGAGAGAGAGAGAGAGAGAGAGAGAGAGAGAGAGAGATACAATGTAAAAAAAGAAAGGGAAAAACATTCATGAAATCTTGACAAAATTGACTTTCAATAATATAAAAAATATTTTAAACTTTTTATAGTTTAACTAATGATAAAAAATATCCGCTGTCTAAACGTGTTTTATAAATACAGTCCAAGTTATTCTTAAAAATGGAACTTTAAAAAAAGAAAGCTATTCGTTCTGGTAAAGACAACTGTGTTCTTATATCATATCATAGTATATCTGTCATATTACATATCACACCATAGGATATCTGTTATATTACATATCACGCCATAGGATATATGTTATATTATATGCATAATTGATATACACTAACATATAAAGTAATTAATAACAATCTTTTTCATTTTGCCAATTTGGTTTCATATAAGTTTAGTCGGAGAATACACCTGATATAAAAGTACAATTTTTAATATAGGTAAACCCTAGATTTTTTTATATCTAGTAATGAAATTATTATTATTATTAATTAGGAATAGTTATTTGAAATCATATAATTGTGTGAAAATTATTTGTGTTAAGAATATTTACTTGAATTTATAATTGCTTGAAAATGATTATCTTTTAGTTGAATTGATTTAATTCCTTACAAAAAAGACATTAAATCCTTACAAAACAAGAGTTAACATGCCACAAAACTAACCAAGCAACACAGTTCTTATTCTGGACAATTGTTCAGCACATCTGTGTTAAACTGTTTAATTAATGTTGTTGGCTATTAAGCTTGATGTCAAATCATAAGCTATTATTTATATTCTCCGTTCCCTCTTTTCCCCTTGCCACTACCTCTGCCTCACACCATTCGGTGCATTTACAGTATATATATATATATATATATATATATGAGGGGAGAGAGAGTGGGGTTGGTTGGTTGGCTGGTGGGTTTGTTGGTTGGTTGGTTGGTTTGTTTTCCAGCATACTAACCCTTACTCCTTTTCAAGGCATTTAATGCTGAATCATTTTCATAAACAAAAGAGGTTGCTTACAGTATCCGCAGTTGTTTAAGTGGTCCCCCAGTTAAGTATTGGAGAGGCTCGTATATTACCCCTTTTGAAATTATAATAACTTTGATGAATTTATATACACCTACATAACTATTGAGTTGCAAATTGGATTGGAAATTGCTTTATTTTCTAAGAGGATTTTAATGCCATTGTGCCAACAAAAGGGGGGGGGGAATTCATGGCATAACAGTCATTAGCATAAAGAGTGGACTTGGCTACCTGAGTTCAAATCCTGGATGAGGCAGTTTGCATTTCACATAGTGCTAATATCCCTTGGAATGGTATGGATTCAACTATTCTCCTTCCAGTTATGGGTAAATAGTAGGACAGAATGGGCTCTTTAACCTAGGTATAGCAACTGCTCTAGGAGAAAGAAAACTCTGAATTCAAAGCAGTTGTAGACCTGGAGAGGGATGGGTTCTACCAGGATATTCCTGCCCAAGGTATGGTACATAAGTAGCACCCCATGACCAAACAAGTTTATGAGACCAAGCGAAGAAGCGAACAAACACGTTGCAACAATGTGCTGTCTTTGATGCATTACAGAAATATACATTTAAAAAATCTGATTGCTCTAATATAGATGTTGGTCCAGCAAATAGATTATCCCACACAATTCCAGAGGCAAGGGTGCAAGAAAAATCGATTGTAGACCCGTCTGTATATAAACTGGCAAAAATCAGTCCACCATTAAGAGTAAAAAGTAGTGTGCATGTGATGAATATGACAAAATGAATAAACACAAGGGAAATACTTCACACACACACACACACACACACACACACACACACATATCATAATTCTATGAAAAAAAAAAGAAAAAAATGTCCTGAGAGACTGAGAAAAACTGAGATGGTTCTTTTGTCCAAGAAGTTTTTAGAAGACAAATGCCACAGATCAGAAAGTGACAAGTGTCACATTTGAATATGAGAGACAGCCAACAGATTCCATGGCAAAAAAAAAATCTTTTCTTTTTTTTTTTCAAGATTTAAAGAACAAAATTAAAAATAAAAGGGAAAAAAAGAAATCCATACTATAGTTGTCTTGACAAAATCAGCTGCAGAAAAAAAAAAGCGATTGGAATTAAGATTGAATACGACTACAAGTTAAACTGGAAGCAGAAAAAGGAAGACAAAAATAAAACAGATTTTACATTTTATAAGAATATATCAGACAGGTGAAAAAGGAAAAGAAGACAGAATTAAAAAATGAGAGAAGGTTTATATATATATATATATATATATATATATATATATAAATTTTTAAAAAATGGACTCTCCCGTTGATTTTTGGACGTTTGAGGGTTCATACACACAATGAACATCCACACAGGGATTTGTTTATAGTAGTGAAGGCTTGTGTTGGACCATCCACACTTTTTGGCACAGTCGATAGGAAAGAATTGGTGCATCACGGGTTGCCACAAACCCAATCAACGACAGACCTCAGGAATTTTGAATTCAGAGTTATCCCTCTCCTAGACTGGTTACCTACCCAAGGCTGAAGAGCCCAGTCTGCCCTACTATTTAACCCATAGCTGGAGGGAGAATATATGGATTCATACCTTTCCCAAGGGTATTAGCGCTATATGAAATGCCAACAGCTTCGTCTAGGAATTGAACTCGAATTGACGAGTCCATTTTCCACGACTCTAACCACTAGCCCACGCGCCTCCATACATGGGATATGTATGTGAATATATATATATATATATATATATATATATATATGTAATTTCCAACACTTATCTGATGGTTAAGAAATTAGCAAACTTAAACTTGTTAGTTGGGTAATTTCATTCTTTATGTCTTTAATAATATTATCATCATATTGGCTCTCCTCTGATATTTTTTGTACTGAGTATTATCTTATTGATTCTTAGTTAGAACTGGCATTTAGTTTTTATATGAATGGTAATTGTGTGTACTTATTTTAAAATAAGTATATCTATGAGTTTGGAATGAAATCCATTGGAGGTAGAAAGAAGACAGTTTAGAAAATTAAGTTGATTTGTTTCCCTAGGGGAATAACATCATTAGAATGAATTTATTACTAAAAATTAATTGGCTGTAAATGTAGATTCCCCTAAGAGATACTAAATGATACAAACAACAATAATTTGAAAAATAAGGATTTAATTGATCTTAAACCATTTTAGGCTTGTTTTCTATAACCAAGAAAAACAATATTTTTTTTTTTAAGAATTAAGAGCATGTAAAATATAAGGCAAAGTAAAATATTGTTTAATGTTGAAGCATTATTTTTTAATTTTGATTTCACTAACCAATTTTGGATCTTAGATGTTAGATGAAGCAGACACATTTTGTTTCATGATGCTGAACTAATTCTTTAAAGGGGGGGAATATATGGGTGGAAAATAGATGTTCGTATCAACAAGCTCCCGCCGAGAGGGGGGGCCAAAAACAATTGAGTCCACAGTCTTCCAGCAAACCAAACCTTCCCCTGGTCAACACGGTCTTTGTTTTCGTTTAGCAGCTGCAAAATCCGTCACCGTAGTTGAAATAATTTTTAGCAGTTCAAAATCACATTTCTTTACTCGGTCGTTCACGTCAGTCAACCTGCTACTGCAACTCCTGACTGCCCAGCGCTTGACTCACATGCCATTTATGTATGTATTTACTGAAACATCCTGGCACTTCACGTCCGTCCAGTGCCTAAATCGTATCTGCTTTCGCATGTGGGAGGATGCGGGTTCGATCCCGGCAGGCAAGACAATGTCTTGCTCTTTTTTGTTCTCCGTCATAGTTTAATGTATTTATTTATTTAGGGACACCAAAATTGATTACCATATTTGAACTGGGATCTGACAAGACTTTTGTAGAATAGTTTGAATGTGTCCACTATCAATATTTCGAAATGCTGTTTTTTTAATTCATAGAATTCATTTTATTAAGTTTGATTGGCATATCAACTTTTAGTTTTGAGTTTACCATTTTATACAAATCTTTGACATTATGTCAATTCCTTATTTCATCGTCCCTATGTTTATCTCGTTCACTATTCTTATTTCCTGTCATTCTTACATTTACACATTTGTCTGAATGGAATTTAAAGTTGGGCTGTTCACTACTTTTTTTGAAATTCTTATATAAAATCAAACTTAAGTAGGAAGGAGAAAAAAAATTCATTTCACTTTCAGATTGACATTTCGTTGTCAATAAAATAAAAATCAAAGATTGTAGAAGAAGTCAACAGAAGAAAAAACAAATTCTAACCAGAAATAAATTAAAATATCAAATAAAGTTTCTTTTCAAAATGAAAAAAAAAAAACAAGAAAGAAATAATGTTGTTATGAAAAGAGGAACACGTGTCCAATATTTCAACAGACTTTTAGCACCATCATAATATATTTGCCTCATTATCTTTCATTGTGTATACACACACACCCCTTGTTCACTGTACACACCCATACAAATACCCAATATAAGCATTCATCCCCTACCCCAACCACCCAACAAATATGTGAATATTTTTTCATATTTAATAAACACTAAGAATGGAGCACAATCAATATTTGAAAAATCACTCAGGAAAATAATTTGAAATAAGCAAATTTACTTTGTGGGGTTGGTGGGGGTGTCTTTGGCAGAATTGGAGGTTAGAAAAGAATAGCAGCCATTATATCAATGGTGAACAATCACTTGCAAGTATCGTCCAGAGGTAAAGCTGTCACTTTATGACAGTGAGGTTTGTGTGCAGGAGTAAAAATCTAGAAAAGCTAATTTCGAACCAATGTTTCAATAACCAAATTATGAATATGTAGGAAGTACATATAGCGTAACGGTTATTGTTACAAGAAAGAAACTTAAGGAGCCAAGTTCAAACCCTGAATGTGATTGCATTTTACTTTGTGCTAATGCCCTTGAGAAATGTACAAATCCTTCTCTTCTCTTTCCAGCAATGGGTAAATATTAGAACAGAATTTGCTCTTTAGCCTTTGTAAAGAAACCAGTCTAGGAGAAGGAAAAACTGAATTTCAATCTAGGGAGCAAAGGCTATCAACTATACCCCACAAAAACCTACTTGCTACTGAAACAGCTGCACCATCACCCACTGAAGTCTACAGGATGTAATCAAAGTTATCATAAATATGTGATTCAATCAAAACAAGAGTTTTGTTTCTTCTATTGTCGCAAGTCACATCTTTGTAAATGTTGGCAAAACTTCCAAACTCATTTTCCTATCTTATCAACAAATCAAAAAAGAATTTGTTTTTCTTCTTTCTCTCAATGTTTTACTAGTGCTAGACCAAGGAGATTGTTTTGGTGTCTGACCACACCTACCATCAGCCCCTCACAGATCCCTGTGCTACTCATACTTCTTTCTCTCAATGTTTTACTTTTGATCTTTCAACTAAATGTTACTTTTCTTCTGATTTTCTCCCAATGAACCCAAATGCTGTATCCCTTTGAATGAGTACTTATATACAGAATAAGTTAAGTAAAGTAATTCGGAGGGGGGGGCTAAAATTGGTATCAGCCAGACATCAAGGGAGTCTATCCCCTTTTCACTAGCGCTAGACCAAGGAGATTGTTTTGGTGTCTGAGGTGGAGTGCCACACCTACCACCATCCCCTCACTTTACTGCACAGATCCCTGTGCTACTCATACGCTGAGTTGGCAAGGCTGGTGTCGAAACTGGAACCTTGTGGTTCTAGTCCGACGCTCTACCGACTGAGCTAAACCCAATAACTCATGCATATTCATAAGGACTCAAACATGTACATGTATGCTTCTCAAATTTTTAAATTGATAAGACAAAAAACATCTTTTTGTTTTTATTTTATATGCATTGTAATTGCCTTCCAATCATTATTATATAATTACAAATATCTGCTTAAACAAGACATGTGAAGCAGTGTATTCTCTTTACTTCATGTAAATAAAAGTCATCAAAGAACATTTCAAGATTTTTAGGAAAGGTTTTATTCATTATTCAAATTTAGTTTTTATAAGATTTTATTGATTTATAATGTTACTGGTTAATTACATCATCACTTCATTATAATGTTCATTTGAATTCAGCTAATGAGAGTAAATGCACATGTACAAACAAAATGACAATTTGAAATGGTCATTTTGTGTAGCAAATATGCTTTATCACTGATATTGAGCACTGTTCATTTATAAATATTGTTTGTTAATGAGAAACCATAATGGAGGATTTTCAAGGCAAGCATATTCTTGCAGTTTGCATTAACATTAAATCACATGACTAAATGTATTGTATAGTAGTATAAAAAAAGTAAAGTCGTCGGGGCGGCCTAATGTCAGTATCAGCCAGTCAGCGAGGGAGTCTATCCCCTTTTCAATAGACCAAGGAGATTGTTTTTGCATCTGAGGTGGAGCGCGACACCTACCATCAGCTCCTTACTTTACTGCACAGATCCCTGTGCTACTCATATGCTGAGTTGGTGGGGGCCGGTATCGAACTAGGAACCTTGTGGTTTCTAGCCGAACACTCTACCGACTGAGCTAACCCGGCCCCTTATAGTAGTATAAATAGGCAGTATTTATCTATATTACACACTTGTTGTTAGATGGTCATTAATGTTCATCAAGTACTTTGAGTTAAACATTTTTGTATATATGCAATGATATAATTCTTTATCCCCTAATGATATAAAAAAATATTTCCCAAGCATTATATTCACGCAGATATGCAATTTTTTTTCTC
>CM042149.1:94033857-94103857 GCA_023376005.1 Doryteuthis pealeii | reverse complement strand
CAAGGTTCTAAACAAAAGTTGTGGCAAGACATTGCAAGATGGTCGTGAATAATGTCACTAGACATCATGGAAAGTTGATTAGTCAGTCATTGGGACAATTGGATCAGAGACAGGACACAAAGAGGTACAAATATTATCGGTATATGATCGACTCGGTCTGGAAGTTATCCAGGTTTTGGGTAGCACATGACTAAAGTTGATATAAATATTGGCCAGATTGCAAATAAGGTGAAAGGTGATGCAATAATATGATTTATTTACACTGATGGCAGTTGACTTTCCAACAGACACAATAGTTGGGAAGAGAACTGATATTATTAAAGAAAAAATAATCCTTGATAATTGATGTAAAATATCTGAAATATCTTATTGATAGGAATAATACAGATGACGTTGGTCAAGAAAATAAGACTAATTCTTATTTTATTTATTTTTTAGGTCAGCAACCCTCATCAAAAATCAACTGATCAATATTTAAAACATGCAATTTGTATTTTCCTCTCAGAATTTATGTTCATCTGGGTAATCATGAATTATTACAAATATATTTGGTTAAATGAGTTATGAAAATGGAACACAACATCAAATTTTGTGCCAAAATTCAGGACAGTCAGAATAATTTAAATTAACACAGGCTTATATATATTTACCAACCCCTCTGCATGAACAGGATGTGACACAAAGTCAATTTCTTAAGCGGAGTTTATCAGGATTGAATTCAGAGTTTTCCTTCTCCTAGACCGGTTGCCTAACCAAGCCCAGTCTGCCCTACTATTTACCCATAGCTGGAGGGAGAGTAGGATTCATACCTTTCCCAAGGGTATTAGCACTAAGTGAAATGCAATTACCATGTCCTGGATTTGAACTCGGGTTGATGAGTCCATTTCCCAAGACTTTAACCATTACACCATGTGCTTCCGTATAGAGGTGAAGTTTTGTCCCAGGCATGTGGTGCAAGCCATTTTTGGATTAATGAGAGATTGTAGAATATGCAGCCCATTCTGGAGTTATTTTATGCCTAGAGGTTAGGGAATTGCATACATTGTACATTTACATTTTTTATGTAGTTGTTTCTTAAAAGTTTATTGCACACAATTATGATATCAATTATATTCCTATCTAATACAAATATTTTATACATAATTTTATCATTTCAAGTAACTAATGTCTATTTAATAATAATCATCTGTCTTCATATAGTTATATGGTTTCAAGTAACTAATAATAATAATCCTTAGTATACAATTATAGCTTTAAATAACTATTCTTAATACAAATGATTTACACATGTATGGTATCAAGTATTCCTATCAAACCAAATAATTTTCAAACAGATCTATTTGACCAATAGGAAAGTAACTGGTATTGCCACTCTAGGTCAGTGTGGATGACAATGAAGATGTATTGGTCTGAAGTTTTGAGATGAGGCATGATGATTTGGATT
Source organism: Doryteuthis pealeii (assembly GCA_023376005.1). NCBI lineage: Eukaryota > Metazoa > Mollusca > Cephalopoda > Myopsida > Loliginidae > Doryteuthis > Doryteuthis pealeii. The sequence goes on along the minus strand of CM042149.1, from coordinate 94,102,413 downwards.
TTTTGAACTGTTATCCTCATGTTTATTGTTATATATACAAGCTTAAGAAATTGACATTGCGTCGTATCCTCCTCGTGCGGAGGGGTTAGTGTGTGTGTGTATATATATATACACACACACAGGGTTTGGACAATGTGCTCTCCAGCCTTCTTCAGGTGTTTCCGGTTGAACTCTAGAGCATTCAAATCATAATCAAACACATGGCACAACAGACATAGAGGTTGAGTTAATACAGTCCTAAGTGACAGTCATCTGTAGGTTGCAGGTTCAAACCTGACCACGGGTGATAATAACATAGAATATTTAACAGCTTAACACATGAATTGAATAAAGGATTTGGTTGAACAAGTAACACCAGAAGAAGGCTGCGATGTACATTAGTCGAAATGTTGTGTATATAACAATAAAGATGAGGACAACATTTTTAAAAAATTAAATAATACAAATGAAGAGATACTTCACATTTCACAGTTCCAGATCCGGAGCCTCACCACCAGATGCAGTTTAGAGCCATATCTAGGACAGCCCTTTTATTTGGAAGGGGAGTCTTATCCTTCTGCAGTCATCAGCATATTCTAAGCCCCACCAACAGGGCTCTTACTAAACTGAGAAAAATAAGGCAATAATGAAATTTTATCACATCCGAACAATATTTGATGACACTGGGTATGGACAGGCTCTGTGGCAAGAATAGAAGTGTATGGTTTTCCGAAGATCCTCTTGTTTATTGGCTAATAGAGTAAAAGTGGCGAGAGAGAGAGAGAGAGAGAGAAAACAACAGTGTGAGAGAAAGAATAGCCGCTAAAAAAGAGAAAAAAATATTAGAGAAGTCTTGACAAGACTGTTGGTTGAGAAGTTCAAGTTGCTAGGGGACGAAAGGTGAGTAGGAGATGTCATAGGTGAGGTAGACGGTAATATGTAAAGACGCTCATCTGTACGTAAAAGCAGATTGGACAGGTTGACAAGCACAGAGGCAGAAAATGAATACAAAGCCTCATTGGTCATTAAATTGACATTGATGACAAGATGCTAGAATAGATTTATCAAACTGGGAGACAAACAGAGTTTTTTAAAAATTCACTTTATAGGTCCAGTATGTATTTACCCAGCCCTGCCCCGTGAGCAAGATGTGACACAAGGTCAATTTTTAAGAAGAGTACAACTGGTTTTAATTCAGATTTTTCCTTCTCCTAAACCAGTTGTCACACCAAGTTTAAAAAGTTCAGTTTGTCCTATTTATCCATAGCTAGAGAGAGAGAATAGATTCATACCTTTCCCAAGGGTATTAAAACTATGTGAAATACAAACATCCAGAATTTGAACTCTGGTTGCCAGATACTTTTCCTACAATGAGAACTAATAGTTAATGTACTGATCTCACAGGACATTAATTTTTTGTATTTACCCCACCCCTCCACCACAGACAGGATTTGAAATAAGATCAAGGAGAAAGGATGGATTCAATTGAGTGAAGTAAAACACAAACAGCTTCATCCAGGATTTGAACTCAGGTTGCAGCTATCATTTACTTAGATGATAACCATTACACTAAATGCCTTCAAGACATTGATTGTTACAGATTCCCCAAAACACATGGCCTTGTGCCAAACTTTATTTGACTTAACAAATAGGATATCTAAATGGATATTAAAAATATTTCTCTATTGACAATTTCTATATAATCTGAAATATGTAAACACAAAGAGCTCTTATATTAAAATATATTTTGAATGAAGCTGATCAATTATATTCAAATCAATAAACGGGTAAATAAATCCATTATTTGATCTTCTCCAAAATTCCATCTTTTCTTTGATGATCAAGGAAGAACACGTTTAGTTAAATGAAAGAAAGATTTTTAAGTAAAAAGCTTTTCATTAAGAACAGATTTGAGAATATTCTCTCTCTCTCTCTCTCTCTCTCTCTCTCTCTCTCTCTCTCTCTCTCAAGAAGAAGAAGAAGAAGAAGAAGAAGAAATGTATATTCTAGGGAATAAGGCCCTTCTTGTGTGGAAATAGAATTTCGTTTAGCTTTGAAAATGGCGTGAATGAAAAGAAGACAAAGGAAATATTCTATTTGAAATTCATAGGAAAATATATACAATTTTCTTGCCTTTTGAAAAGGCCTGAAGAATTACAAGGTTTTTCATTGGGCAGACAAAAATGTTTTTTGCATAAAGCTGATTGACAAGAGAAGACCAGATAACAATTGTGGCCTCTTATCATTGTATTGATAAATCAATACAGTCATGTATTTGATTGCATTTAATAGTAGAGAGAGAGAGAGAGAGAGAGAGAGAGAGAGAGAGAGAGAGAGAGAGAGAGAGAGAGAAAAGCTGGGGAAGAAAGAGAGATGCAGAATAAAAGAAGGAAAATAGCAAGTAAAGTGGAGAGATAGAGAAGTTCAGAGAAGATGAAAGAAAGACACAGAGAGAAAGTGTGAGAAAGAGAGATACAGAGAAAATGAGAGAAAAACAGAAAAAGTGAAAGAAAGAGGAAATAAAAGAAATGAAAAAAAGAGACAAAGACAGAGAAAAGAAAGTAGTAAAATCTGTGGGTGGCCTAATGTCAGTATCAGACAAACCATGAAGGAGTCTATCACCTTTTTGCTAGCAATAGAATAGAGAATAGAGATTGTTTTGCTGGGATGGAGTGCCACATTTACCATCAGCTCCCAGATGACCCAATCTGTACTACTCATGTGAGAATACAGGAAAAATGTTTATTTTGCATCATCCTGGAGTTTGGCAGAGAATTTCAGATGACTGAGTTGAATGTGAATACTGAAAGGCAAATATGAACTGAATTGAGCAGGTGTTTATAAATCAGGGTTACCAACCTGAAAAATAAAATCTGTAATTACTTTCTAGACAAGACCTCAGCTATATAAATCCTGAAACCTGGTTTCACAACGTGGTAATGACAAATCCTGTCTAGGATTAACCTACAGGTTAGGGATTTACATACATTGTACATTTATATTTCTATATAGTTTCTTAGGTTTTTTGCACAGTTATATATCAAGTATTCCTTTCCAATAGAAATAATTTTTACACATAATATACTTCAGTCTTCTGCCTTATTCTATGCTTCTTTTTCCCTTTCTATTTTCTACAAACTTCCTCGATTTCTTTTTCTGTTTAAAGATTTCAGTCAGTCGTTGCTCTTGTACTCTCAAGCTCAGAAACATGACTAATGCCATGACTTACAGTACACTGAAGTTAAGCAGTATGAGTCTGCTCAGTAGTCAGATGGGTGACCACTTAGTAACTGCATGTACTGTAAGCAGCCTAAGGCCTGTGTGACAAACTAAACAAAACTTGGTAAATAATGACCAATGCTGTTTTTTTTAAACCAACAGATATACTGATATTTACGTTAATGATCTTATCATTCATGATGGGTGCCATACTAGTTACATCCATTCTGTTTATAGGATGTGACTTGATATTAAGCTTAATATCTGCTAAAGGCAGCTTTTAAGTATGTTTTAACTTTTTTTTAAAAATCAACGCTCTCCTAGCACATAGAAATGACCAAATCTAATGGCTTTTAGATTGATTTGAAATTGCAGCAATGTTTTTATCTTTTCAGTTCACCCAAAATCCCCTTTCTCTTGCAATTTAATTTATTTCTTATTTCTTTCAATCAGAAACCAATTGCAAACAAGCTTCACAAGTACTTTTATAAAACGAAAGCGAATAAATAAAACAGCTGATGTATTAAGTGTAAATAACAAAATAGATGATAATTTTTTTTTATTTTATTTTTTTTAAATGACAGATTTATATTTTATAGAAAGTTACTTTTAGGATTTGCTTCTCCTGTGAATGTAACTGGTAAAGAGAAACAAAGGAAAATCTTTTTTGTTTCTCTAGGAAAGCCAAACTTTCTTCAAACAAAGAGAAAAAAATCCTATGTTTTTAGCAGACAATCAAGTAGCTTGTGAAAATTGTGAAAGCTAAGTATTTGGAATATGTTTTGCTATGACAAAGATTAAAAAAAAACATCTTAGGTAAAATGTCTGAATACGTTTTAAATTTTAAAATCTATAAAAAATACAGACAAATAATCAATATAACAAATAGTCTATAAAACTGTCAGAAATACAATGATCTAGCTTAAGTACCATTTACACAGAGAAAAAGATTAATTGTACGTTGTTATTATAAAAGTATCATGATTCCTTAGTACAGATCAAGGGTTCTGAAAGTGGTCCATATAGACCCCTGAGGGTGAATAAAATTTTGGCAGGGTGAATAAAATCATAGGGGTCCATGGTGGGGTGAATTTACTACTTTACATTTATAAAATCCCTTTATAAAAGAATAAAAATCACTGGATCATGTCGACTAGTTTCCAGATATTGTACACCTAACAGAATGCCTAATTAGGTATGATGTTCACTAAAAATGTCTCATTCACATTCCATTCAAACAAAAAAGCATTTTAAATATAGAACATGGTGATTTGTAGCTGAAACTCACAAATCTGCAACATAATATTAATAATTTCAATGCACACTAAACCAACTGTTCCTATTAAAAAGTAATTAAAAAATTAAAGGTGTGCGTGCATTTATAATTTACTGATATTTTTAAATTAGTCATGTTTTGTAATTTAATATTCATTTAGAAATTACATTTTGTCACAAAATTTGTTTCAAATAAAATGCTTGAGAAACCCTGCCATAGATAATTATATTTATGATGATTTTACAACATGTCAACTCTTGGGTTATTTAATGCTTTTCTTTTTTGTTTTCACACTTCTGTTTCAAATAAGCAATGATAATAATAATTTGTAAGCAATTATAGCTTGAAATATTCTTAAAAGGTAATAATTTATACAAGATTAATTGGTTCCAAGTAACTTTTCATAGTTAATAATGATAAATCAATCACATGGCATATGGTTCAATTATTTCAACCAACTATATGGTTTCAAGTAATTAATAATAATGATCCTTTCTAAACAAATTATAGGTTTGGTTTATTTGTTTAATAGTATATCAACTCCTTATAAATTATCGATGCTAAAAATTTCATTTATTTGCAGTATATTTTTTGTAAACAAATTTTCAATTTAACCCATAGAGAGGTTTGGTTTTGGTTTGTTTTGTTTTACGGCATATCAACTTCAGTGGGTCATTTAATGCTGATAAATTTTTGAAATTAAATTCATTCTTAATGGACACTCAATTTATTTTTATAAACACATTTTACTATTTAACCCATAGATGGGACCCTAACAGGTACTACCACTCCGGGTCAGAGTAGACTAGGGAGCAATGTTATGAAGGAGTGCTCCAAATTCCCCAAACATTCAGGACTGGAACCTCACAATCAGAGTTTAATGTCATACCCAGGACATGAAGACCCTCAGCCACCACCTTCTAGCACCCATATGATAAAATGGGCTGGGGATTGCCATCAAAAACTACCTATAAATCTAATCAGTATTATTTGATACATTTGTGAATAATTATTTTCCTGAGACAAATAATCTTTTCTTTTTCTTTTGACATTTGAAAATTTAAATTCTGTATGATTAGTTATATCTTGCAGCAGCATGGCATCCTGCTAATTATTGTTAAAGAAACTCCTCAAGATTAGAAGCTCCCTTGGCCCACAAGGAAACATTTCTTATACTAAAACCTTAGATACAATTAGTATATATACTTAATTTAGTGTCTGTTGACAAAAGACAAATAAAATTATCCCAATATTCATATAGATTAGAAAACAAAATGAAAGGGTAAAATAAATATCTATAATTTTGTTAGCAGAGAAATTAATTTGTATAAACCAATTATTTTTGTGATAAAACTTCAAATCCATCTAAACATTTCTTTCTCTACATTCAATTGGTCTCCTTTCTCTTTATCTGTTGAGCTCTTTCCTGAAATTTGGTTTCTTCTCAAGAGTTTTTATTCTCACAGATAAAAATGAGATATAATATCAGGGAGCAACAAACCAGGTGGGAACCCCAAACAAATAGAGAGGACAAAGTTGTAGATAAGGTATAAAGGAGAGGGAGAGAGAGAGAGAGAGAGAGAGAGAGAGAGAGAGAGAGAGAGAGGATAGGTATAATCATATCAAATAGACAGGAGAGAGAGAGAGAGAAAGAGTAGGTAGGAGGACCCAAAACAGTTAGAAACATACGGAAAGGTGGAATCAAACAGTCCAAGAGATGGACATACAAAGTAGATGGGCATCAGAGCCACACACTGGAGAGTTTGTTGTACGGGCAGAAAGAGGCACTCAAAAGGAGAAGTGTGTATACTACAAACAAGGTAATACACAGAGAAAATTGGGTATACTTCAGAGAGAGAGAGAGAAAGAGAGAGACAGACACATACACACACAGCTCAGAAGGCCTGAAAGAGACAGTGAGGCAGAGAGAGAGAGAGAGAGAGCTAGAGATAGAGAGAGAGTGAGAGAGAGAGAGAGGGGTGCTGTGAAGAGTGTAAATCTGATAATTCAGAGAATGAAATATACATGGATATTAATGTTTAAGAATGGAAAATACAGCAGCCGATTTCAAAGAAAGATAAATAACAATTTTTTGTTGTTGTTGCTTTTCTGAATGCGGATAAATCAAATTCTATCATAGATCTAAAGTAAAGAGAAGATTGAAAGACATGATAGCAAATATTTCCATTACGAAAAGTGTCTCATCATTTTGCACAAATATTCAGACTGGATTGCACACCAAATACTTTTATTTTCCTCTTTGATTTTAAATTTACTAAAAGTTTTCGTTGCAACATTTATCTAATACATTTATTACAAACATGCAACACATGTGACACATTGATTATTGCTGCTTATGCACCTAGGAGTCCATTCAACAGAAATCAAAGCCAATAGATTAGAGTTATTCTTTAACTCTCACACTGGTACCATAAATTGATTTGGTTGGAGGGGGGGGAAGCCCATCCCTCATCAGATCTACAACTGGTTTGAATTCAAAGTTTTCCTCTCTTCTAGGCTGGTTGCCATACCAAGTTTAAGAACTCAGTCTGCCCTACTATTTATCTATAGCTGGAGGGAGAATAATTGGATTCATATCTTTCCAAAGGGTATTAGCACCATGTGAAATGCAAACAACCTCATTCAGGATTTGAACTCGGGTAGCTAAGTCCACTTCCTATGATGATAATTGTTATGTCACAAATACTTCCCATTGTTTGGTTGTTATTCACTAAATCTTTGCTTAGTATGGAACAAGTTGTTGACAGTTGGTTACTAAGTGATTGTCTATTTAAGTACTAAGTGGGCAGCTTGATGCTCAACATCAGTAATCTTACAGAAACCACTGATTTTGTTCTTTTCATTTAAGAAATTCTAATAACTAAAATAATGCAGAAATATTTATCCAACCCATTCCATTACAGGAAGGATGTGACACAAAGTCAATTTTTAGGTGAAATACTACTGTGAGGTGCCCAAGTGCAATATATATATATATATATATATATATATATATATATATATATATATATATATAACCATTTTTATATCCACTAGCAAAATATAAAAACGTAAAATAAATATTGTCTGAGTATACTACTGGTTTGAATTCAGAGTTTTCCTTCTCCAAGACTGGTTACTTAAACAGGGCTAAAGGACCCAGTCTACTCTACTATTTGCCCATAGCTGGGGTAGAACAGATGGATTCATACCTTTCCCAAGGGCATTAGCACAAAATAAAATACAAACAGCCTTGTCCAGGTTTTAAACTCTGGTCAACGATTCCATTTACTCTGACAACAACCATTTCACAAAGTACATAATCATTTACCTCCTAGCTTTTAGTTTGGCATAATGTTAGAATTATGAGGCACTCGGTGAGAATCAAATTCAATACTAGTGATCTGCTAGACCAGCTCAATTAATGTTATACTAGATGCCCTTCATTTACTGAGCTGAGCCAAGTTTGTCACAAGGCCAGAAAAATGGAGCTGCCAGTGAAAAATCAAACTATTATACCACTCAATATGGTTAAAATAATATACAATTTGTATAGATAAAAGGATATGAAAACACACAATGTTGTTAAAATGAATATATTTTTATATCATTTTCATTGCTAATATTGACAATATTTTGATTTATAAAAAATCATCATCAGAGCATAATGATAATTAGGTTCGTTTTTAGATGTAAATGTTTTTAATCCAGACTCATTGAGAGAGAAGCAGAAAATAATTTAAATTCAAACCAGAAACATTGTTTTTTCCCAAAAAGCATGTAAGCCATGCGATCGCTTCGTTTTTGTTCATTGGCTGCTTTTCTCTGTTTCTCTAACATCATGTACATTTCGCTACATCTTGTTTCTTTAGTGTAACAGTTTTTGAAAGAAAAGGAAATACTTCAAATTCAAAAATAGAAAAATTCTCTTTTTCAAAGAAAGAAGAGTTTTAACCCGTTCATGGTCAGTTAGTAACAGATTTTTTCAGAAAAGAAATGTTTTTATTTAATTATTTAAAAAAATACTTTTTATGTAAAATATGAATGGTGTAAGGGTGTATTGGAATAATGTGAAATTTAAATTTGTTAGGAAGTGTATGTCTAAAATGGTTATGTAAAAGGAATTTTATGATTTCTGAGTACAAGTGTCGCTAAATAAGGGGATATATTAAAAAAAAGCCTTGTCTTTGGGGGATGGTTTGATGTGTGAGAATAACGCAAGATTCCATAATTCTACGTAGTGTTCTATTGTGTATGTGAGTTAATATTTTGGCACCTTTAAAATCAAAGGTATGGTTATTGTCTATAATATGTTTAGTGTCTATAATATGATTAGTGTCTATAATATGATTAGTGTCGATGATATGTTTAGCTAGGGTTTGTTTAGAAAACCTCGTTTAATATGATATCTATGTTCAGAGACCTGTTTAGTCAAAGATCTAGAAGTCTCTCCTACATATTTTTTGTTGCAATTTAAGCAATCTATTTTGTAGACCCCTGCTTCGGAGTGTGTGTGTTTAATATATATATATATATATATATATATAAAAACTATAGGAATTTACCAACCATTCTTCAAGAGCAAGATTTGACACAAGGTCAATTTCTATAGCAATCTTTATGATAACTCTTGTAAAGCATAGATGATATTATGTAGTAGTAGTAGTAGTAGATGTGTGAGTATGAGTGACCAACAGTTTAGTTAAAGATGTGAACCACTAGGCTGCTTATACAGATGATTTATTTATAATGTGTCTTATATTCTCCCAGCCAAATACTCCTCAAGTTTTGAATTCAGTGTTTTCCTTTTTCATAAAGATCACAATTTTTCCGACTATTTATCAAGAAGAAGAGAGGGATTCAAAAATTTAAACTCAATTTGTTGAATTGATTGATGGTAACCATTATGCCATGTACATTTCATTTTAACATAATGTAAAGCATTAAAAATCTATGGTAGAAATGGATGTGTTGATCAATTTCATTTTATTTCCCAAAATAAAGAATGAATAGTCTTATATAGCAATTTCTATTGATAACATTAGTAAAGATATATATGGCATAAAATTCCCATATTTTGCCAAAGAAGCCATTTTTCAGTTAGATCTGGCTGGGTTTTTTTTTTAAAGATTTACTTCATAAAAATATATGATAACCAAAATTCTGGCCATTTAAGAGAAATAATTATTAAGTTTGATAAAAGGAAATGTGTCATTTTTATCAAATTGTCCTGTTGTTTTAATGTATAGTTATATTATTTGATAAGCTGTCTTTAAATGGGTAGAACATTTTCAGCTATTAAAGCTGGAAAGGGAAAAATCTAGTCAATTTTAGCCATTCTTAAAGAGAGTTTTAGCTATAAATAACAAAATGTATTTGCCAACACATTGTAAGAATAAACATATCAAAATGGTAGTAGTAGATATCTTAATCCTTGCTTTATACAAATTGCAAAACTGACAGAAATCTGCGGCTGAAAATCCTTAAGTATAACTGAAATAGCTCAAACTGTTTGATTGGTTTGTTTTATGGCATATCAACCTCAGTGGTTTATTTAATGCCGATAAAGTTTTGAAATTCTTAATGGATACTCAATGTTTTTTTATAAACACATTTTTTCTATTTAACCCATAGAAGGGACCCTAACAGGTACTACCACTTTGGGTCAGAGTGGACCAGGGAGCAATGGTGATGAAGGGGTGCTCCACATTCCCCAACCTCCAAAACTAGAACTTCACCATCAGATAGAGTTTAACATCATTTATAGGACATGTAGACCCTCAGCCACCGCCTTCTAGCACCCATATGATAAAAAGGGTTGGGGCTTGCCATAAGGGCAAATGGGTTGGGGCAATCATATAGGTGCTAGGGCTTGACGTGACCAGCTGATTGATCGTAGGGGGCCTCTCCGACTGTCCGTCTAGCACAAGAAAGAGCCAAAGTGAAGTATTGCAAGTCATGGACTGCTCAGCCATCTGGGTTCTATCCTTAAGCATGTGGCCCATTGGGGGAGTCTTACCCCTCTGCAGAGGTGTAGTTGGTGCATTCTAACGCCCCACCGACAGGGCAGCAAGGGAATCTGTGCTGTTGGCATGCCTTGATGATGATTATTATTATATAATTTTCATTTCATGAAAAAAGTGACATTTTTATCTCCAGTTCACATGTAGATTTTGTTTTTGACAAATGAAATTCATTTTGAAGGAAATATCTTTATAGTGAAACATGCCAAATTGGATTATTGTTTTGACTTTCATTTCTCAGATATTTCAAACCTTACCAATGTGCATATACATATACAAGTAATTTAACACTGTATGTCCAAACACAAACATTCATATATTAGATAGATAAGTGATTCATATATATATCTCCATATTGTATGTGAACAGAGTAAACATCTGTATATATTAATGATTTTTGCTGGGAACAGTAGTTATTTGTTTGATAATGACATATGATTATGATATTATTAAGTATTTCCATTGTTAAATGATATCTGAAGGGAAAATATCCTATTGCCCATGGCTCTTTAACAAATTCTGATGGTTTAATGAAACTTAATGAAACTCATTTGTTCTAAAAAAAAAGAAATAAATAAAAAATAAAAAAAAGAAGATAATGACAAAATATCCTATTATATAATTTTCATCAACCTGAACAAATCTTATTTAGATAATTATATTTGAAATTAAAAGTAAATTTTACCTCTGAATAGAGGCAACATGTATAGTTACCAAGTTATGAGGGGGAGAACTAATATCAACAAAAACAGAACAGCTATAACAAATTCTTTATGTCACAAATATTACACATCCCGATCATCAGAAAATATATCAAAAAGCATTAAAATAATAAAGTGAAGATGTGTAGACATCTAGACTATTGTTTAGATGTCTAGACTTTGTCTAGAAGAGTTGGTGTCAATATGAAAAAAAGATAATTATGAAGTTATAAAGAGCAGTTTTTTGTGAAACACAGGATTGTGCAAGTGCAGCAACCTCCATTCTCATCAATTCTAGACATCACTTGACTCGGTTCTTTCTTGTTTCCCAAACTGAAAATTCATGTCAAAATATTTGAGGACATGGAGGTCATTTAAAGAAATACAACTCCCATCTATCTAATTCTCTAGGCACTTCGTTAGGGTCCAAATGATGCAATCCTACAGTAGTACTGATACAACTATGGCTTGAAAGAATTATCCCTTTAACTTGTCAGTGAGGTCAGATTTCCATATAGCTTCAAGTATTCCTATCTAATATTAACTAATCAATTTGACTCATAGATGGGACTCTAACAACAACTATCTATATACATATCTAAAAAAAGGAATTAGAAAGACTTTAATTTTGGTTGTTCCAAGAACATTCCAAATTTTTTTAAACTTTTGACCTAAAAATCTTTAGATTTGATTTCACTTGACTGTCTTCAACTTCAAAGGGAACTCCTTTGAGGATGACTGCCACACTGGAATTTTAATCCTTTACTTTATCTGTGTGTGAGATTCATTTATTTATTTATTTGTTGACCCGCACTTGAGATATTTTCAGTTAACCAAGTCATTCTTTTTTTTCTTCTTTATCATGCTCCTGTTATAATGTAACATAAAAACTAAGATGAATATGAAGTTCTAATAAATTTTTATCATTATCAGCTGTTATTTTGAGTCCCTTGCTATATACAAAGGCTTTCCCTAATTCCTTTCATGATAATATTGGTTGTGCTAGCCTCTGCTATGTCCTACTAACAAATCCCATTAGATCATCTCTCCAATTTCTCACAAGTCTTTTTCTACTATGCTTGTTATTTCTAGGGCACCATTCTATTAACCTTGTACATCCTCCCTTTAAGCTATGTGTCCTGCTCACATCTATTTTTGTTGAAATATTAATATTTTCTTTTTTTTTTAGGATTTAGATTAAATAAGAAAGGAAAAAAAGAAACTAACCAGTTCAAATAAATCAGTATATCAAGTCATTTAATCTAATGATTTCACATGTATCAGTACAACAAATTTTGACAAGGGATAGTGTGGGGGTGTGGTAGTATAGGGTAGGTGTAGGGCAGCACATGAGGTAGGGGTGGGAGGTGAAACAATAGTTTTGGTTGTATTTCAGCACTGACTCTAAGTAAAGGATGGGTTTTAGCTTTTATTCTTGCCAATAGAGCTAATAGTATCAACAACTCCCCTGTTTATTGGTAGACATTTTCTGCTCTGATAAAACCGATCAATTTTGAAAGAGAATTAGAGAAAACAAATTCATAATCAAGCACCAAATTTGGTAACGATGTCCCATGGGTGCCTTGTGTGGTATTATGCTTAGTGAGTTAGACAAACAAACCATCTCTTGTGAGTTTGATTCTCACTGGGTGCCCTATACTTCTGGCCTTGTTATACAACCAAGCTAAGCTTAGTATTCCTATGTTCCTTTATAATTAATATATAAATTTTTATGCAACTTTAACAACTATTTTGAGAAAGATACAGCTCAGCCTGTTGTTGGGGGGCTTAGAATACACTGACTGCATCCTCTGCAAAATGGGTATTCTTGGTATGACACTAAAATACATCTGGTGGTGAGGCTCCATTTCTCGTGAGTGTGGAGTTAGGTCTTCATTGCCATTACTCAAAGATCCATTCTAATCCAGATGGGCTCTTTAAGATAATGATTAAAATGAGTGTGAATGTTATTAATACTTTGCCTCTTAAAACATTGATATAGCAACTAAGTATAAAGTGTAATCATATAATTGTGTATAAGTTATTTCATTATATAGGAATACTTGAAGCCATATAAGAGTGTACCAAGTAATTGTATTAATAATATTAATTGGAAGCTATAATTGTGTGCAGATGATTATTATTGAATAGGAATTTCTACTTGAAGCCATATAATCTCTTTAAAAAAAAAAAAAAGAAAAAAAGAAGATTGACTTCAGTATTAAATTATGCAACCAATCAAACAAAGATTTGTAGATACATTTACATCCAACCAAAGATTTGAAACAACTGAATTCTAATACATGTAAGATGTTATAATACTAGACTAATGTAAGATGTTATAATACTAGACTAATGTAAGATGTTATAATACTAGACTAATGTAAGATGTTATAATTGTTAAGTATCTGGTCGGCATCCTAGGTTCCAGATGTAATAAGTAAGTAAGCAAGCCAATAAGAATCCGGTGTTCTTTGTAAGTCCTACGTCCAAGAGAATCCAAATGTCAATGAAATAAGCTCAGAATGTTGCCTCTATTAATACAGTAGAAGCAGCAGCAGCAGTGCCAGTGATTGGACAATAGAAATCCACCCCAGGTCACGTGGTAGTCAACGAGTCTATATTTAGGAGTGACCATTTGCCCCATGCCTTATATCATAATAATTCAACACGCCCCCTTTTTTGATATAAATGGGGCTATTCCATTCAACAATATTATATCTCTCCATTGAGGAAATTTACATTCGATTACAATCGACAAATCATTTCATTCAGAGAATGTTTACAATAAATTCATTAAGAAATTTGTACTTTCAATTTTATAGTAAAAGCACAAATACTATTACTAATCTAATATTCTACTAAGCCTACTTTGTAAAAAAAAAAAATAATATTAATTATTATTATTATTTTTTCCTACTCCTAACGTTACTGTCCAAAGTTAGTATTGGCCACTTTTTGGGGTTTCTGGGTTTTTTTTTCTTTTTGATCTTTTTTGTTTGTTTGTTTTTGTTTTTTTTTTGTTTTTTTTGGTGGTGTTAATTCAAAAGAATACGATACTATACAGTACAATACAATCTAATTAATACAAGTTAATGGATTAGTAACTTATTGAACAGGTTTAATGTCATTGCCCAGGACATTCATTTTTGGGGGGATCTTACCCCTCTGCATGAATACAGTCAGATTATTCTACAGCCCAAACCGACAGGGCAAAATCTTAAGTTTAATTTTGGGCCCCCCATGATATCTCTTTTAAAAGCATTCAGCTTTATCCTGTTCAACGATCCTGTGAACAGATCTGAAATGTTGATCTTACCCCTCTTTAATTCCATTCCTTATAAATTGATATTTTATATCAATATGTTTTGTTTTCTGGTGTATGAGGGGGGGGGGGTTGCCAGTAGTATGCTCGACTGACTGTCACAATAAATAGTTACAGGGTTTTTAACACTAATGTTTGTAAATAAAGGGCTTCGCGGACTGTTACCGCCATATTAACAAATTCGGCCTCACATGTTGACAAAGAGACCACTGGTTGTTCTTTAGATTTTCAGGAAATGCTCGAGCTTTCGTCCGATAATTAAAACAGTATCCTGATATACTTTTTCGGTCATTTGAACCTGCCCATTCGGCATCACATAATCCTGTTCAAAACAGGTAACTCTGGAAAATATTATTCCAGGAACGCCCACTTTTTTTTATCATACTCGATAAAAATACCCTCCTTAGAACGAGGGTCCAATTTCTTTTTATTTTGCACACAGCAAAAACAAGTCATCCCAAAAATATGCATACGACTTAAATTCGGTCTAGAACCGGTAAAAACTTCAAACTTTGCCATATTGGCTTACATCTGCTTAGTATTGTTTCGTAACTAGCAGAGTATCAGATTCATGGGCTAGGAAATATAACATAAGTCCAGAAAAATTGTCAATAAATTTACAACATACCTTAAATTGGATTTTCCAACATGTTCAATTGGACCAGCTGTCGCAAAAACGAGCGACAATATCTTTGTATCTCTTTTCTTTAACACTTTGTTTTTAGTCTCGGCCATTTTTTCCTGAATACATATATTACAACAGTTAGTTTTTAATGAGGGGGGTAAATTTCATTTTCCTTACATTTACTACTTTTGGCAGTTTTTTGATATCACTCATTTTACAGTGTTCCAAGACTATGCCACGGATTAATATCATATTTCGCAGTCTCGGAGGAATTAATATCTTTTTAAATAATACAAACAGCCCATTCTTACTATATTAAATATAGTACCATTTGGGTAGATCAACTTTGATGTTTTGTGTCCAAAATTCATGTGGGCCCCGGAAGCCGTAGCTGCCCTAACTGAAAAGATGTTTTGTTTAAAAGTGGGGATATATAATGCCCCTTTCAAAATGCTTTCGCAAATTTGACCATTACTATTTTTCAAATATACACGCGCGTCTCCGCGTTTTTGTACTAAGCCAGTGGATTGACTTCCATCAGCCAATTCCACGAAGTGATTCTCAGATTGAAAATTGGGGTCCCAACTGATAAATTTAGTTTTATCGTTGATGACATGTTGAGTGGCCCCGCAATCAATGAGCAAATGTTCTTTATGTGCTAAAGAATCATATCCAGCAGAAAAGAAATATGTCTTTTTTCTTTGGGGGGAATATTTAACATTTTGACAAAAGTCTTTCTTATTCCTGCAATCATAGGACATATGGCCCTTTTTCTGACAAACATAACAAATAATATTTGTTTTTGTTGGCGACTTCTTGGTATCCTTCCAATGTCTGGCCTGATAATTTTGGTAGTTGGTATATTTTAGTTGATCTGCTCTCATAGCGAGGGTTGATTTTACCCTTTTTGAATTGGGTTTTTAGTTGTATAGTTCTATTTTCTGGTTCCCCAGAGTACATACTTTCTGTTTCCTCATAACTACGAAGACTGACTTTGAATTCCGTAAACGTCATAGTCTTATCCCTTTGGGTTATTACTGTTGCAAAGGGTTTGAAATTTGAAGGCAGGCCCTTCAATACCATAGCGATCAACAATCCATCGCTTACAATCTCCCCGGCATCCCTTAATGAGCTAGCAATGCTCTCAGTTTGGATTATGTAATCAGTAATTGATTCATAATCGTTTCTACTCAACGAACTTAGTTGTCGATACAACCCCACAATTCTTGGTTTGCCTTTTGACAAATAGTGGGTCCTTAATATTTCCATTGCTTTTCTACCATTATCACGAGCTTCTCGCATTACGAGTGAGAGACTTCGATCATCCAAGCATTGTATTAATTCTGCGTATATTGCAGCGTTTTTATCTACGAAAACTGGGTCCTCCGGGTGGTCAGATGGTGCATTGATTATATCATGCAGTTGAAGGGTTCGAAGGTATCCATTGAACTTAGTTTCCCAAATTTCGAAGCTGGCATCATTCCCATTGAAAAAGATTCGTGCGCGACTGGTTCCATAACCTGTTAAGTATCTGGTCGGCATCCTAGGTTCCAGATGTAATAAGTAAGTAAGCAAGCCAATAAGAATCCGGTGTTCTTTGTAAGTCCTACGTCCAAGAGAATCCAAATGTCAATGAAATAAGCTCAGAATGTTGCCTCTATTAATACAGCAGAAGCAGCAGCAGCAGTGCCAGTGATTGGACAATAGAAATCCACCCCAGGTCACGTGGTAGTCAACGAGTCTATATTTAGGAGTGACCATTTGCCCCATGCCTTATATCATAATAATTCAACAATAATACTAGACTAATGTAAGATGTTATAATACTAGACTAATGTAAGATGTTATAATACTAGACAAAAATTAATAATGATTGATAATTCTTCATCAATTAATAATAATTTGAGATACAAATAAATCACTCCATGCTGGCCAGAAGTCCTGATGAAGTGTCAATTAACAAGAAAAAAAAAAATTTATCCTCTAGAGGATGTTGTGGTTCCAATCCATTGGAACAGCAACATCCTCTAGAGTGAAAAGATTGACAAATACTCGGATCTTGCCAGAGAACAAAAAAAGTTTGAAATCAAAACAAGAATCAAGACCCTACAGACCACAGCATTGTTAATATTGGCAAGAATTCTCAGAAAAGTCCTGGAAACCTGAGGAAACTTGCTGTCACTCAGATTCCAGTATAAGACCACCAGTAGTGTGAAAACTTTGCAAGGAGTGAAATATTAATGATTTAATAGACTAATATTAAAACAAAACATTGAAAATGGTAGCGGCAAGTGATCAAGAAAAATAAGGAATAGGTATATGGCTAGATTTGACCTTCTGTAGCAATGACTCTTGTAGCTCAAATGGTAAGAGCAGCTATCATGATATATGTCCTCTGTTTCCCTTGTCTTTAACCAGAATAGATGTCTGGTCTATTAGCATTCAGTTTTCCAAAAACACTTACAGAAACAATTCTTGTAGTGAAAAACAACTGCTTTATTGATTTGCTTACCTAATGGAACTGGCCATTTCCCAGTAGAACAATTGTCTGGATATTCCTCATCTTGCATTATAATCAGCAGAAAGAGCAACAGAATTCCATAGAAAGAATGGATTTCATTGTTTTGCGTTTGATCCTTCACTGGCAGTCAAAACAGAAAGATTATTTACAGCATTTCCGATAGGATGGCAGAGGTCAGAGATATCACAAGAAGAGACAGAGTCTAGAAGTTGGCAGCAGTCTGAGGTTTATGTCAATACAGCTGACTCAGCTTAGCTGAGTTATGGCACAAGGCCAGTTAAGAAGATGAGAGTTGTCTCATGCTTTGTCAAAAATTGATAAAAAAGTGACTGTCGTCTGTTGACACACAAGGTCGACCATATTTAGGATGATCTTAGGAGACAGGCATTATTCCTGATTTGAAACATTGGTACCATTCATGACAAACTGACTCTACCAAAAAGTAACATGAGTATAACAGACTATATTCGGTGGTGAGGCTCCAGTTCTGGAGCTTTGAGGATTGTGAAGTTACCCATTCATTCCATTACTCTCTGGTTCACTTGTATCAGGGGTAGTAATATCTGTTAGTATACCATCTTAAGGTCAAATAAGCCATTTGAAAATTATTAGTATTAGATTAGAATGCTTGAAACAATAACTGTGTGCAAACAAATGATTGTTCTTACTGAATGGGAGTAATTGTTTGAGGCAGAATAATTGTGTATAAATCATTAATATTAGATAGTGTAGCTGTTGCCCTAGAGTGCGCCTAATAGTTAGATATATTTATTTTCTACCCTCAAAATATACCCTTAAATATGGACAGTGTAAAGGAAACAACTCTGTAGGGTCTGATAATCAAGTGACCCACAGGGCCAGAATGGCATTGTGGGAAGATCAACAGATATCCTTAGGGCAAAATAGGGACTTTTGCTCAGGCGGGAAGCAGCAAAAAAGTTGTGTGGAAAATATTGTCCTAAAATTAGAATTTAGTCTTTAGTTAGTTCTTGGTACTGGTAATGGCACACAGGTAAGTTTCTTTCCAATTTTCCTGTGAAGTTGCTGCCATTTGTTAAAGACCCTTTTTGTAAATTAGTAATTGTTTTATACCCCATTTTATTTCAGTATTTCACGGTGTTTGGAAGTAAATAAAATCTTATACATTCAACATCAGTCGATCTTCGTGTCATCATTTACATCATCAGAAAATACTACCAGGGAACTGCTACAGATAGGAATACTTGATATCAAGTATTTCTGTGCAAGCAAATGATTATTGTTATAGACAAAAAGATGCAACTAAAAAAACTGATGCATGTCTTTCACTGAGTGTAGATGTTTGTACATCTATTTAAGTATACCTTTACTAATTAATCATTAACCCTATTGGTGAGGTTTAGAATGCTCTGCTGAGGGATAAGATCCTCACTCCAAAAAAGGGCGGCGTCTTGATTATAGTACTAATCTGCATCTAGTGGTGAGACTCCAGTTCTGAAGTGTGGAGTCACCTATTCACATTGACATAACTCCTAAGTTCACTCTAATTTGACATGGTAGTATGCATCAAACAGATCTGTTTGAGACATTGTGTAAAATAATTTTGAATTACATTAATATATTAGCACTTCGTGTAATGGTTATCACCATGGGAAATGGAATTGGTAATCCAAGTTCAAATTCTGAATAAGGCTGTTTGGGTTTCATTTTATATAAATGGAATTTTGTAACTTATTTTTCTTTCATCTACTTTACTAATATATTAACAGATTTTGACAGAATATATCTCTCTACAATAAAACAAATAGAGGATATAGATATATATTGATGTTTTAAATATGGAAATATTTAGGCAACATTATCGTCTCATCAATTCAGTGACATAACCACATATATATATATGTTTGGATGTCAATTGTAAAATCTAAAAATAACTCACTTGTTATTTTCCATTGAGACAGTGCTCAATATCACAAGATTCAGCAAACATATTAAAACCTTAAAATTCAGAATTAAAAGAGGATTTCATTCAAACATTTTCTTCATGTTTCTATCTTATTGCAGTACACAAATTTTGAACCTTTAATCAGAATGGTAGTGCAAAATCAAGAATTTCCCCCTCAAAATACTTTATTCGACAAGAATCATGTTACACATGAAAAAAATACTGATAGTGGGAAAAAAAGAAAAAAAAATTAACTGAAAAAATTATATGTAAATGAAAAAAAATTAAATAGAAAATGTCTTTCTTTGATATATTTTTTATAGACAACAAAAGAAAACGGCTTAAAGAATGTACCTTGATGGAAAGAATGTATACGTACAAATATATTAGTGAGTGATTATTTCCAAAAAAAAAAAAAAAAAAAAAAAAAAAAAAGAAAAAGAAGTTTGTAAAATGTTCAATGAGTGATCTTTAAATTTCGGCAAGGAATCAAAGAATGGCTCTGTTAGTTCCTCTATTTCAAGAAGATTCCTCAAAGCAAACAAAGGATTTGTTTGTGATGATATCTCAACAATTACTGCCATAAAAGAGGTTATAGAATTATTTTTCTTTTTTCCGGGGGGGGTGGGTGGGGGGGAGTGTCTGTCGAGAAAAAAAATATAAAGTGTCTTCAAATAAGTAATCCTATTTTATTAGCCACATCTCGGCAGCATCTTTACGTTTTGTCTGGTGAAAATTGGCCTTAAAAATAGATGAGAAAATATTCCCAAATAAACAATAGTAATTTGAAGTGAATTGATACAGAAAATATGAAAGACAAAAATGCAGACCGAAGAAGACAGCAATTAACTAGCAAATTGCATATACATCTTAATGGACTCTTTTTTTTAAAGTCGTCGGGGTGGCCTAAAGTCGGTATTAGCCAGTCAGCGAGGGAGTCTATCCACTTTTCAATAGCACTAGACCAAGGAGATTGTTTTTGGCATCTGAGGTGGAGCGCCACACCTATCATCAGCTCCTTACTTTACTGCACAGATCCCTGTGCTAATCATACGCTGAGTTGGCGAGGGCCGGTATCGAACTAGGAACCTTGTGGTTTCTAGCCGATCGCTCTACCGACTAAGCTAACCCGGCCCCTAAACATGGACTCAAAACAGTATTAATAGGTACCTTTCTGAAAAGCAGTGGGTAACAAATATTCTGCACAATTATCATCATTATCATCAAGGAATGCTGACAGCACATATTCCACTGACTCTCTCACTATCCATCCCTAATAGGGATGGATGGTGAGAGAGTCAGTGGAATCTGGGAAGTCTTCTAGATAGCATCCAGTGTTTGCACAGAACTGTAAGATTTTGCTGGTCAGTCAATACTGGTGTGCCCATATGTAGGATTCCATATGGCTTATGAGTTCATTGTTGCCTTTGCAGCAGTGTCCAGCATGTCTTCTTCAGTGATGGTTTGTCAGATGGGAAGTAACAGCTATTTTGTAGAGTGCTACTTTCAGGATTCATTCAAAACAGTATGTCACTAAATACCCCCAACACTGTACCAGACTCATTCAGTGAAGGTGCACTAAGTGTAATGGTTGTTATCATAGGAAATGGAATTGAGGGACCAGAGTTCAAATCCAGTATGAAATTGTTTGTGTGAACCACAGTAATTATTTTTGTTGATAACACCGCCAATGCTCACTCATTTCTAACCCAACACACGTCTCTATTCTTGTTATGAAGATCAAACACAACTTCCCCGTGGTGTGGGAAGGTAGGCCTTAAATAATAATTAACTGCACTCACCAAGATCTTACATCCGGGCCAATTATGCTTAGTGCTGCCCGACTCTGTGCAAAATTTACATAGGTGCAAATGAGGTTGAGCAGTCTGACCTTGAGCCATGACTCATGATTAGGAGGTTGCGAGTTCAGTCTCTGTAGTCACCCGTTACAGCATTTCCATTAGTGTTAATGCCATTGGGAAAAGCATAAATCCATCTGTTCTACCATTTTCCCAACTATGAGTAGACTTGGTTCTTTAGCTTTAGTAAGGCAACCAGTCTAGGAGAAAACTCTGTATTCAAACCAGCTTTACTTGGCTTAAAAAAAATGATGTCACACCTTATGAATGGCAGAATTATTCTTAATTACTATATACAGCTTATGACTGAATTGCATTTCTTGAAATTAAATATATGTGAAAAATAATTAGTTTCAATAAATTGCCTACTACTTATATATATATAAATATACTCTTACTGAGGTAGGACACATTCAAACCGGGTAGGCCACATACTATAACAGAATCAAAAAGGGTAGGCCACATACTATAACAGAATCAAAAAGGTAGGCCACATACTATAACGGCACCTTGTTCTAATATCAACTATGAAGTAAATATGAAGATCTACGAGAACAATGTGTCAGAAATGGTTGAATAATGAATGTATTTCCTATCAAAGTCAGATGCCAAAGTTTCATTACCAACTCAACCTCTGCATTCTTGACTAAACTTAGACTTTCTCCATCAGAGAAGTGGAAATACATTAAAGATCCAAGATAAGGCTCTAACTGCATCAGCATGTATATGGCAATCCCACAGTGACAACAAACCAACAAAGTCTGGTGGTATTGTGAGTTGGGTAAATATATACATTCAGTGATTTCCACTTTTAATACTGGAATTAACCAGTATAATTTATTACTGTTCTTTCTACCATAAAAATGACTATATATTGAAATTAGTCCAAACACAATTTTATTAGCTTGATAAGGAGTAAAAAAGAAAAATGTGTCACATCAACTGTAAAATCAAAATGAATAGAAAAAACCCAGCAAAATTCAAATCACTTGCTAACTTATCATTTACCCAGCTTAGCTTTGCACAAGGTCAGAAGTATGGAGCACCTAGTGAGAATCAAACTCACTAACAACTGCAGGCCTAGATTGTTTATATTATGCAAAGGCACCCAAATAAAGGGAAGAGTATATCAAAAACTTTATCATAACAGAATTGTAATGTTTACGCTTTTTTATTTTCTTCTATAAATTGTAGTCGACTGAAGAACTCTAATTTCTACAAGTTGGTAATGATGCCAAGTTAAATGCTATGATTTCCAATGTTGCACCAAAAATCAAGAAATCCTCTTGAAGGCATACAAAGATGAACTTGGTGATATCGCTGCCACTGGCTTCAGTGTGAATCAAACGCAATGGAAACAGGCCAAGTTAATCTATTATATCTGTCCCATCATTCGATTCTAAGTTATTCATGATATAAAACAAAAAAAGAAGAAAAGTCTTTGATGCAAAGATATTAATAAAACATTCACAGATTAAATTTTTAACTTTTATTCCTTGCAGTTATGAAGAGAAAATCAACTGACAGAGAATAACTAGAAGAATTTCTTTTTTTCATCATCGAATTCTTCAGGATGATTTCACGGCAAATCAAATAAGTAAAATGTAAATACAGACAAGGCTAAGAAAACATACAAATACACTAAAAAAATATCATCATCATCATCATCATCAAAATAGCAATGTAACTACCTATCTATCTTTGGGATATGGCATATGTTACTCAAAGAGGTTAGTATTGGCTGGTTGGTTGATTTTATGGCATATCAACTAATGTCTTTTTTTTTTACAAGCAAGATATGGTAGACAGACTAGATTACAAAATCAATTTTTAGCACACCAGCTCTCTCAGTGATAACTTTGCTATAAGATCTGTTTTGACAAACCACTCTCTACCATACTATTTCAGTTTTGCTGAAACACTAGAACAATAAAGTAATTGCTTTACTTTTAATTTTAGATATTTTTAAAATCGGATGACCATTGAGATGAAATTAATCCCCTCTTAGTAGATTGAAACCTGTGACAGAGATGATAGGTATTTACTAAACTCATATGCCATGGGTAGGATGGGACACAAGATCAAAAGTATGTAGGCAGAGAGGATCAAACCCACTTACCTGGCCATGACAGAGAGGGTCTAAGTACATATAGAAAAGGAGAGAAATATCTGCCTCTTATAATGATTACCAGGAAAATGGGTACTGTAAGATGGACACTTTTAGAGTAAGGGTGACAGTAATGAGTGAAAAATGGATCCTAACTGAAACCAGTCTGAGCCTGATCTCCTAGTATTGTTTATTGTTTCTAGACATAAGTAACAATTACTGAAAGTTTCTTAAAATCAGACTCAAATCAGTAGACATTTGGGGAATTTGCCATTGTATTTACTCATTTACAATTTAGTAGCGGTATGCTCAGCACAATGGTTATTGTCGTAGGAAATGGATTTGACAACCCAAATTAAAATCCTGGATAAATATTCTTTGTTTCATTTGCTGCTAATGTCATTAAATTAAAGGCATGAATCCATTTGTTCTCTCCGATCAGCTATGTGTAAATAGTAGTACAGGCTGGGTTCTTTAGGCTTGGTAAGGCAACCAGTTTAGGAAAAGGAAAACTGAACTCTACTTGATCTTGTGTACATCCTGCTCATGGCAGAAGGGTTAGATAAATACATACAAATTATACTATTCTATTTGTTTTGTAAAATAAAAACGGATTAATTTTAATTTTTTAATCTTAATATTAAGTTCATTGAATAAACCTTTCAGAAAGAAAATAAAATGTGTTAGCTACTTATAAATGACTTATAGTGAAATCATATTATGATCTGCAAGAATATTGTCAAAATTAAATGAGTCTACAGTTTAAAGAAAACACTGGAGATAGTAGCAATAAAGGAGACATTAATGCTTCATTGTTCCAGTGAAAACAACCCTATCTTAATCCTCACCTACAAACTAGTTTCTTTGCACTAATCCCAAACTTAGTAAAGGACATTCCTCAACACTTGCACTTTCTACTGCAAAGATAACATATTGATCTGGAACTATCATGTTGCAGACTTCTTTTTAGCAGTCAGTATTCATTTGGCAGCAAAACCAGATATTGATTCAAGTTTCTCTCTCACTGCAGACGGACTTCTCCAACTTAAGTCAATTCATGGAATCCAACTTTTTAGCCTCGGACAATGTCCATTTCCACTCAGTTATCTTTCAACCAACTGATTTTTTTCTTTTTCTATTTAACATCAACGACATTATATATATTAGAAAAAAGTGCTGTCAACAACATTGTGATTGTCCTAGCCTGGCTGACAAGACTATTCTTAAGAGAGGGTGTTTATTCTAGGTGTACTTGTAAATTTAAGCATAATAAAAAGGTGATGACAGTAATTGTTAAGTGTTGTTTAGACAAGAACAGCAGTAGGGAGACATTAAATGTCTTCTCTTGGATTTGTGGTAGTGTCATTGAACATCATGTGTCCATTGGTGAGAATTCAGAATCCTTTCTCATTCTTTTTTTTTTTTGTCCCCATTCTTTGAGCAAATAAGACTTGCCTTTTTATTTCTGATCATTGTTCAGACTTGGTTCACACTCCAGCAAATGACATTATAAGAATAGTAGGTATTAGTTTATAACCAATTCTAGTCCTTATAATGCATTAGTGCATCCATAGATAAACTAACACTGAACATTTGGTAAGGAAAGACACACCTAAATCTCATGTATATTTAATACATGTAACATGTAACAACAAATAACAGAATACATATGTTCCAGACAAGTTAATTGTACAATATGTTCTATGAACAAACAAGATTGCTGATCAAAGACTTACTGTGTCTTCTATTGTTTTCATGGGAAGGTACACTATTGTTATGCTACAGTTTGAGACTAATTGTCTTTATTCTATTCTACAAACAGTGCTGAGATATTTCCTTTTCACTCACGAGTGAAGACTTAAAATAGGTGTTTTCTGTTTGAAGGCTGAGCATGCAAGATGAAGTTTAAAAGGGCTGAATTATCACATTACCAACAAACACATGAAGTGAAAAGCCCAAGGGAAGACAATTATCTTTGTATCCCTAAAATATTGTCATTCATTGTGCTATTGAAATAAATTAAAAAAAGATAAGACTTTTCACCCTTTTAGTATCCCTTTTTATATATTGTTTGTACATGTAACAAAGTGCACATTTCATCTGTTAGAACACATTTGTGCATTGTAATATTTCTTACATGATTTATATGTATCTATTAAATGTCCTATATGATAGATATCACATGATAGAAGAGATAGAGTTAACTTCAGATTTTTAGACAGCTGATTTTTTAGTAGAGTTGGTTTGGAGATACAAAAGGAAGCAGCTGGGTTTACAGAGATCCGTTAGACCCACCACTGAAGATGGGATGTAGCAATATGACAATTTGATAAAGAGCGATCTTTTCCTCTCCGTTTCAGATATCACTATTCAGCCTAAAAAATGGAGACAACAAGATGCGGTAAAATTAACCAACTAACCAACCAGAAATTCAGCCAATCAACAAACCAAATAAATGCTATTTTGTTTTATACTCATTGGATGAAATTGAGTTTAATGGTTATCATCATAGAAAATGGACAGTGACCGGAGTTCAAATCCTGGACAAGGCTGTTTGCATTTCCCATAGTACTAATACCCTTGGGAAAAGTATGAATCAAACTATTCTCCCTCCAGCTATCATGCAGAGGGGTTAGGTAAATACATATATTCACTAGTTCACTGATCTCATAACCTGATTTGGACATGGGGGCACTACTCATAGAGCGTGATTTAGGCAAGGTTAGTCAGGCAGATTCCATCCCTCTCCAGGTCTACAACTGGCTTATATTCACATTTTTCCTTCTCTAAGTTTGTTGCCATAAAAAAATTAAATAGCCCAATCTGCCGTAGTATTTACCCATAGCTAGAGGGAGAATAGTTGGATTCATACATTTCCCAAAGCTAATAGTGCTGTAAGATTCAAGGTTATAACAATGTTATAACTTGTTGAAACGAAACAAACTCCGATGAGGGTGTTAAACATATAACAAGACGGCACACGGAAACGATACATAAAATAGGAATACATGATACATTGTAGAGAATACATAAAATAGAAATAAAAGGACACATTCAAGAATGGAAATACAATGTTTTGGCATAAAAGAGATACCTAAATGAACATATAAAATATAGAAGTTAATGGATAGTCCATGCAGTATAATTCACTTTCTAGTGTTGGGGGAGGGGTAGATGCCCCCACCGAGAAAGGGGTAGACAGTGTCTAGCCCATGTGAATTCGTTCGTGACCAAGCACAAAAGAGGCAGAAGAGTTTGAACCTCGTGCTTAAATACCAGACCTCCTGGTGATTTCACGGAAACCCCAGTGGGAAGATAACTCTTCCAGGCAAAGGGAAGATAATCCCAACAGTGCTATGTGACATGTGACAAATGTGAAATGCACATAGCCTTGTTTAGGATTTGAACTCAGGTAGCAGAATTCATTTCCTATGATGATAACTATTTTATACTATCTGTCTTATAATAGTTGGTTTGTCATAAAAAAAAGAAGTCCTAAAAGAAATCATAAAGTATCTTTTGAGTTGTCTTTCCTTTGTCATTCTTTGTACTGATAAAAACTCCCACAAATAAAGCGTTAAAAACAAAAGCAATAAATATTGTCAGTGAGTTAGCTTTATGCTCGACTCAGACAACTTTCTTCTTATATCAGTTTGTTTTTTGTTTTTTTACTAGCATTTAACAATATTTCAGAGGGAATTTTTTTTCGCCTGTCAGCTTCACTTGATAAAATAATGTTGCAGTGTTCAGGTTAGATTTGTAAAAATGCTTTTTACATTTTCTTTGTTTTGAATGTGTTGTCTTGTTTAATATCCATAATTATTAAAACCGGAAATTGTGCCCAACCTGATATTCAACATGTTTTATAGTATTTGGTATTTAAGATTTTTTTTTTGCAGACATTGGATTTCAGAATTTATATCTATATAGACCAGAGTTAGTATTTAAAATAAAGTTCTTTTTATTCTTTAAAAAAAAATATTTTAAAAGCTTGACTTTCATAAACCCACACAAAATAATTTTAAATGTAAATTTATTGCATTTTATATTTGCCAATTGTTTTTTTTTGTTTTGTTTTTTCAATACACATTTATTGTTGGCAAAGACTTATAAATCAACAAGAAAGGCAATGTTGATTGATTTATATTAATGTCATGTCAACCAGTCTGGGGTTATTTTATGCCTAGAGGTTAGAGAATCACATTCATTTTATGTTTATATTCACATTTTTTGTGTAGTTTAAGATTTTTTTGTACACAGTTATATGATATCAGTTATTCCTATTAGATATGAATAATTTGCAAACATATCTATTTGACCTATAGATGGAACCCTAACAGGTACTACTAGTCTGAGTCAGAGTGGATCTGAGAGTAATGTCACTTTACACTCTGCAGAACTGAAGCCTTATGACCAGATGCATTTTAGTGTTGTATCAATTCCTTGGGGGGGGGGTCTTACCCCTCTGCAGAGGTTACAGTCAGAATATTCTAAGCCATACTGGTAGGGCAGAAAAAGAGTAAGGGAATTAAAAAGGAAAAGCTAAAACAGAGATAAGACACTTATCAACCTATCAATCATCATCAAGTTGTGCTAAACAGCAGGGATTCCCTTGACTCTTTATCTCGCCACTCATTCCTATTGATCATCTTGCAGGCCTTCCACACAGCATCTGGAATCCCCACAGAGCTGATTGATGTAGGTTTTTGCTGGTCAGCCTACACTGGTGTTTTCATATGTAGGGGTCACTTATGAGCCCGTCCTTACTTCTCCAGCAAGTGGCCATAAAGATGCTTTTTTGTAGGGTGGTGCTTCCAAGATTTGTTTTGGACACCACACAGCATTCTTAAGTAGTTCCTATCTAGATTTTTCTCTAAGCATTTCATTAGAATCCAAGTTGTGCAGCCATACAGTAGCACTGATGCAGCTACAGCTTGAAAGAATTGTTCCTTTGTCTTATCAGAGAGATCAGATTTCCATATGATTGATAATCTGTTTATAGAAGTCCATGCCTTTCCTATGTGTATATTGACATTGCTTTCTGAAGATGAGATATTACTACCTAGTATGTGAACTGCTCTATGAATTTGAGACGCTTACCATCCAGTGTAGAGATGTTTTAAACAAGATGGAGACCCTGGAAATAAAAGGTCCAAAGTTGTAACTGAGAGAAAATAATTAATTAGGGAGTTTGATCCACAGTGCAGATGTTTCGGAAAGAAACTGTTGGAATGGAACAACATAACATCTGGTGTGGAGAAAATTCAGAAATAATGGACACTGCTCACAAGTAGAGACAGCAACAACAAGTTCTTATTTGAAACTCTGAATAAATAGGTGAAATCAATGAATACAGCTCATCTAAACATCTAGAAAAGTGACAATAGAAGAGGGGAAAACCTGGCTACATTCTGTGAAGGGTAAAGTGGCTGAAGTGAGGCAATCCTTTTCCACAGGGCCACACAACCGGGTCTGCGTCCTATCTAAAATAGACAAAATAAACTAAGAGGAACCTGGATAGATATGAGAACAGCATTCATTATATGCTATGACGTCATGTACATAATGGTACATATAACAGTTTTGAAGGATAGCTGGATGCTGCACCAATTATATTATTATTATTATTATTATTATTATTATATTACTTGAAATTATAAAAAGAACTAACTTAAACATTAATTGACTCAACCAAGGTTGACATGTCATAAAACCAGCTAACGAACTAAAATGCAGGATCAAAAAGAAATTAAAAAAACAATTTCAAATAAAAATTTATGATAACACTCTGAAGTGTTTAAAGATATTCATTTGTCTCTTATAACCATAAATAAAGGTCTAAAAAAATCTAACATTTCATTTATTCCTCTCTTGCCTTTGAATATAAAAGAGAAAATAAGTTCAAGTTAATTTATGAGAGTCTCATAATGTACAACTTAACCCTCAATCCATTTACATCCTATATTATAGCGTTATAGTTACTCTGGATAAATATTAGCCTAGCAGATATCTCACCTTCACATATAAGACCCCCATTTAGGCTAGATAGAAATACTGGTAATCTAAGTGATCTAGGTAAATATAAGACTATCAAATACCTCATCTTTATATATAAATCTTTTAGGTACAATTACTGATGATCTGAGGAAATTGGGTAAATATTCCTGAGTGAGTGTCCAGTTCTGGAGTTGTTGGAAATATGGAATCATACCTTTATTCCACACTGACCTAGAGTACTATTAAGGTTCCCTATATTGATCAGATGAAAATTGTCAATATTTGATGGGAATACTTGAAAGTGTGTGCAAATTATCTGTATTAAGAATAGTTACTTGAATCTTTTGCAATTTATTATTATTATTTGAAACCATATAATTGTGCATAAATTATTATTGTTAAGAATAATTACTTGAAGGTATAATTGTTTAAAAATTATCCTTGATTATTTGAAAGCATATAAAAAGAAGACTGTTTTGGGCATAAAATAACCCAACAAGGGTTGACATGCTATAAAACCAACAAAATCCTGAAGACAAAGCTAATTTAGTATTGATATATAGAAAGAAAAAAAATTATATTTAACTATCTGATATTATTCAATAATGATTAATTGATTTTAATGGCATGTTAATCTGTCTAGGGCTATTTTTTTGCCTAGAGGTTATCATGTATATTGTACATTCATATTTACAATATTTGCTAGTTTTTTTTTAATATAGTTTTTGTTTTTGTTTTGCACACAGTCCTATAAAATACAAATAATTTTTAAACAAATTTACTTGACCCATACATGGGACCTTAACAGGTACTATCACTTCAGGTGTTAATGGCAATAAAGGGTTACTCCATGCTCTCTAGAACTGGAGTTTTATTATCTAGATGTAGTTTAGTGTCATACCCACTCTGTAGGGGATACAGTCAGCATATTCTAAGCCTCACCAACAGGGTGGTAGATTAATTTTGATTAAAACTGTAGGTATTGATATGATTTCTTCTGTTAACCTTTTAGAAATGGAAAAATTCTCTTGGATTTCCAATTCTTTCCAATTTCATAGAATTACAGACATTTCCTTTTAAGCTCTGAGAATATTCTTCATGTTCTTATTGGTTGTCCTGAGACAACAGATTGTTTAATTGCTTAAATTTGATTAAAACACTTTCAACCAATACTTAATCTCAAGATAAACGAAATTGCAGCATATGCAGGGAATAACACTAAACCGTTTCTGGTGGTGAGGTTCTAGTTTGGAAGATCTAGTAAACTGCCATTATCCCCAGGTCCACTCTGATGCAGAATGGTAGTATCATTTAATATACAATCTATGGGTCACAAATAGATCTGTCTGAGATGATATTTAAAGGATTTTGGATATTTGTTCTTAAAACATTGAAATTGCAATTAGGTATAAAATGCTTAATACATTGACTGCATCTCCTTCAGAAGCGTAAAACCCAGTACTAGGTGATCCGCATCTGGTGTGGGAAGTGTGGAGTACCCCTTCATTGCCATTACTCACAGTGTCATTCTGACTGAGAGTGATAGTACCATCTCTGGCTCAAATAGATCTTTTCAGAAATTATTAGTATTAAATCAGAATACTTGAAAGCATTTAACTTAGTAAAAAATTATAACTAAATAGGAATAGTTAAAACCATATAATTGCTTGAATTATCAGTATTAGATAGAAATACATAAAACCATATCAGTATTAGATAGGAATACATAAAACTATATCAGTATTAGATAGGAATACATAAAACCATATCAGTATTAGATAGGAATAAATAAAACCATATCAGTATTAGATAGGAATACATAAAACTATATAACTGTGTGCAATGTATTTGTATTAAGAATAATGACTTGAAGTTATAATTGTTTACAAACGATTATTATTAGCATTTATATATTTACCCAACTCCACATGAGTAGGATATAACACAAAGTCAATTTTTAAGTGGAGTTTGATGGGTTTGAATTCAGAGTTTTCCTTCTCCTACATTGGTTGCTTAATCAAGATTAAAGGGCCCAGTCTGCCCTAATATTTATCCCTAGCTGGGGGAGGGTGGAGAAATTAGAATGCAAACAGCCTTGTTCAGAATTGGAACTCAGGTCACCATGTTCATTTCCTACAATGATAACCATTACACTATGTGATTATTATTATTATTATTATTATTATTATATAGAAATGGTTACTTGAAATCATAAAAAAAGAACTGACTTAAGTATTAATTGACTCAACTAAGGTTGACATGTCATAAAACCAGCTAATGAACCAAAATGTAAGATCAAAAAGAAATAATAAAAAAAATTTCAAATTAAAATTTATGATAACACAATTTCTAAACTCCAGAGAGTTTAAAGATATTCATTTGTCTCTTACAACCATAAATGTTTTAAAAAATCTAACATTACGTTCATCCTCTCTTTTGCCTTTGAATATAAAAGAGAAAATGAGTTCAAGTTAATTTATGAAAGTCCTTTAATGACTGTCAAGGTTGATTGTACATTGGCACTTGTTGGTGACCTGAAAACGGTTTTCTATTTGAAGAACTAGACACACAAATGGCCATTACTAAGATGACATCATTTTTATCTTTCATTTGAGCGGTTAACAAGAACACTTTCCTCACTACAAATCCAACTTTTATGGATCGCAAAAGAATTCAACAACTTTTGTATTTTAATTAGGTACATTCACAAAAATATATATTTGTCTAAATCTAGAGGGTAGGGAACTTATAGTCTTAAGGCCATAACCAGACTTCTAAACAATCAAGTGCAGCAACTTTATTAAAATACCAATTAAAATTCTCAACCTCTCCGTTAGAACCTGATATTCCAAAGATTTTTCAATCTAAAAAGCAATTTAAAAAATAATAAAAGTTTAGTTTTTTTCATTTATTTTCATGAGGAGAAAAATGGAAATGTATATTCTTTATTTTTATCATTTTTATTTTATTCTTATTTTATTTTATTCTTTTTTTTTTGTATTTCTTATTCTATCTTATTTTTTTCTATACCAACACAAGTTTAAACTTGAGATTTGGCTGTAAACATACAAATATTTATTGAATGTGGGCTTATTGATATACTATGAATTTAAATGTGACCTTTTAACATAAAAAGATTCTCCTCCCCTGGTTTAGACTCTAAAGTATATATCAAGGGCTAAGTAGTATATCTGTGCCAAATTGTTATTCATACATGATAAATAACTAAATAAATACCCATTTACTAACAACATTTACAAAAATGGTGAGTAGGTATTTAAAGTATTAGGTATTTACAAAGTTTTCCAGCAAAATAATAATAAAAAGTGGTTTTCAATCTCCAGAAAAAAATGCTGAGAATGTTTGCACATGATATAAAAAAAAGGCTTAGAACTTCTATCAGAGAATCAAATGAAAGTAAAATATTTGATAAAAATTCAACAGACATCTGATGTCAAAGTATGTCAATATAAAACTTTTTAAAGAAAAAATCATATACACCAAATTTCAGTTGAGAGAAAGTGTAAGAGTGAGAATGAAATGAAGTAAAATCTTTGATAAAAAGTTATTGATATTAAAAGTTAATGACATTATATAAAGAAAAGAGACACTAGCGGCAGTACTCTGAGGTTTGTAATAGAGTTAACCACGAATGTGGCAGACAGGTTAAGAGTTAAAGAAATAACGAACAACTAGAATATAAATAAAAGACTGTATTACAGAATAACAAAAGGATTGCAAACTTTAGTTCGTTCGCGCAAATAATAATTTGTCACTTAACTGGTGTATCCTGAGATATGGGGTATTAACGGAGACCTTGCTACAGCCCTCTGTTCCGTTCGGATATGATGGACTTCTGCTTTGCATCCAACTCCGATTCTGGTTGTCTGTTGAAGAAGAGGAGCAACCCTAATTTAGGTCTGTCCCCAGTGCTAGCTGGATCAGAAGAGGTGGCATGAGTTTGCTTATTCAGCTTTGCCACCAAAGTATGCTGGCTCGGGATTGGTTGGTTTGAAACAGAGGCTCGCAGACAAAGGACAATAACCCCCATACCCCAGAATTCTCAATAATTAAGTATATGATAGAAAAAGTCTTAAAGGACCATATGTGACCATTCTTGGTTTAGATCAGGGGGTGTGGAAGTTTTGTGGTCCTAATGTTGTATGCAACCTTCTAAGGGTTTGTTTGAAAGACCAATTAAAATTGTGCAACTCCACTTTAGAACTTAATTTTAAAAAGTCATTAGTAAAGTTTTTAGTTTCTTTTAAATTGTATTCAAATTAAACTAAAAGTGTAAACTATTTAAAATATACTAAAAATTTATTGAGTGCAGTCTTATAAACAGACAATGAATTTCAATGTGGCTTTTAAAGATGAAACTTTCTCCACATTTGGTTTAGAAGATTGTCTTTTGTTAAACTTATCGTTATAATTATTTAAAAATCAAAGGATGAGTCAAAAGATTAATCAGATTTGCAAAACTTTAGAACCTGATACTTTATGAAAAGTCATCAGATTTGGAAGAAAATTAATGTTTCATTCATTATTCACTTCTGTCATGGTAAATAAAGCTTCAGTCACAATACTTTTTGAATGCATCTCACACAGGCAACCATACTTACTATAGACATGTCTATACCTAAATAATAGAAAGAATGAGAAAGGTATCGTATTTTTGCTACCTATGATAAATTCTTTGGTGATGAAAAAATTTCTAGTTGCTTGCTCGTTCTTAAGGGAGATGAAGTAAAGAAAAAGAAATGAAAAGATTCTTTTAGAAAAGAAAAACTACAGGAATCCCTGGAATCAGTCATTGGCATTTAGAGAAGGCTCCAAGTTCCAATGAATATCAAAGAAGATAATATCCAATTCAAAGAGTAGTAAACAAAAGAAAAACAATATCGAATGGGAACTAAACTGCAAAAATTGGTACATCTGAGTGAATTCTATTAATAATAAAAGGAGGGAAAATGATGAAAACAGAGCATTTGGTTTTTTTTTTTTTTTTTTTTTTTAGATTTCATTTTAAAAGCACTGAAATGCCGCTTCATAGGGAATTTTTCTAAATAAAATCACATAATATTAGAAATATTAGAAATACAAAAGTGACAATTTTACATTTTAACAATATGAAGCATATTCAAAAAGTATCAAGATTTAAGCTGTATTTACCAAGACAAAAATGAACAATGAATGAAACATTAATTTTCTTTAAATTCGTATCTGTAGCAATGTAAATGAAGTTTTTTATTTAGATTATGATATGCAGATAAAAACAGTTATTTGAAATAATCAACCTGGTATTCAACAGACTGGCTCCAGTGAGTTTTGCATTGGCTGAAGAACCTCCAAAACTCCTCTTTGATATGGTATGAAGCAGCAGCATCTTACAAGGGTGTGCTGAAAAGTTTATAGGCTGATGTTACATCTGCTGTTGATGACTTTTTTTTTACCAATGGGATCCAAGAACTGCAACATTAATGGAAGAGGTATGTGGAGTGCAAGGGGGACTCTGAGGAAAAATAAACCTCATTTGGTCACTTTCCATGAGAGTATTTTAGTGAGTTTATGCACTTTCTTTTTGTGGAACCTTGTATATCTTTTAATGTCCTCTAAATCCTTAAATGTTGGCTTAGAGATGAATCTTCAATTTAAGAAACAAGAAAGTCATCAAAAAACTTCTGTTTAGAATGTAATACATTATTTGCTAAGCATTTCATCATGATAATATCAGATGAAAATAATAAGACAAACAGGAATAATAAATACTTTTTATCATTATCAAGTCTTTATTTTTTCTCAAGTTTCAAGTCATAGGTAATTCTATTTTTTTAAATTGTTACACCACAAAAGATATGAAGAAGAAAGGAACCGAACAATGTGATATATAGTTATTTACTAAGCTTTATTTAGTTTGGTACAAGGCAAGAAGTATGGAGCATGCAGTGAGAATCATACTTACTAACAATGGGTTATGAGACTAGATCATCAACTATTACACCATGTTAATGTAGCATATATATTTACCACCTCCTTCGCACGAGCAGGATGTGACACAAGGTCAATTTTTTTAAGCGGAGTTTAACAGGTTTTAATTCAAAGTTTTCCTTCTCCTAGACTGGTTATCTGGCCAAAGTTAAAGAGCCCAGTCTGCCCTGCTATTTCCCCATTGCTGGAGGGAGAGTATTTGGATTCATACCTTTCCCAAGAGTATTCATGCTATCTGAAATGCAAAAAGGATTTGAACTTGGGTCAACGAGTTCATTTCCTATAACTAACCAATACACCACACACCGCCAAATATATATATACACACACACATACACACATCTATTATATATATGAACACACACTCACTTTATATATATATATATATATATATATATATATTATTTTAAATTTTAAGAAAGAATGACTCAACAGTGAAAGAAAAATGAGCGAATGACTATTGATGACAGAAAATTGAAAAAGAAATCAAATGAGTTGCATTATATATATATATATATATATATATATATATATATAACATATATTATAGATATTTTTTTTAATTGGCACTGACTTGTCTAGACATCAACATTTTATATAAGTTGCACAACTCTGCACACATCTTCATTTAAATGCTAAATTTTTAAACTTAAAAAATTTAAAGATCTCATCTTGATAACTTTTTAATCATGTCTCATATCTTCAAAACAGTTTTTTTTCCAACATTTTCCTCTCTATTTATGCATATGTAAGTGTAACCCATCACAAAAATACCACACCATATTGAGATTTTTATAAGATTAATAAATTTAAAATACAACTAGGAGAATAAAGCAATTTCCAGTTCAATTTACAACTGAAGAATAATTTTGTGGGATCTGTTTCATGATATCATTAATAAATTTTCCAAATTTTCCATATCATTGAAATAACTATGAAATGCTACTTAGAGTCCTTCATTCCTTAAATAGAAGCATCAATATAATCATGGACTATTATGTAAATTCAACAGGTTTGCAGCTCATCTAATTTTTATTATAATTCACTAAATGTCTTTCTTATGCATCTATTATCACATAAGAAACATGAACTACAGTGATGGCCACCAAATTTTCTTACTAATGAAATCACAAAAATAGTTCTGGTAAATTAGTTTATAAAAATTAAAATATTTTTTAATTTCTAACCAATGAGTTGTATTTACAATATAATAAGAATCTTTTTTTTTTGTATTATTCGGACTATTGTCCTCATCTTTATTGTTATCTTTGCAATGTTTTGACCGATGTACTCCAAGGTCTTCTTTTCAGACTTGAGAACTTTCTCTTCAAACTCGGGAGCCTTCATGTTATAATCGGGAGCCTTCACAGAACTTTGAACAAAACACTTTATTCAATCCACAGGGGTAGACTGTTCTCATTCCATTAATCATGACCAGGTACAAGTGTTAAGCCGTGTTAATTATTCTATGTTACTGTCGTCTTTGACCAGGATTGAACCTGCAGCCAAGAGATATGTGTCACTTAGAACTGTAAAAACGCCTATATCATTTTTTTATCTAACCATATAAAGAAGACATCTATCAAAAATATTTTTTAAGCAGAAACCAAAGAAATAACCTTTTCCATTACTTTTTTCTATGACTTTTTTTAAAAATCAACAGAAAATCAAAACAAAAACATCATTCTGTATTTGTATTTGTAGTATAAGTAACGACTTATATCAACCATAAACATAAACCTCTTGATACTCTTTATTAACTTAGAAGTACACACACAAAATCTAGTTTAATGTTACTAATTTGAAATTCTGCCAAGATGGTGGGTTTTTAGCTAGTATTGATAATTAAAAAGAGTTTGCCAGTTCACTAAAGATAAGCAAATAGTTTGACACAGAGAATCTAAAAAGGGTAGGAATACTCAATGGACCCAGAGGAAAAATTTAATACATACATGCAAAAAAAAAATGTTTGTCATTGAGAGGGAGCTCTAACAATAAACAAATTGAAAAGCCATATCGCTGCAAGATCTAACTAATTGGGTAATGTAGGTGGACACTTCAGTTTTGTGTAAGGAAAAAGGTAATGGAATAAGGAAAAGCTGGAAAGATAGAGGAGTGATGAAGAAAAAGGAATTAGAAAATAGGAAGTCAGGGAAAGTGAAAAAGAGGAGAGAATGAAAAGAGAAAAGGGTTAAAAAGAAGAAAAAATAAGGAGTGAAAATAAGAGGAAAATAAGAGGAGAGTGAAAGGAAAGGGAAATGAATAGGAAAGAGATAGACAGAATATCAGTAGTGGAAAGAGATGGGAAAAAGATATCAGAAAGAGAGAGTGAGAGGGGGGAGAAAGAGAGAAAGAGAGAGAGAGAGAAGAAAGCAAGAGAGTACTGAAAAAAGAACTGATAGTATAACAAAAGAGAAGTGGAGG
The DNA here is from genome assembly GCA_023376005.1 of Doryteuthis pealeii. Lineage (NCBI taxonomy): Eukaryota > Metazoa > Mollusca > Cephalopoda > Myopsida > Loliginidae > Doryteuthis > Doryteuthis pealeii. Next base: position 94,064,445 of record CM042149.1, on the reverse strand, counting down.
ACATAAGAATGAATGGTAACAGAGTGATATAGAAATAAGAGAGAGTGGATAAAAAGGTATAAGGAAAATAAAAGAATAAATTTCAGACAATAAAAGACAAAGGATGGATCTAGTAATCTAAGACTATGTATTAAATTCATGATCAATATATATATATACACACAGCAACACCTGATGGTTTTTGAATTTAATATTCAAGCACTGTCTTTGGTAAACAATGTCTCAGATGTTTTTTTTTCTCCAACGTATATATGAACAAAAGTGATAAGACAAATTGGAATATTTCTTTGTAGTTATTTATTTTATATTTTTCTCCTGTTTATTTATGAATTTACCCAATCCTTCTGCCATGGGCAATATGTGTGACACAAGGTCAGTTTTCTAAGCAGAGTTCAGCAGATTTTAATTAAGAGTTTTCTTTCTCCTTTCAGTTGTCGCACCATGTCTGAACTAAGAATGAGATGTTGATTTTCTTCAAAAGGTATTAAGACTAAAGCTGTATTTACCAAGACAGAAATGAACAAAATGTTATTTTTTTTTCAAAATATGTGGTATGTTCAGAAATTATTGAGACTGAAGCTGTATTTACCAAGACGAAAATGAATGATGAATAAAATATGTGCTTCCTTAAATTATATCACTGGTAAGTTTGATTAAATATACCCATCAAAAATTTAATTCAACTTACTGTTTTCATATTTATAGACATATGAAATTTTTATGGTATGAATAAAAATAGATAATATATTTATTTTAACACTGACTGTGTCTGAACCTGGCAGACATATGCAAGGTTTCAATTTGCTTTAAATTTTGACAGTTGTTCTTAACAATTACTTGACCACTCGTTCACTTAGGTGTAATCATTTTCTAATAAACTCAGTGTATCTAGAGGGTAAGGAAGAGTGAAACAGGATTTGAGAACAGGTAATCTGAACATTGTCTTCTATACACAGAAGGTTTTTACTTTTTTAATGACTGTCCATTGATTTTATACTGATACTCCAAAACATCCTGAATAGTTTTTAGTTATTCTCTGCACTAATAAGATAAACATTTTCGATCATGGGAAAAAAAGGTTTGATGATTAAGTACTGAGTTTGGGGATTTTATTTATTTATCTAAAACTTGTTTTTATCAATAATTTGCACTTACTGTATATAGCGTGAATTGAACATCAGAAAGAAAAGAAGTTTCATGTACTAAGGATTTATAGGTCTTACTAACAGTATATTTATATATATATATATTATAAAAAATGGATATAAAAGAAACCTACTCGAGTTTCCCCATAAGGATCTTCAGGGTTAAATCCACTGAATTAATCGAGGTACCGATTAATTGCAGCCGATTGCATGTGTATTCACTGAATAAGATGTTACATTGGATGAAACTCGAGTATATTACGTTGGTGAAACTCGAGTAGGTTTCTTTATATCCATTTTTTTTAATAAATTTGCTCTACTATTGAGCACTTTGTATTTGTTAAATCGTTGACTTAGAATTTTGCACCTTCAAATGATCCAGATGAGAAGGGAAGATCTATTAACTGTCATTCCATTTTGATTTAAAATCCAAAAGATTCTGTCATAAAAGCTTGAGGAAGTATTAATTCTAATATTTTTTTATCAATGAATTCCATAATTTTTTTAATGAATACTTGGTTATTCCATAATATTTTCCTGATTGGCTTGAAAACTTTACCATTAATTTAAATGATTTAATATATTTTGAAACCAGAATGTTCAGCTACTTCATAAAAAGTTTTTTTTTGCACCTTATCTGTTATTAGTTCAACTTTAATAGTTTGCATTAGTATAGATTTGATTGATCTATCATTTGATATTGAATACTTATTTTTTTATTTATATGCAGTGACTCAGTTAATTTCATTTTCTAGGCGTGAGTATTGCATTATAAGTATCATATATATATATATATATATATATATATATATATACTGTCAGAAAGAAGGCATTGTCAGTGGTTAAGCATTATTGACAAAAAAGGGGTATTACACACACACAAACATAATAGTATATATATGTACACAGTTATTACTCTACATTATATATATATATATATATATATATATATTATATACACACACATCTATGAATACAGATGAACACACACATATATATATATATATATATATATATATATTATATATATATATTCTAAAATACTCAAGTATGTGTATACCCACTATTATATGATGGTCAATCTAATTTTTTTTACTGATTTTGTGAATAAAAACAAACACAACTTTTACCGAATATTTTATCAGCCAAGTGACAGTATCTGACAAGTAATGCCAGAAAAAAAATTTAATTGTAAAGTTTTTATTCTCTACGGCACAGCTTCTTGTGCTTTCCAAGAATTTCCCAGAGCTGCAAAATGTCTCTTTGCTTGGCCATTTAGCAACAAGAACTAATCTCTTCACCAAGATGAAAAACTGAAGATTAGTTTGGTGTTACTAGTTTAAAATTCTGCCTGGAAGGAGAATTCTCAGCTAGCGTCAATAATTGGCAAGAGTCTCTCCTCTATAGATGGCCAAATGGTTTGATGTAGAGCTATCTGATTTGGTATACATTCTTATTGGACTCAGAGGAAGGTTTTAGCATAAAAAAAAAAATTTTCTTCCTCATGGGAAAAGGGTGTGTATGTGTATGTTGTGTGTGTGTGGGGGGTGATCTCATTGAAAATTTGCTGTCTAAATAAACATATACAAGGTGTGATCATGAAGTATCAAGACTAAATCCTTAATAGGGTTTAAATATAAAATTCAAATGAAGATCTAAACACAACTAAGTAACTCATAAGGTTTAATGTATAAAGGTTTAGGCTTTGTCTAGATTAATTACTGCCAGATCAGCAAAAAGAATTTAATTAACAAAAAAAAAATCAACATATAATTAGACTTAGAAAGTGAGATGTGCTTTTATATTAATGATATTTTTATCATATGATATTTTCTGTATTTTTCATGATATATTTTAGTTTTCTGATTATTTCTTTTAAAAATTCTTTTGTAGGATGTGACACTCCAAAAATTAATCTTGACCAATGTTGATGAGAGAGATAATAAAGTTCAGTGGCATCTAAATCTTGATGTGATTATATCATACTTCAGCCATATAGTCGGATTTATATAAGATAGGAATATTTTTATCAAGTTTTATTAAACATAAAATTGTCCAAGCACCAATTACCATGAAACTTTCTTGTTTCTTTAACAGAAAATTTATTTTAAGAGTAAGATTTGATTGATATGTCAACCAGTCTAGGGTTATTTTAAGCTAAGAAGTTAGGGAATTACTTTCATTGTACATTTATATTTTTGTATAGTTATTTCTTAAGAGATTTTGCACAGTTATTCGATATTCACTATTCCTATTTAATACAAATAATTTGCACAGAGTTATATTGTTTCAAGTATTCCTATCAAATACTAATAATTTATACACAATTATATGGTTTCAAGTAACTATTTCTATTTAATAATAATCATCTGTTTATACAGTTATATGGTTTCAGGTAACTAACAAAAATACTCCTGAGTAAAAAATTAGAGCTTCAAGAAAATATTCTTGATAGAAATAATTTACAGTTATATGGTATCAAGTATTCCTATGTAATAATTTTCAAACAGCTATTTGACCCAAATAGGTACTATCAGATTTAGAGTGGAGCTGGGAGTAATGACAATGAAGGAGTATTCCACACACTACAGATATAAAAAATTGGAGCCTCACCATCAAATGCAGTTTAATGTTATACCCAGGATATTCCCTTTTTTTGGGGGGGGAGGGGGTATTACCCCCTCTGCAGAGGGTACAGTAAGTGTATTCTAATCCATGCCAACAGTGCAGAATAAGATATGATGACCCAAAGAATATTAAAGGAAATACAATGGCCTAATTTCAAATTAATATTGAAAGAGAAGTTTCAGGGTGCTTCAACCAATGGGAAACTCACTGGAATAAGTGTGTTGAATGTCAAGAAGATTATTTTGAAGAAAATTAATATTTTATTCATTGTTCATTTCTGTCTTAGGAAATAGAGTTCAAAATTTTTGAACACTTTGTATACGTTTATCATTGCTAGAGTAACAATAAATAATGAGTAGGACAGTCATATTTCGACAAGGCATAACTAATTGGATAATAGAAATGGGTATGTCTGTTTGATTTTCTATTTCTGTGGCTTTATGCATATCTTCAAAATTGAAAGAACATTTCAATTGTCTGGTGTATAAATGAAATAAAGATGAATGCTATTATAACCTCTATTTCAGAATGCCAATTTGTCATCAGGACTTAGATTATACTGACTGCACCCTCTGTAAAGGGGTAAGACCCCTTCCCTAAGGGGTGTCCTGGCTAAGACACTAAACTGCATCAGGTGGTGAGGCTTCTGTTCTGGAGTCCTGGGAAGTGTAGTCTCCTATTATTACCATTACTCCCAGCTCAACTGATCTGGAATGGTAGTACCTGTTAGGGTCACATCTATAGGTAAATAGATCAGTTTGAAAATAATTAGTATTAGATTGAGATACTTGGAATAATATCTGCAAACTGTTTATATTGAGAATAGTTCATTGAATCTATAATAGTTTCTAAATGATTTTAAATTCAATCAAACCTATTTCTTGGAAGAAAGAAATCTATATTTGCAAACATATGTTGTATAGTGGGTATCTTATGGAAAAAGAATGAAGATGTTCTCCATATTAATAATGAAAAAAGACAGCAGACATGAAGTTGCCAAAAAATCCCACTCGTTTTTTAAACAGAATATAGGTTTCTTCTTATTCAGTCAATCAAGGAAAGATTAATTGCTTCATAAATTGTAGCATACCCCAATGGGGACAGGGACATTTTGCTTAAACCTGAAATTAAGTTGTGACTTGTTGCTCTCCCAGTAACTAACTCTTTTCAAAAATCCTCTAGTTTTGTCTGACTCCCTCTCACACCTACAATGAGAGTTTTGTTATTGACCTCTTGCTGTCAGGGTTGCTGGTGGTAGTAGTTAGCCATTACTTTACATATACTTTATGAATATACTAACTATATTTCCACTTTAGTAAACTTGAATTAAAACGTAATATTCACATGTTGTTCAAAAAAAAGTTGTCACTTGATCCTGATGGTAAGAAAGAATGATAGACATACTGATCACAGAAACCATTCACACTTATTTCTCAATGTTATATTTTTCTTTGATCCAATCTCAAAAAGAAGATGTGATGTGGCTTTGCTCAGTCAAAGGAGGAAAGGATGGCATTTCTTTATTGATTAGCCATTGCCTCCTCTCTAATGGAGAATGGGAAGGGATTTTTACTAAAGTCCCAAACTTTTTGGACTCTTTGAGTCTGGGTCCTAACTGATTATATCTATCACTTGAATTCCATATTCATTGCTTCTAATCAATTCAATATGATTCCCAACCTTGCTTCAGCAGTAATGAACTTTGACTCATCCTCTGTCAATCATACCTTCACAGATATTTAACACATCCACTATCCAAAGTGCCGAGTGTGGTAGGAACTATTATATCACCAAAGTTTTAGCATAACCTAAAACGTTTGAAATACTGCTCAATATACAAACTAAACCAAATTATCAATTGGATTTGTATTATCATTTGTTACTTTCAAGTGTTCTCGAAATTTCTCTAAATGTATTTTCTAAAATTAATGCTGCACCTGATGCAGACATTGTACAGACTATACATCAATTTGACCACAGACATAACTTTGAGAAGTGAAAGTAAAATTAAGTAGAGTTAATTATAGAGTAAAGAGTGGGGAAGATATTTTTGGAAAGGGGACCCAGAAATAGTTGCATCCAGAGGGACTTGTGTCCATTCATTGTCATCAGTGGCATCGATGCTAGAAATGTGTGATTTGAAAATTAGGAATGAAGGAATGTCCGGAGGAAGTTGCAGTTTGGTCGAAAAGAATTTAAGAAGAAGAGTTCAGGAAAGAGACATTGCAAAAGTAATTTGTAACTGACTAGACTGATTTCTATCTTATGGGGGGGGCATGAATGATGGAAAAGAAATTAACAGACAAGAAAGGTGGAGAAACAGTTCACAGAGAAGGCATTGTGGAAAAAAAGAGAGAATGAACATGAGAAAGGGAGAGATTAGATGGAGAGAATTGGGAAAATAAAAGAGAGATAGCAGAGGGAGAAGTATCAGGAAAAGATTAGAGAGTGAGATGAAGTGATGGAGAGGTATTGGAAAAGGACAAGAGAGAAAGGGTGATGAGAGGTATTCGGAAAGTATGAGAGAAGGAGAATGGTCAGGAGACATAGGAGAGAGAGAGAGAGAGAGGGAGGGAGAGAGAGAGATAGAGAGATGAGAGAGGGAAGTGTCTAGAAAAATTAACATAGGATGAAAGGATTGAAAAGTTAGAGAAAAAACATGAAGAGGGAGAATGAGAGAAGTATGGAAAATATTATAGAAAGAAAACAAATGGGGAGACACTGAGAAAGGGTGAGATGGAAAATAGATGGGGAGGTAGTCTGAATTTTGGGGATGAGGCTTGATAATTGGACACATGGCACAACAGATATAAGGGTTGAGTTAATATAGTTCTAAGTGACAATCATCTCTAGGTTTCAGGTTCAATCCTGACTACAGGCGAATTAATATAGAATACTTAACATAGCTTAACACTTGTACATTCAGTTTGTAAATTCAGTTTGAATTTCTGTGAATGCTCCCAATTATGACATGAAGGCTCCTGAATTTAACAAGAAACACCTGAAGAAGGCCGGAGGACATATCTGCTGAAACATTGTGTATATAAAAATAAAGCTGAGAACATCAATCCGAAAAATTTGAATAATACAAGATAGGGAAGTATTAAGAAAGGGTGAGAGAGGGGGTATAGATAGGGAGACACTGATAGTGTGAGAGAGAGAGAAAGAAGAGAGAGAGATTGAGAAAGAGTGAGAGGGAGAATAGATAGAGATGTGTTGGGAAAGGATAAAAAAAGAAAAACAGATGTAAAAGTGTCAGGGGAGAATGAGAGGAAAAGGTTGGAGGTATTTTCATAAATACAGAAAGAAATGAGTTAATACGTTAATAGCAAAAATAAAATTGAAATAGAAAATAATAAAACACATTCCTCAATAGGTAAAACAAACAAAAAATATGAGATAATAACGAAGTGTGAAATATAAAAAAATATTCAAATGAAGACTGCATATTTTTTTTTTTCCTAGCGGATTTTAGTAAACAGAAACCAAAGTCTTTTAAATTGTCCATTCTTGATGCCGTTGCTTTAAACTTAAGAACAGTTGAGAGATTCTTTCTGCGATAATCTGCCACTCCACATCCAGCAGAAAATTTTCTTGCATTCTTCTGAGATTTCATGATAAGTAACAAGTTCATAACACCTCCCAATTCACACACACACACACACACACATACATACATATATATATATCAAATATCTATACATATATGTATGTATGTATGTATGGATAAAAAAATCTAAAACTGAGGAACTAACATCAACCAATCAATGTATTTGTAAAGCCCTGGGCAAACATAATAATCTGTTTTAAGACCTGAAAGAGCTTAGGTTTAATTCTTGGATAAAATAAATAAATATACAAACAGATGAAGAAATTTCCAGCAAAGTAGAACAAAGGCGAATTTTTCCAATATAAAATTACAAAACTTATCTCAATCTGTCAATAAATAATGACTTTTTTTTTCCTTTCTTTGACAGTAACTTCTGCTTGGGATTAGAGTATGCTATCTGTGCTCTTCAATCTGGGATCAGAATGAGGTACCTGTGCTCTTCAACCTGGGATCAGAGTGAGGTATCTTTGCTCTTCAACCTGGGATCAGAGTGAGGATCATCTGCGCTCTTCAACCTGGGATCAGAGTGAGGTATCTGCGCTCTTCAACCTGATCAGAGTGAGGTATCTGCGCTCTCAACCTGGATCAGAGTGAGGCTCTTCAACCTGGGATCAGAGTGAGGTATCTGTGCCTTCTAGTGTAGGATCTGTACACTTCTTCCTCGGATTAGAGGGGTCATGTCTATATGCTTTGTCTCAGATCAAATGTCATTCCCTAGGATTTCTGCCGATGATTAGACTCTCTTATCCATACCATTTACAAATTAAATAAAAGAAAAATAATTATATATATATATATATATATATTATATATATATGAGGAAAAATGAGTAAAGAAAGGAAAAGTAAATGGATAAAATGAATTTAATCAATCACTTACACATGTGTTTCGGTCAGTTTATGTGTGTGAAAATATTTCGCACACATACAAGAATCGACCTTCATCAGAGTGAATATTTATTTTTATGAAAAAATTCGTTGGGAAAAAACAACAGAGATTTTTGGAAATATTCGAAAATCGAATTTTTTAAAAATTTGGAACGCTGAGAAATAGCTAAGATAGACCGTTATGAATAGGATATTTGTTTTTTTGTTTTTTTTAGGGGTTATGGTACAAAGTAGTTTTTTATTGTTACAAAAAATAAATAAAATAAAAAATAAAGTGTTATTATTTATCAATAACATGTTGAATATTTTTCTCGGACTTTAGTTTATGTTTTGAAAAAAATCGGTGAAATGTTAAAAAAGTTGTCGATTAAAAAAGGGACCACATATATATAGATAATTTTGTATAAGTTGTTTAATTCATTGAGATGTTATCGTAAGATGGTTCAGTTTAAGTGGTGAATATATTTTTATTTAACAGATTATGTAAAGAAAAATTAGGTATAATACATGTTGCGTTATATAATAAGTGTGGAATTAATTAATAAGTTATAAAATATGGGTGTTGTGGTAATTTATAGTAAATAAAAGTAGGGGAAGTTTGAATGAAGATCTAAAAGATTTTTGAATAAAATATTTGTGGTAAGGTAATATAAGTAACTAAGTGTAAGGAAGAGTTTGCGTGAAGATCTAGATTTTTTATATATATATATATATATATATATATATATATATATTTGGCTTTTATTTTGCATTTTTTCGTGAAGTATCCTATTTCAAATAATAACTGCTTTCATCTGCATATCATAGAATTTTGAAAAAAATAACTTTAATTTCCATTGCTACAGATACTACACTATACCAAGGATATTATTTTGAAAAAAAAAATGTTTCATTCATTGTTCATTACCGTCTTGGAGAATACAGCTCCCTTCTTGATAACTTTTGAATACACCTTGTATATCTAATACCTTAGAATATAATTTAATATAAATGTAGATATGAAACTTTATTTCATAATGTGGTATGTGTGTATATATATATATATATATATATATATATACTTTACCCATTATATACATTTTGAATTCAATATATGTTTGTGTTCATATAAGACAGACATGAATAATGAAGATAAATTCATAGAAAATAGTGAAAAGATGTCTCAAGGTTAAGAGTGACAATTAATTACCGGCCAATATCTAAAGAATCGACAATGCCTCTTTTTGACATACCATTTTGTTTTCTTGTTAGTGTGACTGTCATATGTGGCTAATCGCCAAGGACTTGAAATATAATTATGTCCTTAGCACGTTGCTTTTCTAATACAAGACTAACAAAAAGAGAATGACAAACAGCCTTTTGTTTGCTTCAAGAGTGACACTGACAATCCACCTTTCTTTTTGGAAATTCTTCCTCTCAAAACTCTCATAATTCACTAGTACCATCCTTATCTTTCAACCTACCCGTTACTTTCATTTTTTTTTCCACCAGTTTTTCTGAAATCAAATTTTAATCTTAACAAAACCATTTCATAACAGCAACAACATTTTGTTGTCCCCTTTGCTGGTCTTTTTCTCTTTTTCTTTTAATTAGGTACCAATTTCAAGTAGAGAATTTTTATTTCAAGGAGAAAATTCATAGAACACTTATTTTAAGAGGAAGTTTTATTGAAATTTTATTTATTGCAAAAGTGGGTTTCATTGAAGAAATGTTTGGCTTGTTTCAGGGGAGATTTTATCAAAATTTCAAAATGAGATTTCCTTAAGCATTTTTTTTTAATTTCAAGGAAGGGGGGGGGGTGTATGAACAAATGCTGAAAAGAAAAGATATAAATCTGTCTATTTTTGTACAAACAAGCTGAAAAGTTTATGATATTGTCTAGTGAAAATTTAAAGAAAGTCAAAGAGAGAGAGATGAAAAGACAGGTAAACTGAAAGTGAGATGGGAATGGAAAGAGATGTAAATAGAAACAGAGAGGTGAACAGAGACAGAGAGAAGAATAGATAGAGTGGTGTGTGTGAGAGAGAGGGGGGATTGAACAGAGGCAGAATGAAAATAGAAAGGTATGAACTAAGAGACAAATAAAATGTGACAAATACAAATAGAGAGGAGTGAAGAGAGAAGAGAGGGGAGTGAACAGAGAGAGAGGGGAGTGAACAGAGAGAGAGGGGAGTGAACAGAGAGAGAGAGAGGGAGGAATAGAAAGAGATGAATGGAAAAAGGCACACAAAGACAAATGGAGAATAATGAGGAGAGAGACAGTGAGAAATGGACAGAGTAGTGAAGAGGGAGAAAAGGGGGAAATTATAGAGAGAAGGGGGGAATGGATAGAAAGAGAGAAGGGATAAGAGAAAAAACAAAGAGGTGATGAATAGAGAAACAAATAGAAAAAGAAAAAAACAAGGAAAGAGAGAGATAGAGAGGAATACATTAGCATAACAGAGAGAGACAGCAGAATGGACAGAAAGGTAAATAGAGTGTGTGAGAGAGAGAGAGAGAGAGAAGAGAGAGAGAGGGAGAGAAAGACCCAAAGTACAGAAAATGAAGAGAAAGAACAATGTATAGAGATTCAAACTAAAAAAAAAAAAAAAAAAAAAAAAAAGGATAAACACAATGGTGAAAATAAGAGAGAAGGAACTCAGAGAAAGAGAAATCGGATGTAGACTAGAAAAAGATGGACAAAGAAGAGGAAAATACAGGTGAGAAAATAGAAATACTTAAGAAAGTGAAACAAGAAGAACAGAATTGGGAAATAAATGAACAAAGCTTAGAATAAATGATTTAAAAACTGAAACAATACAAAAAAAAAAAAAAAAAAAAGGAATGAAAGAGAATATCGAACAAAGAGAAACAAATGTTATATTAAGGCTTAATCCTCATAATTATAAGATTAAGATTGGAATTATCGAGGATTATCTATAAGTTGACAAGATGGAATCCATAATGTTTAATACAAACAGGAAAATCAGGTTTTAGCCAAACGTTCATTTGCCAATTTTTGTGTTAATAGATAAAAACAACAACATATAAACAATTTAAACCTCATCTTTGTCAAGACAATAAAAAATATTTGTTAATATACAGACTATCTGAGTGGCGGCACATTGTTGTATTTGAAACAATGAAAACAAAAATAACAATACTCCTATCTTTTTTATTATAAAAAACGAAACTATTTTTTTTTAAATAGCTACAAAAAAAAAAAAAAAAGATAAAAAGAAAATATAATGATTTTATTTGAACTGTTGTAATCTTAGTAGTAATATTCAAAACATTTCAGCCATTATAATCTCTGGCTTTTCTTATATCAGTCAATTATTTATTAAATTTAACTCAGTTAAGTTGCAAGTCATGAACTGCTCATCCACCTGGGTTCTATCCTTAAGCATCATGGGTCGCCACCCACGGCCAACAGGTGGCCCCATTGGGGAGTTTACCTCTCTGTAGGGTGCAGTCGGTGCATTCTAATGCCCAGCCGACAGGGCAGTCAGCTTATTAGGTGCAATAATATCAATACTTTTTGAACAGCAGTATTATGCAAGTTCTGTATCCTCCTTACACACCAAATGTAACTTTTTCTTGTTGCCTGTAGTGAAAATTTATCTTGAAGTTAAAATTTGAGAAGAAAATGAAAAGAAATACAATGACACAGCTTCACACCCTATTAAAAGAGGAGTTTTCAAGAAGCTTCAACCAATTGAAAACTCACTGGAATAAATTTGTTGAATGCCAAAATGACATTTTTTCAAAAGTTAACATTATAGAATTGTGGCTTAGACTAGCATCTGTTGAATTTGCAGATGCAGCTTTTGTAGATCATCCCTTCTGGTTAAACACAGAATCAGATGAAATGGCCAAAATCATTTAGAAAGCACCCCACCCCCACCCCCACAAAAAAAATCAATTTAAAAGGATCATTTTCTTCTTAGTTGGGTCAAGAACTTTTAAGGGATAAGACATAAATAAGAAAAGATTTTACTTTATGTTTATAAAACCTAAAATATCCAAATTATGTTTTCATTCTGTCTGTTACTTATAGTTTCATGCAGATCACACAATTGTCAGACAGAAAATTTTATTTCATTTTAAATTTAGAACTCAAGAATCCAGTATTTGTGCTGCTACCTATCTACGTGTAGATATACCAGGCCGACCAGGATTCCAGACAGGAATTCTGCCATTTCTATATTATTCTTGTTAATAAAATGTTGTCATTTGTTATTTTACAATATCTTATATTTTCAGCTATTTTTCAGTCAGGATCCCAGGAGAAGAGCGTGACACAAGTGGTTCAGAGTTCTGATTATATGGTTTATTTGTTTTAATAGCATATAAAACTTTGTGGGTTATTTAATGCCAAAGCCAGAATAACAGTGGTACTAAATAGTACCACTGCTATTCTTAGATGAGGAGGATTTATACCTTTCCCATGGGTATTAGTCTAAAAGTGAATGTTATAGCACAACTAGAGTTCAAAATCACAACGATGTTGTAGTCCAACATGTTAGCACTATTCTCAGAGGAATCCTTCTGGAGGTTCTGAGGGTTCAATCCTACCTTTCTCCAACCAACTTTTTTTTTACTCTCTCTTTCATCCACCCCATATTTCTCTCCCCTCTTCTTTTTTTTTGTTTTTCTTTTAACCTCAAAATAACTGTCTTCTTGTTTTCTTTCCTCTTAGATGTGGTTAATTTGTTTTTTAAGGACTGTGTGAACAACAATGATATTTACAAATGTTTCCTCACAACATTTAACATTATACATTTACTAGTTTATTTATTATCTAGGTTAAAGAGTAGAAGTGAGGGGGGTGGGGCAGTGAGACAAAATTCAAATTAGCCCCCCCCACCCCCCCCGGAAGCTGTAAATAATGGTTGATAAAAAATAAAAAGACTGCAATTGTAACAAATGGTAAGACAACAAAAGTAAAATAAAAAAACATTTTGGACATTTTTAGTTTCACTTTTTTTCTTTTTTTTTGTCACATGAAACTTAAGAAATCATACATCACGTTTCAATGTGCTTATTAAACATTTATTGAAAACATTTCAGTCATGTATTTCTAGTGGAACTTTATTTTTATTTTGTTTTTGTCTACTGAATAAGAATAAAAAAAGAAAGGTAAGTAAAGCATTAAGATGATCTTTGCCAGTTTTATTACACCGATTAGTATTAGACTGTAAATGGTTTCTTTAAACTTGTATCATTAGTTGCAAAAAAATAAATAAATGATAAATCAAAATGACTACAACATTTCAGACAGATGAGACTTTTTAATAAGACCATCTTATTAGTAGTGAAAAAAAAAATATCAGCTTTTGTGTGAAATTTTCACAGACATTATAAATATTCAATAATTTCTTGGGACCATCTTATTTGTGTTTATTATTTATTTTTATTTTCTGCAAAACATTCTGGCACGTTCATTCTCTGCCTGTCTTCAGGTGAATGGGTCTTGTGCTAAATTTTATAAGTAGTCTTGTCCTGCTGATAATCTAGTCTGTGGGTTATGTGCCATTGTCAGGAGATTTTTAACCAATTCTTTCATTTCTTTATTACAGACACCACTAGGATGATGCAAAAGTTGACAGCATTTAAAAAAAAAAAAAGTTTTTTAAATTTGAATTGACAGCATCATTATTTAGTCAAATCTGAGCAATTCCTTTCTCTTTACCAAAATGAATATTGGGCTTTCTAATCAACAATTCTAACCCCAACCCTAACCCCTAACAAACAACCGGATATTGATGGTGTAAATGAAAAACATGTCCTTTCTTAATTGAGATCAAAAAGGGGTGCCTAAAGGTAATATGGTCCGATAATTCCTCTCTATCACAGCTGTACAAGCCATTGGCATTTGAAAAATAATTTTTTAATAATTTTTAAATAAAAGGATGAATTCATTTATTTTTTTTTTTTATTCTTTTTAAAAAATTCTTTTTTAAGAAATTAGCAGTTATGGAGAATATTAAAGCCTATTTTAGTTCTCAACTCTGAATTTGAATGTAAACAAGACTTTTATGGTTGGTTGGTTGATTTTACGGCATGTCAACCCTTGGTTTATTTTATGCTGGAGATGTTTGTTTTATTTATTCTTGTTGGGTAATCAATTTTTTTTTCAAACTCATTTTTTAAAATCTATTTAACCCATAGATGGGACCCTAACAGGTACAACCACTCTCGGTCAGAGTGGACCAGGGAGTAATGGCGATGAAGGGATACTCTACATTACCCAAAGCTCTAGAATTGAAACCTCACCATTAGATGTAGTTTAATGACGCTAATCCTCAGCCACTTCATTAAACTTTATCTTCATAAAAAAGAAAAAGAAAAAAAAATCAACTACCAAATGGTTGTGTAAGGTTAACAATGACTTTCTAATTGAGTATTCATAAAAGTTAATGTTACAAAAAATGCTAAGTAGCATACATGATGGACATTTTGAGTGGTGTAAGAGTTAATGAACTGAGATGTCAGATCCTTATTAGTGAATTTGATAATAATACTAATTATTAAGCCTCATCTAAAAAATTCTGAGAAATAGTACTTTTTAGATTATGAAATTTATGCAAATATCTATTAATAATGGAGAATCAATTCCGGTTTTTGTCTGTAACAAAAACTACGTCACTGCTTACGTCACATTACCCAAAATAGTCATAACATAGAATAAATACACTCAAAATTTGAACATGCAACACTAGACAGTTCTCATTGTTTTTTAAAATAAGTTTTAATAAATACATGACTGGTATTATATATCTATATATAATTTGTTTTATTTTAATACATATTTAAAGTTTACATTTCAAATTGTTTTATTTTTTAATCCCTTAATGAATTTGATGATTTTACTTACTTGGGGTACAAACTCGCTGACATTGAAATTTTTACTCCCACCCCTCAGGCAATATGTTTCAAAAATCTATTTTTACATCGCCCGGAGGGTGTTTTTTATTGTGTACTAGTATTAAAGATTAAAAAGATTTATATATGTGTATAGTGATTATCTGATTTAGTCAGTCCTCCATATTAAAAAAAGGAGACAATAAATATGCAAGAAAAGTCGTTTTAGAGTCAAACAGGCAATTGGTAACTAAGCAACAGGGGAAATTATTTTGGGAGAAGTATTGTCTCTAATATTTAATATTATATGCAAAATAGTTCTTAGTCATAAAAACTAATATCCAAAAGTATACTTACATACACACACAAATATAGATAAAAGGATATGAAAAACACACAATATGCTGTTAAAATGAAAATATTTTATATCATATTCATAGCTAATATTGAACACACAAATATATACATACACTCATTTAAACATATGTATATATATGTAAGTCTGTGTGTGTGAATATATATACATATATATATATATATACATACCCATTCTTATATATGTACACACACACACAAATTAATGCTTGGCAAAGACTATATCTACTATATACACAACTTTTATATCATAGCAACATATACACATTAATATTTACACAAACATGTACACGTATAAACACATATACATACATGCACATACATATTATTTACATAAAAATACAGTCATTTAAACGTACACAAACCATATATACATATACACACATGCATACACATATAAAACTTTTAATACAGAGCAATCCACCAAAATAAAACAACTCCATCTTCTTTCTCTTTTTTGTGGGGCCTTTTCCAACTTTTTTGGGGGGAGGGGTGGTTTATATTTTCTTATAAGATATCTATTTAAATTTAAGCAAACCCGGAAGTAAGTTACTAATCTATTTACTCCTATCCAATTGCAAGAAACACTTTATTTCCCATAATCCCAAGCTCCAAGCTCCACCAGCCACGCCCCTTCTATTCAATCGATTTACATACAACATAAATCATCACTATCAACAATATATGTTCAAACCAGTTTCCATTATAAAATCCGCCATCCCTTCTCCATTCTCCCCCCCCGCCATCACATTATTCACTTTTCACTTATCTACCCACGTTACCACCACCCAAGTCCCTAGATCATTTATTCATTTCCTTCATTGGTTTTATTGAATAAACCAATGATTCCAAGGCAATTTTAATGTCCATCCTACAAACATCATTTTCACACATTTGATTCTGTCTAATTTTGATTTAAAAAATAAAAAAAATTTCTTATCACCCCCAACCCCCGATTTATCGATTGAAAATACAAACTTAAAGAGGCTGTAAACCAGTCATTCCCAAACTATTTTTTTTTATTGGCAACCACTCATCTTGGTTCCTGGGTTACATTTCCAGCACCGCCTACATGCACATATACAACAAACACAATCTTATTTCTTGGTGTTAGGTCTATTGTATATTTAAAAGCAACAAAGTCCATGATCCTATCTATCAAGAGCATTGGCCCTTATGGACATAAAAAAACACCATTGATCACCCCCCTACCCACAGCTTCTGCAGTCTCATACAGCAAATATGGTGCAGAACTTGTACAGATCAAATCACCAAGATAAAAACAAATGTTCCAGCTTTGGACAAACTCTAAATCCCAAAATAATGTTAATGGAATTCTTCCCAAACCATATATGTTCCTTAAGTGATCATAAATTTTGTCTTGGAAGATTTTAACAAAAAAAAAAAAAAAAAAAAAAAAAAAAAAAAGATTCCTTGGTTCTGATGTTTTCAGTTCTACTTTTCTGTCTTTTTCCCTCACCAACACCAGAGGGGAGTGGCTGTACTACCACTCCAGAGGGGGGTGCTGTACTACCCACTTTATAACTGGAAAACCACAGATGTAATAGAGCAAACAACATTTACTTATGTAAATTCAATTTTTAGAAAACAAACATTTTTTGTAAACAACCGAATTTAAAGAAAAAAAAAAAAAAAAAAGCTCTCTTTATTTATAAGTCAGTTTAGTAGAACAAACAAAAGTATTTTTCATTTATTTCTTTTAATCATAGTCCAAACTCCAGTCTAGCTTTATGTTAACTTGGGGTCTAATACCATTGGGAAAGGCATGAATTCCTCATCCCCCCAACTATGGATTACCAATACTGTTCTTCTACGAGAATGATCCACAAAGGTTGATATGCCATTAAACAAAAAATAAACAAACCAACTTTTACTCATTTCTCTCTATCTCTTCAGTTATGTAGGCCCCAGATAACTGAAGAATTGAAAATTTTATTGGGTTGGTTGATGCTAGGGATGATATTTAGTTGAGTCCTCATTCACCAAGGTCTAATATTAGCATTAGTGTAATCACTGATACACTTACACTGAATAGATGGAAAGGAAAAAAAAAGATAAGCTTATTTACCCAGATAGAAACATTTGTACAGGCACAATATACATACAAGAAGTACTAAAAAGTATACATTAACATGTCCCAACAGATAAAATATGCACATATTATTCTATGAACAAGTAGTTTATGAAAGACAAACAAAAATCATAAAAAGGTTTACTCAATGAAGGAGAACACAATTCATGGCTAGGCAGAACAGAGGCAAAAAAGGGACATCTTTACTGTTCAAAGAACAGAGACCAAAGAAAAACATCTTTACTATTCAAAGAGACCAAGATGGATTCTGGGATTGTCATATGTCATCATAGACACACCCACATATCCAAGTTAAATAATTATTTATTGTCTCCTATAATTTTGTCATGAAATTGCAGCAATACCAGAGGTAATGACTAGGTGAGTGTTACAAAATTTCCAGGTGAGGCTTTAGGAATTTATAGCTCATGAGGGGAAGTAGATGGATGATATCATTTTTAAAACAAACTTATGGGAATTACAAAATAGCAAATGTTTTTCTTTCTTATTATTTAAATTAGGTTTGGAATAGGATGTTGTCTTTTTTTTTATCTATGTTCAAACTAAAAAGATCATTCTACCATGTATATGTTTATGTAAATATTGCTGAATATTAACTTCAACATTCATGGATATATCATTATGCTATTATATCTAAATAACATATTCAAAGTAATGTTATTATATCTAAATATTACCAGCGGGACATGTGAATTTACTACAGTATGATAATTTAACTATTACAATTTTTTAATATGTATACTTAAGAGCTACTGTCAAATAGTTCAATTTAGTTCAATATATAAAAAGTATAATAATCTTGACTACAATGAATTGGAATCTTTGATACCATTGAGAAAGTGTAATATAAATGTTTAAAAAAATATCATAAATTTTTTAATATTAAATACAGAAACAATGCTGAATTTTAATTCTTATTCTTTTTACCTTAGTGAAGACATGTAGATATGATACCAAGGTGTGACAAATGGAGGAACAAATGAAGAAATATTATATTTTCACTTTGTGACGTGGAGTCTAATTTGTGCGACTGTTTTTAATTATTTTTTAAAACTTTGTCACAATGATTTATTACATAATTATTTAAATCACACCTAAACTGTTATCTTCATAGCAACAAATGTGGGAGGTGCATCCCCCCTCCCCTGCCTAGCATGTGGACTAATTCTCAATGAAGAGGTGTACACACTATATTGTGAAGAAATGGAAATGAATCTGACAGTATGTGTGAAAATAATAAATAAAAGTGAAAAATAAGAAAAAAAATAAAAAATAAAAAATAAAAAAACAGCATTCCCGTATTGTTGGAATTGTTCTCATATGCCATATATTGCAATGCATTTTCATTAAAAATTTCATTAGACAACATCAGATACATATATATATATATATATATATATATATAGGTATACTCAATTTCCTGTGCCTTCTACTAAGGAGGATCACAGGAAATTCTTCTAAAAATCATCTAAAATAGACTAACTATCCAATTTTAATAAAACTTTCAGTATATGAAGTAATAAAAGACAAACTTTTATTGTAAATAAATGTTTACTAAATTGAAAAGGCTAATTATTTTTCTCATTAGTTCTTGTTTCGCACATTGATCCCCTGTACAAATTTCTTGGTATTTTTTTTTTTCCGTAGGAAAATAAATTTTACATTTTTGGAAAGATAATTCAATGACGGAACATATGTAAAAAAATAAATAAATTGATACTAGAACAGGTTTGGTAGTAGGGCGTCTTAAAACTTGAAACTTAAGTCTCGTAAATAAGAAAAAAATATGTATCTTTTTTTTTTCCCCCTAAATTGTTAGATTATTTTCTAAGGAATTTTATATTAAAAGTTCCTATTGTATACTTCTTTATTTTTTATTTAAAGTTTTTTTTTTTTAATTTATCAGAAGTAAAAGAAATACTTCTGTTTAGTGTATAGCAAAATTGTATTTATTTGATTAAAGAAAATATTGTATAAAAAATATTTAGCTAAAAATAATGACATAATATAATACATCCTTTATAAAAAAAAATATTGAATATAATGTTTGAATTAAAATTGTCATCATTTTTATTAATGGAAGTATGTAGGGGACATAATATTCTATTCTTTTTTTTGGAAAAC
The DNA here is from genome assembly GCA_023376005.1 of Doryteuthis pealeii. NCBI lineage: Eukaryota > Metazoa > Mollusca > Cephalopoda > Myopsida > Loliginidae > Doryteuthis > Doryteuthis pealeii. The sequence continues at coordinate 94,044,717 of CM042149.1, read as the reverse complement.
TGTTGTTGCTGCTGCTGCTGCTGCTGAATAATTTCAAATAAGTTCAAATCCCTGACACCTGTAGAGCTCAAACAGTGTTTGAAGAAATTAATTATTTTTGAAATCAACAATAAAAAGAATTTAAAAAAATTATTACATGTATAATCCTCCATAGAAAATTACTTGAATCTAATTGTTCGCATCAAGATGCGATAACTATGTCAACAAAGATTAAGAATTTATGGCAATTTAATCTTAAATGAAAAAGATTAGGTATATATAACAGAATTTGCTCTTTTCTTTTTTTTAACACATAAACTTGGAATTGTTCTCTATATTAAACATTAAAGAAAACATTAAAAAGTTAATTTTCCATTTTTTTATTGACGTTTTATGATATTTTTTAACAATTTCCGCAAGTATGAAAATTCTGGGAATTGAGTATACCTACATACATACATTAATTGTATTTGTTAGATTCATGTTGTAATTGTTTTAATATTTAGACATTCAGATGTGATGTTCATTAATCTTATTAAATATTTTATATAAGTTGTTTGCTAATTCATTTGAATATTTAAGAATTTTTGAATAAATAATAAATATAAGATAAATAATATAATCATTGGTAATATTCATTAAATGTTTATAGTGAATATTTCATGAATAACAATAATCTTGATTACTTGACACATTTTTTTCTCAAATTTCATTTGCAATTTTCAAATTATGTAAATTGTTTTAAATATACAGAAGATTTACATACACCATGTTCCAATCACATTATTTCAAATAGGAATGCTGAGATTTTTAACGAAGTTCTGTTGTGACAAATTCAAATATGTGAATGTTCTTCTCATATCACTTAATAAACTAAAACATCAACAGTTTATATTTGACACATGACACTCATTAACAGTCTCCCTGCAGCCAAGTGGGATATTCTTCCATCCTCCATTTAGATTGTTATACTTTGTACATATTGAACTATTTTGAAAATATTTTTCATGGATTTCATTTATAAAAAACTCATGTTTTAATTGGTTGTATCTGTTTATAAAGTTTGAAAAATATCACTATTAATAATATTTTACAAGCATATTAATATAGAGAGTATAGTGTGTACACCAATTCATTGGGAATTGGTTCATATGCTAGGCAGGTGGCTTCCCCCCAACTTTCCTACCGTTACTACAAATATAAAAATTAAGGTGCAATTTCAATAATTAACTAACAAAGTTAGAAGAAAAAAAATGATTAAAAAAACAGTCACACAAATTAGGATCCACATCACAAAGTGAAAATATAGATTTTCTCTTTTCTTGTTCTTTTTTATTATATTGTCTTTCTTTTTCTTTCTGATGTGTAGCATGTTCTTTTTCTTCCTTTTCTTTCCTCACAATCAAAACAGAATAATCCATTATTTATCTGAGGTGACAACAGGGTATATCATTTGAACACATGCATGCATGCATGTCTTACATTCTTTTTCTTTCTTTTTTCCTTCCTTCCATCGAAACATGATATGCATCATAATCAAAATGGAATGGTCTATTATTTAACCAATATAGATATTATTATATTTAAATTGTTACATTGTAGTATCATTATATATTATGTTACATATTGCATGATATTTATCATATATTATGTTACATATTTAAAGAGTTAAAATAATTTTAACTAGTAGAACCCATGTAATTTCCACTTTTTATAAAACAATTGTTTTTTTGTAAAGAAACTGATTAAATGAAGATAATAGCCAAAAAAAAACCTTTGCTCTCTTTATTTATTAGATGGTTTAGTCGTACAAACAAAAGCATTCTTCATTTCTTTCTTTTATTCATTTTTCTCTTTCAATCTAGTTCTTCTGTTTTTCTATCGTTCTTCTTTTATTTTTTTCCTTTCTTTCTTCCTCAAAGCAGACGATAAACATCTGATACAAACACACACAGACACTCAACACTAATTACTAAAATTCTTATTGTCGATTAAGATTGCTAATAAATATATAAATTTCATTATCTACCAACCCAAAGCATTAAAAAAAATACAGAAATTTTGTGGCTACTTTTTACCAAATTTTTATGCTGACTTATTGAAAACTTCCATTTTCCTTTGACAGTTTTGAAAGTAAAACTTGATATAGAGGAAATAAAAATCCAAAACAAAATGATCCCTAATAAATAAAAAAACAACAAAAATGAAAGAAAAAGAGATTTTGTACACCAACTAAAAGAGATAAAGAGAATGGAAAAAGTTTCAAATATTCTATTTTCATCAACTTGAAAGGAATGAAAAAAGGCAGAATTTCACTTGTTGAGATATAACCCAATATAGTGAGTAAGAGGTCAATACTTTGATTGCACAGACATAAAGATTAATACACATATATATATAGTTGAATGAAGTGACAAATAAAAGTTTTAGCTTTTATTCGTTTATTTGGGAATGATATTACTACCAATGGTTTCCTGCTAAAGCATTCATAAAATAGTGGGACAAACTGGGATCACTAGCCTTGGTAGGGCAACTAGTCTAGGAGAAGGACAAACTCTGAATTCAAAATCTGAGGAATGTTGCTCAAGAGAATCTGTGATACATTGGTGCACGATTCTTCTCTTATCTGATCCAAAAAGTATCATTGGTTCTACACAAACCTTCACCATTATTAAAAAAAAAGAAATTCCCCAGTGTAGGTAGTCCAGGAGTTTATATCTTTAACTTAACACTAGAGCACCAATAAAACAAAATCAATGGAAGTACCCATACTTCAAGACTAACAGACATGTCAAAATCCCTTTAACTGATTTCTTTTTTCTGAACAAGGTCTATTTTGAGTTTTTTTCTTCCTCTCTGTGTGTATGCATTTTATTTTACTTATTATTTGAACTAAATCAGGATATCCCACAGAGGGTTTCATAAAAAAGGGTTTGGATTCTATGAGAAAAGATGTATTTTCATAGAAATTTATTCTTGCACTTCAGCATTTGCAATGTTTTATGGAATGGCTGAGGTAAGTTGATTGCATGCATTGCACTCATCTCATTTGTGCACATTTAAAATCATTGTTTTAATATCAATTTGATGTTTCTTAAATGAATAAATTCTCTAAAATAATTTTTGTTTCATTTAATGTTTAGGTGGTGAATTTGGAAAATCGTATAAGGTTTCCCCTCAAACAGCATATCTGAACTATTTTCCTTAGAAAAAAATAGAAAAACATTTAACCCCCAAATATATTTTTTGTTTAGCATACTGAAGACCTACATCTATTGAGTCAATTTATCAGTTTTGAAAAATATTGATTTTCTGTTATTTTAGGAATTTTGGAATATTTATAACATTAATTACTATATCAAAACAATCTCTGACTTTCCAACATACATGTATACCATTTATCTCTCTCTTGGTTTTGCTTATAAATATCAACTTTGAAATCATGCTATCATTGAAACATGGGTCCAAATAGTATTATTAGGATCTTCCTCCTCCTACTCACTTCAGGGAATGATAAAAATAAATAAAACAAAAAAATAAGGAAAAAAAATCGTTTACATACGTATTGGAAATTCAGAGATCATTTTGATATAATATCCATATTGTAAACAGAACCCCCAATCTAAAATTATAAATAATGCTTTTCAAATCTGAACAATTGACTGAATGCTAAGCAACAATTATTTTTTAAAATCATTTTTTGATAGGATTCAGGTGGTTCAGACAATATGAATTTGAGAACCATTTGTCTAAATTGTTCATAATAATAACTATATAATTTTGAAAGGAATCTTTATCATTTCAAGAATTATTCAGAGTTTTGAGTTCATTCTTTTTTTGGAGTTGAGGGAATAACAGTCTGCAATAAATTCACCAGTGACCAGTGAAATCTGTGATTGTTGCTTCCACAGATTTGAGACGAGTTAAGAAATCTGATTGAAAATAAAAAATAAAACCAAATTATCAAAATTGAATTTGATTATATAGTGTTATCGGATACTGTAAAAATTTTGCAAAAAAGTATAACATTTAAAAAAATTATTTTAATATTCTCCACATCCTCAAATCTAAACTTTGAGATGAATTTTAAGCTTAAAAAATAAGAAAAATTTGCATGGAGTTGAGAGTCAGGTGAATATAGAGTGTATTGCACTTTCACAATTCTGAGTTTTGCCAAGAAGAAAAAATAAATAGAAATGAAGAGACATAGATGGATTGGAATAAAGAGATACTCATTCAATTGGATTAAATGTTTTATCATTTTTACATCAATTTATTATACAATTTCCTTTGGAGATATCTTCATTTAATTTTTAAGATTAAACAAATTTAAAGATTGATACTTTTTTTTGACCAGACCTTGTAATTGTAACTATTTCATTCATATCCTGGATATAACACTTAACAATATCCGGTGATGAGGCTCCAATGATGGAGCTCAGTAGAGTGTGAAGTCATCTCATCATTACCATTATTCCCAAGTCCACTCTGCCCTGGAGTAGTAGTGCCTGTTAGGGTTCAATGTATAGGTCAAATAGATAGGTTAGAAGTTTAAAATTATTTTGAACAACATTAATATATTGGCTTTTAAAACATTGATGTTGCTATGAATTATGAAGTGTTTACCCTTTTTAAAATGTTCCTGAAGATACATTTTTGTCCTGCATATAGTTTGATGCCACCATTCTTGAGTTGACTTTTATATACAAAGAGTTTACCTGTTTAAAATGATAGTGAAACTGTTTACAAATTATTATTATTGAATAGGAATAGTTGCTTGAAACGATATAATTGTTTACAAATGATTATTATTGAATAGAAATAGTTGCTTGAAACCATATAATTGCTTACAAATTATTATTAACAAGAATGGTGTAGCAGAGAAGCCAACAAAAGTTTGGTTTGCTGAGTGCAATACACACTCAAGCGATTAGTGCCACTTCTGTGGATTGAACTTATGACCTCTGGTTTACAAATAAATGTTTGGGGTGTTCCAGCATATTCATTGGACTGAACTACATTGGAATAGTGTTGGCCAATGGTTGTTGGGTGCTTCTGAGCCAAAAAAACACTGGAATTTTTTCAGTCAACAGAATTCTTTTGTGAGATGCAAATGGAAGGAAGAACTGAGGAAAAAAGACAGAAAGTAAAGAAAGAAATAATACAGAGAGAAAGCAATATCAAAGAAAGAGACATTTGCAATAAACTTGTTAACAAATTTGAAACACTCTGCATTGTCTGTGATAAATTACAAATGGTTACTTGAATTCATATAGTTGCTTACAAATTATTAATATTAGATAGGAATACTTAAAACCATATAACTGTGTACAAATTAACTGTATTAAAAATTGTTTGCAAATTACAATTATTATCATTAAATAGGAATGGCTGCTTAAAATCATAACACTTGGAAAAAAAAGGTGGACATGTTGTAAAAACCAACCAACCAACGTAGATGTTTCACTTTTCCAAACAAGAATCTTTTTAGACCAATTGATTTTATTGAATTAGTGAAGAGGCAGATGGGAACCATAAAGAAAAATCAAATAACCTATCATGAAATTTCAAAGAAAGGATACTGGATCTGAAAGGTATAAAAAAAGAGCTGTATATCCGTATGAATCAAATGAAGGAAGGCTGAAACATAGAGTGGATGAAATGCGATAAAGAAGAAAACTGAATGCAATAGGTATAAAAATATGAATAACATAAGTCTTTAATTCACAAAAAGAATTCTGTTTGACATTCTCAGAAGGTTACTGAATACAAGAGACACCTGAAGAAAGCCAGAAGATAGAATGTCTAAAGGGTGATTAAAGAAGAGAACTGAATGTGAGGAAGAAGAAAGAGATAGCACCATAATTCAAATAAAGAGTTTCATTCAACATTCCCAGAAGTTAACATATGTGACAGACACCTGAGGAAGGGCACAGTGTACAATGACAAACTGTGATAAAAACAACAAAGTCTCAATGAAACAATGAATTATTTTTCTTCTCTGTAAATGCTTGGGGCGGGAAAACAATACAAATGATAGATATACTACAAGACAGTAAAAATTCATATAAAATGATACAGGATTACCCAAGATAATAGAGACTACTTTTTTAGTTATATATATATATATATATATATATATATATATATATATATATATATATATACTGCTTATATAGTTTTACTGTAACAGCGCAATTTTAAAACCTAAAATATTGAAATTATATTCTCGAGTAATTTGCACTGTTACTCATAGTTTTATGTGTTGCCACAATCAACAGAAAAAAAAGAGGGAGGGAGGGATGTTTATGGCAACACATAAAACTCCAAATGATGGAGTGAGTTTCATGTAAACATAATTTATATATATATATATATATATATATATATATATATATATATACATATTACAATTATAATTGAAATTTAACACTAAAATGATTTTAGATTAGAAAAATATAGTACTCTATGAAAAAGACTGCAGAGCAATATTACAACTCTAAAATAAAACAGCATAAAAACTCACAACTCAGTTTTACATGACTGATCTTCAGGTGAGCTTATAGTTCATTGAATTCAACTGAATAAATATCTGTGCACAATGCAAAATTTCATGTGACATTCCATAGCTAAATTATATAGTCATGTGGCTCAATCTGGTCTTGAATTAGAACATTTTGCTAGAAATTTGGATCTTTTATACAACAGATTGTTAGAATCCAGAAAATGTGATCATTTTCTGGTTGTATCTTTGAATTATTTTACACATTATCTATACAGCTCTAACCAATTTTTATGGTAGCTTTATTAAAAATTTTGTGTAATTCATTAGTGGGTGGGAAATGTTTATCATTCAAATTTTAATATATATATATATATATATATATATATATATATATATGTGTGTGTGTGTGTGTGTGTGTGTGTGTGTGGTTATCACTATCTCACTTGGTGAGTAAGTGGCAAGCCAAGATTTTGTAGTATTGAAGGTAAGAAAGCCAGGGTTGGAGAATTATTTCTACGCAATAAATACATAAACTAATATATATATATATATATATGTGTGTGTGTGTGTGTGTGTGTGTGTGTGTGTTAGGATAGTGTGGACTTATATACTTATATATACATGCAAATCCATGATATTGAGAACTGTTAGCTTATAAATATCCCCCCTCTCTCTCTCTCTATATATATATATATATACATACATATATATATATATATGCATGTGTGTGTGTGTGTGTGTGTGTGTGCCAGCGTGTATACATAAACAGTTGAAATAGTAGTGCCCCAAGAGATGAACTGCACATTTTACACAACCTATAATTTTGCAGGGATTCTTGGATCAGATCTTTTAATCTGATTGGATCAGCTTTAATGTTGAGATATGCCTTTAGATTTTGGCAAAAGTCTTCAGCTGGTTTGGCTTTCTGCCAATCAAAATGAAATTCCAAGAGAAAACCTGCAACCTAGAGACTTTATAACCATTGTGATAGATCAGAGCATATGAATCCATGGTCTCAAGAGCAGATATGGCAATGGTCACAATATACTTTTAAAGTCTTACACAACAAGTTGGACATCTTCCCTGTTTTTAATCCCTAGCAAATCTGAAAAGTCAAAAGTATATCTTCATTCATAAATCCAACCCATGATTAAAATAGCAGATCAGGTAGAAAACGTTAAAAAAAATTTATAAAAATTAGAAGTCCGTTACTTGAAGTTTCAAGTGATGTACACAATTATAAAAATTAGAAGTCCGTTAAGTGGTGTACACAATTATCTGATGTAAATGATAAAAGTCTAGAAATCCCTTTATCAAATAAGTTGATTAAATCTACACACATCATTTAAATCTTAACATAAAAATAATTAAAGATTCAATTTCAATATGTTTGATCAGACTTTGAATACTGTGTGTCTAAGTCATTCTATTTTTGGTCAGGCAGAGAACTTTTCAGCACCCCTTATATATATATACACATATATATATAATATATAATGAATAGAGAATAAATGAGAAAAGTATTGGCATGAAAAGGTGCTCAATGCTAACAAAACAGAGCAGATTTATAATCAATAGTAAGGGTATTATGGATGATTTGGACTCATAACTTTAAGTTTCATGCTTATGCAATCCTCAGATGAGTCCACAGATTTAACGTCATAACATTACATCATGTGAACATGATCCACATCACATAAATGTTAAACAAGCCACAGTTTAAAAAAACAATTTTTAGCATTATATCATCCATTCGTGTGAAAACGCTTCACGTTTATATAAACGCTAAAAAACTACTGGTTTTTAGGATCTCAACCATTTGACTCATCTGAGGATTGCATAACCATGAAACTTTAAGTTATGAGTCCAAATCATCCATAATACCATTACTATATATATATATATATATATGCGTGCCCGTGTGTATGTGTGGATCAATAAGTTTATACCATCAGCAGAGCTTAGAATATGCTAAAAATACACTCAGCAGAGGTGTAAGAGCCCCCTAAAAAGGCGTCTCCTGGATATGACACTAAATAGCATCTGATGGTGAGGCTTCAGTTCTGGGGAATTTAGAGTAGCCCTTCATTGTCACTATTCTGACCTGGTTAGTTGTATCTGTTTCAGTCCTAATTATTGGCCAAGTAGATCTATTTAAAATTTATTTGTAATTGATAATTACTTGATGCCATATAACTGTACATTATGAATATTAAGAATTGTTTACTAACGATTATTATTAGCTACTTGAAACCATATAACTATGTGCAAACAAATGACTATTATTCAATAGAAATAATTACTTGAAACCATATATAATTAGTATTAGATAATACTTGAAACCATTCAATGGCGAGCAGGTTATTTGTATTAGATAGGAATATCGATACCATATATAACTGTGTGTAAAACCTAAAGAACCACCGGCACAAAAAATGTAAATATAAATGTACAATGAATACAACTCCATAACTTCTAGGCATAAAATGATCCTAGACAGGTTAACATGCCATTAAAACCCATTAATCAATAAGTTTATAGCCTATCACAGTTATTAATGTAATTTTGTTTAGAAACATTGAGTTACGGTTATTGATAAAAAGAAGTTGATTTTCATCCTTTGTATTTATGCTTTTAGAGTGTGTAGAAATATCTTTATGTTGATGACAAAATTAAACACATCAGATTTTTCAATCGACTGCTAATGGCTTCAGTTGAAAAATAAATTGTTGTGTAAACAAACGGAAAGAGAACAGAAGTTAGAAAGTGTTTAACAAGATGGTTCACCTAATTGATTTATTCCAATTTATCTAATTGAACAACACGATTAAATGAAAGCAAAAAAGAAAAGGATTTTACTACTAACCAAATTAAAAATGTTTTATTATCCAATAAAAACAATTGTTGGATATAATCAAGGAAATATCCTTTACTATCACTTGGTTGCAAAATGGAGATTTATTCCAAGGAAAAGTCAGAAAAAAAATAACATAAAAAGCAATTAAGATAAAATAATAATTCCACCAACTTGCAGAATTTTGGTTACTGTAGTTAACACACATGTTAAATGCCAAAAATCAAACACACATTATATACATATATATATATATAGAGAGAGAGAGAGAGAGAAGATAGAACACTCACACACGAGGAGGAAGACAGCGCTGTCACAAACAGCAGCTACCCACCCACACCACAGAACTACTACAAGGAACCGCCAGCGACCCGCATCATTTTTTCTCAGTCTGATGAAGAGAGCATAACAATCTCGAAAATTTACAAAATAAATGAAACTCTTCTCTCAAACAACCGAGTTTCTTATATTTTTGATTTCTTTAATGCTTTACACTAATGCCCAAACTAGATATATATACATCCAACAAACGGATATATATACCTAAATAAACACAAATATATATACTAACGAGAAGCAACGGAGACCCTTCAACAACAACATATATATATATATATATATATGATAAAAAGGCTTGCATAAAAAGTGCTCAATGTTATCATTGCAGAGTAAGTGTAAAGCCTGAAAATATAATCATAAACACTAAAAGTTTGAAGATGTGGTGTGTAAAAATATCAGATATATAAAAAAGTAAAGTATATATAAGAAATTCAAATAAGAAAAGTACACAAAAATTGTTTGATGCAGAGCAGGTATAAAACCTATAGCCACTTCTATAATTGGGTCTAGCTTTTTTTAAATGTGTTTGACTAAATAATCTATTAATAATTGAGATTCGCTTCCGGTTTTTGTCTGTAACAAAAATTACGTCACTGCTTACGTCACATTACCAAAAATCATCATAACAGAATAAATACACTCAAAATTTGAACATGCAACATTAGACAGTTCTCATTGTTTTTTAAAACAAGTTTTAATAAATACATGGTTATTATATATCTATATATAGTTTGTTTTATTTTAATACATATTTAAAGTTTACATTTCAAATTGTTTTATTTTGTAATCCTTTAATGAATTTGATGATTTTACTTACTTAGGGTACAAACTCGCTGTATGTTTCAAAAATCTATTTTTACATCATCCGGAGGGCGTTTTTTATTTTGTACTAGTTAATATAATAATAATAAAAATAATGCAAATGTTGTCTGTGTGCCATTGTGTGTATGTAGTCCATTTCTTTGATGCTAACGTTTACACCACAAATGCCTCCCTAATATTTTATATACATTGAAGACCTGAGTAAAGTTTTAAGTCACTTCTAAGATTTTCCTAACATTGCGCAAAAGAAGATGCTGGGAACATTGGCAAGAAAATAATATAATAAAACAAAAATGTCTCAATCTTTTTTGCTGTCAGTGTCTTTCATATTTCAGTGTTTATTCTGAAGTATTGAATATTG
>CM042149.1:94006357-94028857 GCA_023376005.1 Doryteuthis pealeii | reverse complement strand
GATTGAACCCACAACCTACAGATGATTGTTACTTAGAACTGTATTAACCCAACCCTTATATCTATTGTCACATGGTTGAAAATATAGTTATGATTACAATATTCTGGATCAGATAACTCAAAGGTGTTGATATGCCATTAAACAAATAACTCAAACCCTTTTATAACTTTGATAATGATGTTAGAATTATTGGCTTTTATCTCTCCACCAGCGTTTCTCTTACATGGTCATGTTCAGCTCATGTTGATTGGTCAAGATAATAGAGAATAGGTATTAAGTCCAAGTAGATCTTCCATTGCAGACTTGGTCTTTGTTAGTTCTGGTCAGCCAGAAACAATGCTGCTCCTCCTCCTCCTGCTGCTGCTGGTGGTGCGGCAGCACTTATCATTTGATATACCTGAAATCAGTGGGGCGTATTTACTTTATCTTAACTGAAATCAGACATCTATCTAACATAATTAAATCATCTAATTAAATTGACATGGTTAACTGATTACATTCAAAATGAATGAAAACTTTTGAGCACATCTGAAAGGGAATGAGAAAAACAAAGGAGGAATTACCCTCCCCCCCACCCACATGTCAGAGTGGACCTAGACATTGATTCCTAGACACACACATGTATGTATGTATGTATGTATTAAACCAACTACTCCACCACAACCAGTATGTGACATAAGGTCAATATTTAAGTAGAGCACAGCAGGTCTGAATTCAGAGTTTTTCTTCTAGACTGGTTGCCATGCCAAGGTTAAATAATTCACTCTACCCTACTATTTACCCAAAGCTGTGGGAAGAACATATAGATTCTCAAGTGCATTAGTGTGAAGTAAAACACCAAAAACCTCATCCAGATTTTGAGCTTAAATCACTGATTCCATTTCCTATGATGATAACCATTACGCTGAGTGCACCTCCTTTATTGAAATGATTGTCATCTCATCACCGTTTGGTTTAGTTGGTTGGTTTTACTGCATGTCAACCATTTCTCATGATGATAACCATTACACAAGTACACCTACACATTTATATATATGCCAAAAAATTAATTCACACACACACATATATATATATATATATATTATAAAAAAGAAGGTCCACAAAATGTATTATGTTTTCAGAAAAAAGTTATTCTTTTTATCTTACATATGCAACACGTGTTTCAGATCTTCTGGTATCTTCTTCAGGCTTTGATTGATAATATGAAAATATTTTCATACTATTGTTCAAAGCCTGAAGAAGATACCAGAAGATCTGAAACACGTGTTGCATATGTAAGATAAAAAGAATAACTTTTTTCTGAAAACATAATACATTTTGCGGACCTTCTTTTTTATAAAATATTGAATTTTCTCCCGTTGGAACCAGAACAACATTTACATATATATATATATACATATATGGTAGAAATGTGAGGAGGTTAATCCGACAGTATGTGGAGAAAAGTAGACAAACACGGGATGTTGTGGAAACTTGATGTTTATTGTCGACGGTGCAACGTTTCGGTCTCTTATTAGACCATCTTCAGGACTTGAATATAGTTCTTACTCCAATGATGGAAGTTCTCAAAATGCTGAAAGCGGAAGGTCGTCAGTAGGGGGAAGTGTAGTTGGGGGTGGTTAGTGGATTCTTCTTCTCTTCTTTCAGCATTTTGAGAATTTCCATCATTGGAGTAAGAACTATATTCAAGTCCTGAAGATGGTCTAATAAGAGACCGAAACGTTGCACCGTCGACAATAAACATCAAGTTTCCACAACATCCCGTGTTTGTCTACTTTTCTCCACATATATACATATATATATATATGAAAAAATCATGGAAAAAATACTAAAAATTGATGAGAAAATATCAGTATGCATTGCAATGAGAAAAAAATAAATTACCATAATTATTTGAGTGAGACAATTTTTGTAGATGTTTTAGTACAAAAAGTAAAGGGTGTGTATTATACATGAAAAACTATATAATTAACCTTTTTTTTCTCCATCCACAGGTCTTACCATATTCAAGACAGGATAACCAAAAGAAAGTTATATCTACACTCAAAACTAATGTGTTTTATGCTGGGATGTGTGGTTATTAGTTTATTTATTATTTATATTTTCTCCTAATGTCATTCCTGTCGCAAGCTTGTTGCATTTTTGTGTAAACTTGTTTGTGTTTTTGCTCTGTAAATTTTGTTTTAAGATACAATATAAACTATATCAATTCTTATTTCTAGTTGGTATAAACCAATAAAAAGTTAAACAAATATTAAATTTTGGTTAAATTTAGCTAAAAAAAAAAAAAAAAGTTATACACAAGAATTTATTTTCAAGAATTTCTCAATCCAAAGTTGGAGGGAGGGGTTATATATGAGTGAATGTTTTATCTAAATATTCATGATAATAGAAAAAAAATAGACAAACTGTTTCAACAACAACAAAAATCTCTAGTGCTTAGCATATTATTACATTTGAATATCTCTTAGTCATCCAATAACCAATTACTGTCAAGAAATTTAAAAAAATCTGAAAATATTCATGCTATGATCAATTTGCAAGAAGACAGTGGAAATATACCCAACATAAACAGAATACATTGACCATATATGTAATAATTCTATTCCATCACTAAGACTGGTATTAATTCCTGACCACCAATAATCCCCCTTTTTTTTATTTGCAATGCAATTATATAGAAAATATCATTAGTGTTGTGATGTTAATCCAATAGTAAAAAAGAAGTCAAGTCGAGGTAGGGTAAAATGAGACAAGTGTATTTACAATAAGGTACAGGAACGGCTAGCTTGCCGTTAAACGGTAACAGTACAACCTTTTCACTCGGTGTCTCACTATTTATAGTGAGAACCGGTGTATATTCTCCACTGTAGGAACGGCCGGTACAACAATTAGCAATGGCTTTACATTAAACATATGATATCCCTGTCTGTTAGTAATACTTACATTAATTCTTTGATCATTTCAATGCATTTTCATGATAAAATCATTAGCAATTCAAACATATGTTTTATGTTGTTGATAATGTTTGCATTGATGCCTGACCACTTAAAAAAAATCCCATTGATATTCATTTTGTCATGCATTTCTATAGAAAAAAGGTTTTTCATATTTTCTATAATAAAAAATTATTAGCAATATATTTACATCATACATATAGTAGGTGCAATTAGTGTACCAATTGTTATAGTAGGAAATTGAATCAGTGACCAGAGTTCAAATCCTGGATGGGGCTGTTTGCATTTCTCTTCATGTTGTTCTCCTCCCAGCTATGGGTAGATAGTAGGGTGGGCAGATACTTTAGCCTTGGATAAGCAACCAGTCTAGTAGAAGGAAAATTCTAAATTCAAACCAGCTGTTCTTTGCTTAAAAATTGACCTAGTGTATATCCTGGCTATGGGTAAATACACCCTTGAAGTTCTTACTAATATAAATGTTTTAAAATGGCTATAAGCTGAATAGAATGACCAAAATAAAAATGTAATCTGAAATCTTATCTCCCTTGGCGACCTTGCAATTACTTAATGTTTTATTGGTATAAGAAATATTTTGATAAGTAAAATAAAAAAATAAAAATAAAGATAAAATAATCTTGGCCAAATAGAGTTTAAAACCTTTTCAGGAATAACTAAAAATTCCTGAATGTTTGGCAGAGGCTTAGTAATACAGATTGATAGACATTTGGGGAATTATGATAAGATAACAGTATATTAAGTCAGAAGAATTTTAATTCCTGATCACTGATAATCCCTTTCTTCATTATTTTAAATGTAAAGTCTTGTAAAATTATTTGTAATGATTTCCTATAGTAAAAACATCAACAATGCAGTTAAACAACAAAAATCCCTGTTCTTTCACTAATGCTTACTTTATTTCCTGACCACTGACAATACTTTTTTCTTCATTTGCAATACATTTCTATAGTAAAACCAAGTAGACACTAAAATAAATGAAAGTGTTACTGACAGAATAGAACCATTAGATATACAAAATAAACACATTGCTCAATACATTTATATTGTACAATAGTTCTATTTTTCCAGAAACACTTTCATTTCTTTTGCTGCCTACCTGTATGAAAATATGTCTGAGTTGTAGCATTTAATATCAATAGTGTGCATATATATATATATATATATATATGAGAAATAAACAAACAAATAATGTGTTTGATATGGCTTTTTTAGCCAACAATTTTTGGGAGAATATGTGCTTAATTGCAGTCATACCTAATTCTTGAAAATTAATTAATTGATAATTAATGAATTATCTGTTTAATGAAACCTACCTATGATCTCAGTTGATATAAACAACTAATTTCATACAAATATTTATTTATTGATATTAATAAAATAGTAAATGTGCCAAAATAAACATGGTAAAGTCATGCATTCATCTATCTTCCCTCCTCCAAAATTGTTGAGCTAAGAAAATCAGGTTTGCATTGATGTCTTCCAGGGGGGGGGGGCTGAGAATGTAGAGAAGTTTATATATATATATGAAATTCTCTCAGCAACATCAATTACCTTCACTACAAACTGAAATATTAGATTGAAAAGTAAGTAAGACCAAAAATATCTTCCCTTAGAACCAAATAGAGATTATCTAAATGAAATGTGATAACCATCTCTAAAATACAAAAGAGTACTGCCAAGGCCTTTACACGGGCGTTGGTTACTGCTCACACTCAGATAAACCCTCTCAATCTAATCAATGCTCAGTTATTTTCTAAGAAAAACCTTCCTCAACACGTGTGTCAGGTTTGGTTTGTTTCACGGCATATCAACCTCAGTGGATCATTTAATGTCGACAAAGTTTGAAATAAATTCATTCTTAATGGATACTCATTTTTTTTATAAACACATTTTTCTATTTAACCCATAGATGGGATCCTAACAGGTATTACCACTACAGGGTCAGAGCAATGGTGATAAAGGGGTGCTCCATCTTCCTCAGACTTCCAGAACTAGAATCTCACCATCAGATAGAGTTTAACATCATTCCCAGGACATGAAGACCCTCTGCCACCGCTTTCTAGCACATATATGATAAAATGGGGCTTGTCATAAGGGCAATAGAGTTGGGACAATCATATAGGTGTTAGGTTTTAACGTGACCAGCCGATTGATCAGAGGGAGCCTCTCCAACCCTCCATCTAGCCTAAGTAAGGGTCTAAGCGGAGTGTTGCATGTTATGGACTGCTCATTCACCAGAATTTCATCGCCACAAATGACCAACAGGTGGCCCAATGGGAGGGGGGTCTTACCCCTCTGCAGAGGTGCAGTCGGTGTATTCAAAAGCCCCAGCCAATGGGGCTTCAGGTCTTGGGTAAAAAATATTTTTAAGTGATTGTATCAAACAATAAATCAGGAGAATTGAATAATAAGAACATTGTACCGTCCCTAATACACACGTGTGTTACCAAATCTAAAAATAAAATAGACTCACATGTGACATGGTTTCCAGAAAGAACTTTTCCCCTATTTTACCACCAAAAAGCGAGTGAAAGAAATAAAGTGAAATCCGCAGCACTAATCAAACTACAGATAAACCAAAAGTATCAGCTCCAAAATTTCCTGATAAGTTTTATCCTCTGAGGAATTTCAGGACAATTACACAAGTAAACATTTTGAAAAAATACTAAAACATACAAAGATTAATACTCACATAAACTTTTGTAAGCTGTTGTTCATTACCAAAAATAATATACATAAAGACATTTCAACTCAAACTCTTGTTGTTTGTTTTATTTCTTGTTTTATTTATGATTCATGTTAACATTAACTTTTTCATCACAATACACAGAAAATTCATCTGCTACAATATTGAGCTACATTTCATTACAAACTTGTTACACATAGTTCATTACAACATTCACACTACCCTCATAACATATCTATAATAATGGAGATTGACTGTATTTCTGTCTGTAACAAAAACTACATCATAGCTCTATGTCACAGCTTATGTCACAATATTCTTGTGATATATACACCCAAAATTTGAGTAAGCAAATTTTTTAAAGTTTTTTACTCTCGTCCCTTTTAAAAAAATTTTTTTTTTTTATAGTAACAAGAAGTTAACAAAAAAGTTTACAAATAAATAAATACCCACGATTTTGTGGAAACTTGATGTGGAAAATATTAAAAATAATTGTGTAATTGCATACACGCAACATTTTATTTGAGAGGGACGGGGTTCAGTTTTCATTTCAAATCGTTTTATTTTATTTTTTACTCCTTTAATAAACATGAGGATTTTGCTTATGATACAAACCTTCTGATATTGAATTTTTAACTCCCACCCTCTCAGGCAATGTCTTTCAAAAATTGATTTTTATGATGCCCGGAGGGTGCTTTCTGTTGCTAGTATATATGATTATAATAAGTCAGGATAGCACAAATAATAGAGTCAATGACACTTGATGACTGTCAGTTTCTCACCTCTGCAACAGATGATCGTATTGGCAAGAAACTGACAGTCACCAAGTCACCATTATGCCTATGCTATCCCAACTTAAATATTTATGCTTTATCACTGATATTAGGCACTATTAATTTATAGATATATATATATATATATATATATATATATAATGAATAGAGAATAAATGAGAAAAGTATTGGCATGAAAAGGTGCTCAATGCTAATAAAGCAGAGAAGATTTATAATCAATAGTAATGGTATTATGGATGATTTGGATAACTCATAACTTAAAGTTTCATGCTTATGCAATCCTCAGATGAGTCCACAGATTTAACATCATAACATTACATCATGTGAATACGCTCCACGTCAGATAAACGTTAAACAAGCCACAGTTTAAAAAACAATTTTTAGCATTATATCATCACATCACGTGAAAACGCTTCACGTTTATATAAACGCTAAAAAATTACTGGTTTTTAAGATCTCAACCATTTGACTCATCTGAGGATTGCATAACCATGAAACTTTAAGTTATGAGTCCAAATCATCCATAATACCATTACTATTGATTATATATATATATATATATATATATATATATATATATATATATATATATATATATATATACACATACACACACACACGAGGGGATTTCACTAATGACCTCCAACTAAGCTTAAAGTCAACACTCTCCTATAAAATAGATGTAGCAATCTCTAGTGGCCTTTACATATATACAGATGTACGTATTTATCAGTTAAAATCCTCCTCCCAGTCTGTAGGTGCTGACGGCCGAGTGGTTAAGAAGCTGATAAATCTATCAGGTTTCAATCCCGGCTGGAAGTAGCTTACAAATCTCTAGCCACACTGAAGAGACACTGTGACTGTGTATGAGTATATATATATATATATATATAAAATTAATATCAGCATTCAGCCTGCTGAGGAAAGTATGTGACAGCAAGAAATTTCTCCTTAGATCCAAATTAAGATTCTATAATTTGGATGTGATATCCACGATTCTCTCTAGCTGCAAAAGCTGGCAACTTAAGATCACCCATGAGAAAAAATTGGGCACCTTTGACACTAGATAAAAGCATCGGCATCAAATAGAATGGCTATTTGTCAAATGAAGTGGACAGGGATAGATCGCAGCAGTTCTCCATATGAACTGTCATTTGCAGCTGGCACCACTGTTGGTTGGAGAATGTCTTGAGGCTCCTCACAACAAGACCTGCAAATCAAGCTGTTAAACGGACATGGTCAGGCCAGAAAGGGCAGCCTAACATAAGTTGGCAATAGACAGATTAAGAGGAATCTCTGACTGTTCAAAAGATTGTGGAACAACACTAAACAGACTGGTTGAGTACTAATTTACATACGGGAAAGCTTTGAATGCTTCATATGTTTGTAGGGATACAATAAATATAATGGAGTTGAGGTGGAGCATAATGGTTATCATCTTAAGAAATGGATATGGTGACCAGAGTTCAAATCCTGGACAAGGCTGTTTGCATTTCACTTTATGCTAATACCCTTGGGAAAGGCATGAATCCATCTCTTCTCAGTTTAACCAAATAGTAGAGCAGGCAGGGTTTTTTTAGCTTTCGTAAAGGCAGCTTTTCATAAGAAAATTTTGAATTCAAACCAGCTATGTTTTGCTTAGAAATTAACCTTGTCTTGCATTCTGCATGTAGCAGAAGGGTTGGGTAAATACATACAATAAATAATTATCTCAGAGAATTGGTATGTTCATTAGGGGCCTCATTTTAAACTTCTTTTCATCTCTGTTCTTTGAATAATAGAGACACTGTCTCTGACCCTACACGGAACAGTAAAGCCACATGACTATCTTTTATCTACACTTATCAGGTTAGCCTTTCGATATTTGTACCCCTTCCACATACTACTTGTTCATTGAACAATATGTGTATAAGTTTAGTTGTTGGAACACGTTTGTGTATTCTTTCTTTTGATACCACTAGTATGTATATTGTGTGTATAAAATTTTAATGTTCTTGTATATGTAAATGAACTTATCTTCTCTTTCCTTCATTGTGTTTAGTGTAAGTATATCGTGGTTATACTAATGCTAATAGTGGTCCTTCATGAGTGCGGACTTAACATCTTCCCAACCACCAAGCATTTCCAATATGTTAAACAACATAGAAACTGAATCTCAGAATCTTTTCATAGTAATAACTGTTTGCATTTTAGATATATCACTAAAAAATGCAATGATAAATGAAACAGTAGGATATGAGATTTGGTTTTATTGTATGCCAACCCTTGACTTGGTTTTTTTTGCAAATAATTATACAATTTCAAGTAACCGATGATAATAATCATTTATAAACAATTAGAGCTTCAGTTTACTATTCCAAATCCTAATAATTTAATCACAGTTATACAGATTCAAGTATTCTTATCTAATGCTAATAATTTTCAAACCGATCTATTTGGTACTACTAATACTTCTACACCAAGTGAGAGTTGATCTGGGAGTAATAGCAACACACTCCTCAAAGTTGCAGAATTGGAGCCTCAGCACTGAATACAGTTTAGTGTCATACCCAGGACACACTTTGGGGGGAGTATTACCTTTCTGCTAGGAATACAGTTG
Organism: Doryteuthis pealeii; assembly: GCA_023376005.1. Classification (NCBI taxonomy): domain Eukaryota; kingdom Metazoa; phylum Mollusca; class Cephalopoda; order Myopsida; family Loliginidae; genus Doryteuthis; species Doryteuthis pealeii. The sequence continues at coordinate 94,019,803 of CM042149.1, read as the reverse complement.
ATGTATGTCTGGGCCCTGCTAACAGGTGCCCTAATATAGGTCATTAGGCACCAGTGCTGTAATTCTTTATGGCATCTCTCAGGGCATTAGGTGGGTTATTTAACAGCAGCCACCTTCTCTCCAAGTAATGTGTGATAGGATTGTACTGGATTATATGGTACAATTAGCAAATAACCATCTTTAACTGTTCTTCACTAGTAAAGCTGGTTTGAATTTCAGTTTTTCTTCTCCTAGGCTGGTTGCAATACCAAGGCTAAAAAGCCCAATCTACCCTACTATTTAATCATACCTGGGTGAGATGAGAGAACATGAAAATGGGTTCATACCTTTCTCAAGGGTATTAGCAGATAATAAATACTTTTAGACAACCTTTCCTCACTTTTTAACATACTAGATTTCTTTCTCTCATTCTTCTAAAATCCTCCTCTACAATCTTATTACAAGAGACACCTCTTCAAATAGATATAGAGATAGGAGAGCACAAATGCAGATGACAGACATCACCAAACGACTGAAAAATCCACAGACTCACTGTCACACCATCCAAGAAATTAATAACTTTAGATAAACGCACACAATCACAACTTATAGAGAAGATAAAATTGGAAAAAATGTTTTTCCGCAGCTGGTGAAATATCAATAGGTGTTTGTTTATGTATATCAGAACATAAATTATTGTGTCTATGTATATTCTCATATAACACATTGAGAAAATTGTATAATATACAATCATCTTAAAGTATATAATGTTGTTGCTGAACTTCAACAAAATGGAATAAATTAGTGTGGTGTATCTCATCTTGTGGAGCGTAACGGTTATCATTGTAGGAAATGAATACAACAATCAGAGTTCAAATCTGGATAAGTCTTTTTGCACTTTTTATAGTGACAAAAGGCTTGATAAGTGTTATTTGGACTCAGTTCCATTGGAAACAACAGCTAAAAGGTGGTATGCTGACTTTAAATGCGGTCGTATAAATACAAATGATGCTGAATGCTCAGGTCACCCAAATTCAGCAGTTGTCCAGGAAAACGCCAAAAAACTCCACAAACTCATTTTGGCCAATCGTAAATTAATTAAGAAAAATCTTATTCAATGAACATACGTGTGATCAGCTGCAATTAATCGGTAACTCTAGTAGGTTTCTATTGTATCCATTTCTTCAATAAATTTGCTCTACTTTGTATTGAGCACTTTGTATTTGTTTTATCATGGACTTAAACCCTGGATCCTGTAACCTCCAATGATCGTGCCCATATTCACCGGTAAGCCACCCTTTATATATATATATATATATATATATATATATATATATATATATATACACATATTTCTCATTCAGTTGTATTTCATCACAAACTTTATACTTATACAAGGATGATTTATTTATTGAATGACCCTCATAAAATTATTAAACACTTAAAATAATGATCAACTAAATTAATACAAATGAAATTCACAAAAAAGACTTGTTAATTAATAATAAGCTTAAAATAATTAAGATGGAGTAAGAGTGGATTGATATTTAAATAAAAATAGATTTAAAAACAACAGCATTTCTTATACTGTGTAGTGAGACAAGATTGTATGACTGATAAATCTATGTAAAGTCATATTCATTTTATATATAAGTTGATTTAAATGACAAGTGAAAACTTAATTGTATTTTTAACTTCTCCCAAAATCCTGATAGAACCTTTTTAAAGAAAATAGAAAAAAAAAATGATCTTCTACAGCTTGTAGGGCAGCTAAGCATTTAAATCTAAAAGGTATCTTTGACTAATGAAGTCAGATTACTTGTCAGCCAGAGGGTTGAACTATGAAATGACAAAGTTCTTTAGTTGGAAATATAAACTATTTCATTTGACTGAATCCTTCACCTGCCTTGGGATATATATATATATATATATATATATATATATATATATATATATATATATATCTTTTATGCATTTAGTGATTTGAATGATTAATAGAAAATAAACTTCCAGAGGGTGGGGTGGGTGATGAAGCAGTATACAGGAGAGAAATAGGGAGAACAAGATAGAGAAAAGAAAGTGGTAAAAGGCCAATGTAGAATGGAGGGGTTTCTTTTTCAAAGAGAGAGAGGGGGGGTGAAGTAATGGAAACAGGAGAGAGAGAGAAATAAGAGGTAAACATACAGAAAGTGAGTGTATGAGTGAATGGAGAAGATAGAGAAAGAGTGAGGGGGCGAGAGAGAGAGAGACAAAGGAAGTTGGGGAAGTGAAACAGACAAAAGCATCTTGGAAAGAAACATACATACACAGGAAGTTTTAGGGAGAGAGAGAGGGAGGGGGCAAAGGAAGTTGGAAAAAGATAGGCCAAAAGGTGTTGGAGAGAGAGAGAGAGAGAGAGAGAGAGAGGGGACAAAGAGTGGTGGAGAGAGAGAGATAGACAGACAGAAACACATACACACAGGAAGGTGGAGGAAAAGAGAGGCAAAATGAATTGGAGAGAACGAGAAAACAAAATGACTATGAGAGAGAGAGAGAGAGAGAGAGAGAGAGAGAGAGAGAGAGAGAGAGAGAGAAAACCATACATAATATGTTCACCAAAAATATACCCTTAAAAACAAACAAAAAATGAAAACTATGCCACCAACTTCAACATAAAAATGAGGTTAATACCATTCAACCAAATCTCCCTTTTTCCTAAGTTGTTAACACTCCATGTTCGTTCCTGCTGTAAACACAAAGTCATCAGTTACTCCAAAACAAACAGACCCAAACAGATTGGTGCACATTTTCACATGAACATTTTTCATATATATAGTCAAAGGTTCACAGTTTTACAAACAGGCATAGCATATCCAAACTAGGTGACAAATACTGTAGATTGCCATGTATACTGCACATCTTTTTCATCTAAAAGTATCTCTAGATTTTCATCAGAATTGGCAAGCTTTCATTTCAGACTGTGCAGTGTACAAGAAAATTGGGATTTTGTTGAAATTTCCATCTGAAATTAGGGAGGTGCATTATAGATGCATGCACAATATATATATATATATATATATATATATATATATATATATATATATATATATATATATGGTAGTCAATGGTAAGTCATTGTATCATATTATGGAGACTTAATTTAGAATAGACAAATTTTTAAAATTTCATTTTTCAGAACACAAAACCAAAGTTTAAAGGGAATAATGACCATTTTCTGTACTTATACAAAGAAAGCAATTAAGAAATAATGCCTAAAATCCAAGAATAACATTTCTGTTATGAACACCCACCTGTTATGTACCATAGTCTGCCATGTATACCATAAACTTTTATCATCTAAAGTAACTATCAATCCAAAAGTATTCATAACTATTATAAACATATTTTGGTTATGTCTGGTGAGCTTTTATCCAGACAGAAAGTAATGCATAGTGTACAAGAAAAATGGACTTTTCTTTAAATTTTTATCTGAAATTGGGTTATACATGCATGTGTGGTATTCTCCCTCCAGCTATGGGGAAATAATTGGGCAGACTGGGCTCTTTAACATTGGTTAGGCAACCATTTTGGGAGAAGGAAATGTAAATTAAAACAAGTTAAACTTCAAACAAAAATTGACTTGTGTGTAGGTAGATACAAATATAAAAATTCATGAATTTCCTTGAACACAAATTATTCATTATATTTAGAACCCTAGCTTTATATATATAAGGCCTAATGTCAGTATCAGCCAGGCAGCGAGAGAGTCTATCCCCTTTTCACTAGCACTAGACCAAGGAGATTATTTTTGCGTCTGAAGTGGAGCACCACACCAACCATCAGCTCCTCACTTTACCGCACAGATCCCTGAGCTACTTATACACTGAGTTGGTGAGGGTCAGTATCGAACCAGAAACTTTGTGATTCCTATGGCTTAGCTCAGTCGGTAGAGCGTTTGGCTAGGAATCACAAGGTTCCTGGTTCGATACTGGCCCTCACCAACTAAGCATATGAGTAGCATAGGGATCTGTGCGATAAAGTGAGGAGCAGATGGTAGGTGTAGCGCTCCACCTCAGATGCTAAAATAATCTACTTGGTCTAGTGCTAGTGAAAAGGGGATAGATTCCCTCACTGTCTGGCTGATATCGGCATTAGGCCGCCCAAATGGTCAATTTTATATTGAAATGTTTGATAGGATATACATTTTGATGTAGTGTGAATCTGCACTATATTTCTTTTAATGTCTTCCACATTTTCAAACTTTGACCTGAATTTTTAGTTTAAGAAAAAAATCATGCAAAGCACTATGTCTAATGAGTGTGGAGGTTTTTGCACTTTCGCAATCCTGTGTTTTGCCAAAAACTCCTGATCAAAAAAGGATGAAAAATTGACACCATATAAACATCATTTTATTATGTGCACATATCTTCATTTAAATACTAAATTAAAAAATGAATTAAAGTTTCAATCTGAATATTGTTTTTATCATACCTTGTATATTGTATAAATATTGATTCAACATTGAATGGCTTTTAAATGAGTCATTAAAAAAATATTCACGATTTGCAAGAAGACATTACAATCAATGTGTCTGGGAGAAAGTATAGGCAATAGTTCATACAATAAAGCTAAATAGATGTGAAAAAGTGATATAATAGGCTATTAAAGTTTTATGAAATAATTCCTAACATAATATTAAATGTAAATGTCTCAATAAAATAAACAGCCAAAAAAATTATAGTTACGACCAAATATTGGTCTAGACCAGTTTCAAATATTAAAGTTATTTACATATACAGAAGTATTTTATGAATGATGATGATGATGATGATCTCTTGATAGCCAACATGGGGACGAAACAATATTAAATGCAACCTTTTCTCAATAAAAATCCATTGCAAAAATGTATAGTTATCAATACAATAAAGATTACTAGTTCCATATTTTTGATCTACAAACTTAACTTATACCAATTTTCAAAATCAAAGTTACCAGGAAAAACTATGGACCTTCTTCTGGACACAAGTATTTAAGTTTTAATGTAATAAAATATATTAAATTAGAAAGACTAACAAAACTAAATAATAATGCATATAAAAAGATTACATTTTCATTTGATTTAAATTAATTTCTATATAAAATTAATCATAGGATTGTAAATAGGATTGTAAATATTCAAAGAAAAAATAGGAATATTGGGCAAAGCAACAACAAAAAAAATTGTTAAAATAAAAATATCATTCAATATTATCTAAAACTGAATTATTACATTAAACTTATTTGAAACATAATTGAAGAATAGAACAGCTTGAACACTAGTTCTTCTATAACTCCAGTTTTCATAGATAAATTTTCCTAATTCATTTAATAACTGTAATTTTATTTCTTTTTTACTTATTTAGATAAATTAGGCATTAAAGAATAAAATTACAGTTATTTCTTGTTGATAATGGATTTCTTTTTAGATTTATCAATGGGATTCTTGTTCATATTTATAAAAGAAAAACTAGAAACAAACAATAAGAAATCAATAATACCAAGCAAATATTTATCAAAATCAAATGTTGAAGACCAATATGCAAATTAACCTCCCCATTTCCACAGTAAATCACAATTTGATTGTATATATAAATACAATTTCATATGTAGATAAGACCAACATTATTAATAATACAAAACAACTTTATGAATAATTGAGATTTAAATAAAGATAAATTCATGGTGAATTTGATGTAAATAACTTAGAGAATTATGATGTCAGTGCTGATGTAGTTTTGGTTACAGACAGACAGACATTATCCATTATAAGTTTTAAATACTCTGAATCTTCTTTTGTGACTGAAAATAAGCCTGTCAGCTGAAGTATTTTATGAATAATAATAGTATCATGGTCAGCAAGTGTTCCCTTGATAGCCAACATAGGGGACCTGGTTGTCATCCTGTGAATGCTGGCTTTATAATTCCAGGTACCCAGACAAGAACCACAGCTACAATAATACCTCAAGAGATTAGAAAAAGAAATGGAGTAGAGAAGACAACAAATACATAATACACTGCTTTTTTAAAAAACAAACTTACATAAAATGGTGACAGAAAACAAATGGAAGGGATCTACTAAAGTTAATACAAGCCAAAGAGTTGCAGACCAACCAAAATGATTATTTATATATATATATATATATATATATATATATATATATATATATATATATATATATATATGGGAGTAAATATGGAAATAAATCTGACAATATTAAGAAATTTGAAAAAACAAGTGTTCCAAAAATAAGATGAATTTATTTATCGACACTTAAACGTTTCGGTTTCTTTAAACCTTCATCAGGATGTGTTATGGGGTGAAGAAATTGATGGATGTTTTATAGATGACAAGAGATAAAAAAATCTTTATAGATTTTTTTTTTTTTTTACACAACGAAAAAAATGTTATAAAAGATTTTTTTATCTTGTGTCATCTATAAAACATCCATCAATTTCTTCACCCCATAATACATCCTGATGAAGATTTAAAGAAAGCAAAATGTTTAAGCGTCGATAAATAAATTCATCTTATTTTTGGAACACTTGTTTTTCAAATTTCTTAACATATATACATATATATATATATATATATATATATATACTAAGCATATGTGGACATGAATATCATGAAGAAAATACATAACAAGAACACCCCTCCCCACAACATAGTGAAACTCAACAGAACCACTACAACAATAATTCTACAAGTGGAAAGAAACATTGTAGACTCAATAAAGACAATAATCTCAGCAGTAATGATGACACACCCTCCAAAAAATTCAGACTTAAATTAAGAAATATATTTAATATTGTGTTTGTGATGAAGTTTTTGTCCAGTTCTTTTCTGAATAGATGCATTTTTTTTATAAACTTGACATTTTTGAGAGAATTACCCCCCCCAAAAAAAAAAAAAAATTATTGAAAGTTATATGAGGAATTTTTCTTATGAGTTTTTTTTAAGTGAAGAGGATCAGAAGCGTATTCCCATTTATGTAAAAGTTCATTTTATCTTAAATTGTAAATGTAGCCTTGCTTGGATTTACGAAATCAAGAGAAACGCCAAATATTCATTTGATCAATGTAAGTAATTTGGGAATTCATCAAATTATCTTTAAGACAAATTACAAAGTTTCTTTGAAATTTTATAAAAATTCTTTGATGTGAAAATCCTTAGAAAATAAAGAAGATTCCATTTTATGAGTTTCAGGAAATTTTATTTCTTCAATTACTTTTGTGAATACATTCTTTGACTTTTATAAGAATAAAATTCTTACTGATGAGCTTTTGGTAACCTTGCTCAAGAAAAGTAGGAAAAATAATTTTTAATGTTTTCAAGTGAATAAGCCCAGATATATCAATAGCAGCAATTAGTTCCTCTGATCAACTCAAAATTATGTTTAGTTGCTTTGAGCTCTGTTAAATGAAAAGAAATCCTAAATATTAGAGTTCATTTCATTGATATATATTCATTGGGTGATCATCTCCCAGCCAAATTGTTGGAATCTTTTTCATATATTTATTGTTTTGTTTAAATGATTGAACAGTAAACTTCTTTCAGATGATGAACTATTGTTGATATGCTTACAAAAAGTTAGAGATTTTTTTTAATGAGTTTTCCCTCAACTGTGTGTGTATGTCTCTAACTACCTATGTGTGTGTGTGTCTCTCTCTTTCTTTCCCAACTCCTTGTATGTGTGTGAATCTCTTTTTATTCTTTCCCAATTCCTTATGTACGAGTCTTTTTTCCTCTTTCCACAAATCCTAGTGTGTGTGTGTGTGTTTCCAATTCCTTGTGTATCTCTCTCTCCTTTTGTCTCTCTCTCTCTCTCTTTTCATCTCTCTAAGCCATAAATATTTTTTCCCCAAAGTTGTTATTGGATATCCTTGGACATTTTCATTTAAAAAAAAATCAGAGGAATTTCTTTAATCAATTTCTTTTGCAGCAGTAAGAGGAATAGTAAGAGGGCACAGAATTATTTTCCAGTTCTTGCTAGAAAGAATCTGTATCTTGTTTTTAATAGATACATATCTATTGGAGAAGATTTTTTAAACTAATTTTCTTCCATTTAAAAAATTTTCTGATTGAAATTTAAAAAATTGTAGTTTATCTAAAAAAAAAATCACCTTTATTTTTTCAATGAATGTAATTTTAATGAAAACAAAAAAAAAAAAAAAAAAAAACGATAAAAATGAAATTCCACTTTTTCAAAAGATTTTACCTCTTTCGCAATGGACTTTACTTTTTTCTCAAATGAAAATACATTTGAGAAAAGTGCAAAATACATTTGAGAAAAGGACAAAATACATTTGAGAAAAGGGCAAAATATATTTGAGAAAAGGGCAAAATACATTTGAGAAAAGGCAAAATCCTTCGAGAAATGGGCAAAATCCTTCGAAAAGGCAAAATCCTTTAAGAAAATCTAATGTACTACTGTCAAAATCTTTAGAATATGCTTCAATAAGAAGAAAGTAAATGACTTAACTCTTTTCATATCATTGCACAACTCTTTAAGTTCCAGTCACAATCTTCTATAATAATACTATTTGTTGCAATGATTAGAAAGGTGGATTAGTCTATTGGCATTTCAAGTTAAAAGTGAGGAATATATGCAAATAAATGAGGGGGGAATCAAGGAGGGGTAAGGGTGTAAAGATGGGGTCTGGGGGGAGCCATATCCTACAATACTTTAAAAGTTAAGAGAAATAGAAAGCATGAATAATAAGAGAAATAAAAGAAGTGGTAAAGTCAAGTGAAATAAAGAGAGGGGGTAAAGAGATCAATAAAGAGAGGGGGGTAATATACATACACATGTGTGTGTGTGTATATATATACACATATATATAATTTACAGAAGAAGTCAGAAACTTAGTTAAAATACATATGACATGCACTGACTCACATATCAAAAACCTATCTATAGTCCAATCCTACTTGTCAGCTACACTTCCAAATATTTTCTTTAAATAGAATTTATACCCTGTTATAATTTGGGATCCAGGGAAAAAATGTCGCTTTTATATCAATAAACCCAGATTTTATGACAATCTGTTTCTGCTATAAATAACAATCGCCCAAAATTATCCCTGGCCACAGATTATGGAAGGACGAAATCCAATACTATTTATTCTCATCATAAGATTGGAAGATTTGTAGATAGAAGTGATAGCATTCTTAGAGTTTATACTCATTCCTCACCGAAATTCTGGCGAAATGAAAGGTGGGAAATAATAACCTTCCTTACTCTCCCCTCGTTCAAACCAATATGAATTGCTTCTAAGCCAAAGATAAAACAACAGCACTACAGAGGTTTTACTCTATCTCTCTGAAGGCTAAAATTTCTGCCACATCAACTTTCTTGAACAATTCCATCAATGCTGTCTCTGCACCCCCCCCACCTCATCTCATGCATTGGAGTCCTCAAAACTGCCAAAATGTCTAATATCAAATAAATTTTGCTCAAAATACAGCACAGTCAGACTGAGGGGTTTAGAATGTGCTGACTGTATCCCTTAACCCCCCCCCAAAAAAAAAAAATCAGTCCTGGATATTACAATAAATTGCATCTAATGGTAAGGATCCCGTTCTGGAGATCTGGGGAGTGTAAAGTACCCTTTCATTACCATTAATCCAAGGTCCAATCGTATCCAGAGTATTAGTATTTGTTAAGGTCACATCTATGGGTCACATAGATCTTTTTTTTTAAAATATGCAAAAAATTTAAATATAAATAAACATGATTCCCTAATTTCAACAGGAAATAACCCTAGACAGGTTGACATGCCATTAAAATCAATCAAAATACATCTACACTGGGCAGATTACATTACCAAAATTGAAGACCCCTGCCTCCAAGATTATGCATTCTAAAGAGCCGTCCAATGGCCACTGTGTCTGAGGAGTGCCATGAAATGGGTTACAAATACACAATTAAAGTGACTCACTGTTGTAACACGCTTAGCAAAATAATAAGATGATAGTCCAGTTGATGTTAACTACGAGAAGTGATCACTTGCGCCTTTTATTTGCAACTCAACAAGATGGCTGAAACAGTACTTCCGTTTCATAACAAAAACAATGGTAGAAACGGTGCTTACGTTTCTTAGTATACCACACTCACCTCCTGTGGATTGACTACTGACAATAGACAGCCCAAGCTTCCAATAGACAACAGTGGTAATGGCAGCCCAAGCTTCCAATAGACAACAGTGGTAATGGACAGCCCAAGCTTCCAATAGACAACAGTGGTAATGGACAGCCCAAGCTTCCAATAGACAACAGTGGTAATGGACAGCCCAAGCTTCCAATAGACAACAGTGGTAATGGACAGCCCAAGCTTCCAATAGACAACAGTCAGCCCAAGCTTCCAATAGACAACAGTGGTAATGGACAGCCCAAGCTTCCAATAGACAACAGTGGTAATGGACAGCCCAAGCTTCCAATAGACAACAGTGGTAATGGACAGCCCAAGCTTCCAATAGACAACAGTGGTAATGGACAGCCAAGCTTCCAATAGACAACATGGTAATGGACAGCCCAAGCTTCCAATAGACAACAGTGGTAATAGCTACTTCAGTCTTTAAGAAGAGCTGTAGAAGAAAAACAAGAACTTCTCAGATTTTCATAATAATTTAATAATGTATCTTTACAATAATTATAAATTATATATATAGTGATTTAATGCTACAACAGATAATTTGCTGTTGTGGATATACACAGTAGCAACAGTAGCTAAAAGGCACCTTTAAAAATCCATGCTTTCAAAAGGAGATTCTCTTTTCTTTTCCTTAGCAGAGGGACACAGACCTAACATGGTGCAAATCTGAGAGAAGTTGATTCTGTGGAATGAATATATGTATTACTGACTCTAGGTTGATTTGGATACACACTGAAATATCCGTCATCTAACAAGGAAAGGATATTTCAACTTCCCATCTCATTGTATGACAACACCTTCCTGACAGCCTAGGTCACCACTGGGATAAGATACAAGCCCCCCCCCTTTAATTTGTGAATGTTATAAACATACAATTCACAACTTTCTGTAGAATTCCCACTTTCAATTTTATTTGACACTAGCTCATTTCACTATTCGAGTAACCAACAATTCTTCCTCTTCCCCCCCAAAAAAATCCTGAATGCTGGTACAATGCTATTAAATTGGAAATTGCATTGAAAATTGATTTATTCTCTAAATTGGAACATTCAATGTTATTGGGACTAACAAACATCTTGCAAGACATACATTTTTTTTTCTCTTTTTTGGCAACATACAAGTGTCATTCAATAAATAAAGAGAATTTTTTTAAAAAAAGCAAATTTTTTTTTTTTTCAGAATTTTTTCCATAAATTTTCATAAACTTGGTTTATAGCAAAAATTATTTTAATCTTTCAAAAATATTTGTTTTGAGACTATTAAAAATGGCAAAAAATCAAAAAGACTGCCCCAGGCTTAAAAAGAGGTCTGTCATTAAACTTTTGGTGGTTGAGAAGTGTAAGCCATGTCAAATTTATGGAAGAATGTGTTATGTATATAGGGAAGCATGTTTTAGTTAAAATAATGTTTACAATTGGGTTAAGAATAGGTTTGTCACTACAAACATGAGTCAAAGTCCATGGAGTGGAAATACACAGACTCTCCCTGTAATGAAAAAGTTCCAGGTGCAGCAGTCAGTAAAGAATGTCATGATAGTTTTAGGGACATGAAAGGGTTCATCACTATTGATTTCCTTGAAAAAGGTGCAACTGTAAACAGTGCTTTCTATCACCAACTCTTCAGGCAAAATTCTCTTTATTTATTGAATGATCCTCATAGAAATGTACATTTGTTAGTTATCTTTATATCATAGTTAAAGATGCTAAACCTTCAACCACCACTAGGGCCATAGATGAGGTTTATAAAATGCCAAGCAGAGAAAGCCACCCAGACTCCATATACATTCAATTTAATTATAAACTGTTACTTTCAACATTACTCAACTAAAGTGTGGGTAAAAAAAAAAATCCAATTTTCTCCACCCCCTCAAAAAAAAAAAAAAAAAAAGTAAAAATACATTGGCTGTTTAGTGATAACAGACCTGTCAATAACCTTAAAAAATGTATGGAGCTCAATACACGCAATAAATAGTAGCAAATTTGCAAGCCATTTGTTGATTTTCCAATTTCTTTCATTGCCCAGATTGGCTCAGTAACAGCTACGGCTCTGGCCACATCAACAAAATGTATAAAAACAAAACAAAATAAATGACTAGTAACAGTATCTACTCTTAGGAATTTACACAGAAACTATGTATTTTAGCTGGAAAGCAAATAACATGACACTTTACGGCATCTCACTCTACTATTTATTGGTGGTCATGCTAAACATCAATTCAACCAAATAACATGGCCAGTGCAATTTTCACATGCACTCATCTATATATATATATATATATATATATATATATATATATATATATATATGTAGCTACAAAACATGACTAAGTGCTTTCTTATGTTGATTGCTATAAAATTGGGTTCTTCTTGCATAATATTCATTTTTACTCTCAAAACCTAGCAACAACCGTGAGTCACACAGGAGATTGGTATTTATATATCCATAAAAGAGGAAAGAAATAGAAGGAATGAATGACCAACAACATATCAACCTTCCATACCATATTAGCTTTCCAGAGTTATGGAAAACAAAACAAAAAACCCATTTCTCTCTCTTCAGCTTAACCCTAATTCTCCAATTTTTCTTACAGGTTAATGCATTGCATAAAAAAGATGGTAAGTTAAATCAAAATGAAAATCAAATTATCTCAACTAATTAGTGATTAGCATCCTGGGAGAAGCACTTTACAAAACAATAGCTATACAGCCACTTACCTCCAATCTCACAAACTATCCAAGTAAGACATGCTGGGCACTGCTGGAAAAGCAGGAATTGAACTTCTAAGCAAAATTCTAGTATAGACTCCTACACATGGACACACCAGTGTTGGCCAACAAGCAAAAAACTTACATCCATCATCTCTGTATGGACACTGAATTCCAGGTAGAATTATTGAAAATTTAATGCAAATTGAGAGAATTTTCTCCATTTAAATTAATGAAATCTCAAGTCTTTACTGAACTATTCAAAGAAAATATCTCAAATAAATAAATACTTAAAAAAGGTGGAATAACTTGAAACTGTATCAAATCAACCAAAACTGCCATGGAAATGATGTGACACAAGTTAAATTTTAAACAAAGTCCAGTCACTAAGAAGTAGCAGTAGTAACCTCAACAATAAGTGCAACAAGTGAATTACATTATGCGGTGACAACTAATCCCTGTACGTCAACTGATAATAAAGTCTTTCCTTTATCTTATACAGGTCTCATCTCACTTGTGTTTACTTCTCACTCTTTTACAGTACAAGTTATAATATCCAGAGAAGATAAACATACAAGGCCTTCACTTGT